>JAPDEL010000023.1:0-401844 GCA_027569095.1 Aspergillus conjunctus | reverse complement strand
TTTGACCTAGAAGTCCTTTTTGGTGGCATGGTGGCTGTTTGAATGGCTTCAATTCGAT
The DNA here is from genome assembly GCA_027569095.1 of Aspergillus conjunctus. Classification (NCBI taxonomy): domain Eukaryota; kingdom Fungi; phylum Ascomycota; class Eurotiomycetes; order Eurotiales; family Aspergillaceae; genus Aspergillus; species Aspergillus conjunctus. The sequence continues at coordinate 401,786 of JAPDEL010000023.1, read as the reverse complement.
CGAGTCGGTCGAATTCGATGGGGGTGCGCAGGTCGGTTGGGTGCGCAGCTCGGGTGTGGATTACGTTATATTGTAGTTATTGGATGTCGTTGCTACGAAGAAGATTTCTGCTTGAGTAAGGAGTATGACTGGGGTACTATGCAATTGCTTGGTATATTAATCTCTTCTCGAGTTGCCTGGTAGACGTTGGCGTCAGCTGGCCACTTGCTTCTTTTCCAGTCTCTTATGTCCAGGGCATACCCGCTGGACTGGAAAGCCTGTTCGCAAGAGTGCACGCAAGGTTCTACCGTTGCTCAGTTCCTCATCCGACAATGTCTTCCTCGGCTATCTAGCCTAGATGCCTGAAAAAAAAACCCAGAGGCAGAGGAAGGACGAAACAAATAGGACGAAAAAAAAAAAGAAATCTTCATTGGTGTGTCAATTGTACTAGCTGAAAAGCATTTGATATATCGCAATTAATTTTACACAGAGAGACTGGATGAGAGACGCCGACCCAAACATATTTTATGATGCGGGAGCACCGGCGGCAGGAACATCGATGCCGTATGCCTCCTTGATTCTCTCTTGCCGTCGCTCTGCGTATCCAGGGCCGTAGATACCTAGAAGACAGATTAGTAAGTCTTTTGTAGTCTAGGTTGTAATCGGAATCTATTCGAATGAACATACCTCGCCCCTCACCCAACTCGGCCACGGTTTGCTCTCCAGGAGTCCTGTATGCTGTCCTCAATTGCTCCCGACGCTCGAACTCATCCACATCCCGGTTCTTCTTGGAACCCCACAGTGATCCACCGGTGTATTCGAATGCTCCCATTGCGATGGAGAGAGCGGCGCCGTAACCGAGCACGGCGGGGAAAGTCCGGGCTATATAATGCGTCAGAATGAGTGCCCACCAAATATTCCAGGATCTTGAGGTATAATTATGGAAACGGACCTCGGAGTCCAAGGATTGCACCGGAGAAGAAACCTCCAAGGGCGACGTTGTAATGGTCGTCCGTCTCCCGTAGGTTGGCGGATGCGGTCTTCACGAATTCATAGGTACCTCCCATCGCCGCTGAATATTAAGGATTAGTAATTGAGCGACACAAATACCACAAATTCCATCCATACCGAAAACTCCGATTGTTCCACCGGTCCTGACGAAGACTCCCCATGGCCCAACGTTCCTTCGTGTAAGGGTGTTCTGAACGGCGGATGCGAAAAGACCGACAGCACCAGTAAGTCCGGTAGCCTTCAATGCGCCCCCGAACGCATCCTTAGGGTGATAGTGGTGCTCTTCGGTAGACGAGCCCATGGCGGCGGTTGTGAATGGTTGATTTGATCTGCTGCTTGAAGCGGACGAGGTCGCTAGTCGTGGATCGTTATGGGATTTTGGGGTGTTTGGGTTTCTGCCGGGTGACACCGCCTTCCTTGGTTTGCCTCGGAGCTCCAGATGATGTCGGCGGGTTACTGCGGCCAGATGATCTTAGACCTTTGTTCTCTTTTTCTCTTTGGCGCATGAGCATCATAATACCTATATTTCATGTAATATCTCCTTAATCTGAATATTGCTTGCGTTTGGAGTTGGTGGATGACCCTGTATCTCTGCCTCCCGCCTGCCTTACATCCCCGCTGTTCCCACCAGATAGCTTCCCAACAAGATCTAGCATTTGTTGGAGTTTGAAGTGGCCTATAGGCGGGAGGTACATTATAAGGAATTTTCTTACTGCCTACATGGGAGGCCTTTTTACTGGAATTCCTGGTCCATTTGCGTTGGACTTTTAACCAAGGTAACTTGGGAAAAGTATACTCATGGCGTCCCTTCGCAGTTCAGGTAAGTCATTTCACGCAAGCTAGGAAATACAGATTTTCATCGAGCTCGGAGTACTTATGCAATCTAAAAAACCCACAGGAAAGACTGCCCCGCGGCTTGTGCAGGATATTATCTCCTACGATCCCGCCCATCCTCCAGGCACCGGCCGGAACCTTCTCTCTCAGGTGCCACCAGTTTACCCCGAGCATTACCATGGACAACAAGACTTCATATCGCCCTCGGCTTGTCGCCATACTTATTTGAGAAAGCCGAACCAGACAATTCTGCCCCTACCAGAGGAAAGGGGAACGTCGGGGACCCCCACCAAGGTATCGGCCGTTTGCTCCCAATGTCGATACCATCTTCAACTTGCTGTGAACTCCACACCTGGAATCGGGCAAGCCAGCCAGAATGTCACGGATCATATACATCACTTTGTCTATAGCTCGGGAAGGCACAAGGGAAGCAGCTCTCCTGAAGAGGCTACACCGCAAGGGCAGACGGTGGAGGTATTCAATTATGAATGCTCCTATCTCACCTGCCCCGTTAAGGCGTCAATACGGAGCACGTCTCCAGTGCTCTCGGTTGAATGGGTACGACTGTTGACGGACCCGGATTTGCTGCGCGAACGTGCGGATGAAGCCTTCGCAGCTCAGACCGAGCGGTTGGAAGGAGTTGCCCGACCTCAGCCCATCAACGTCCTAATAAACCTTCGGACATACATTAGCAATTCCCTTTATAATAATCAGCAGAGCAAGTCGATATCCGCGGTCAACAAGAGGTTTATGACATGTTTTGGTGTCGAAGGCAGGCCTTGTAAAGACCTCCTCGAGTTTCTCGGGTTTACCGCCAGGGTTAGTGTGTTATGTCCTAGCTGGTGAGCGTTTTTGAGAAGGCTAATTTGTTTCCTAGGACGACGGTTTCTGGGAACCTCCTCGTCCAAATCCTTGGGCACAGTTTCCTTACCAAGACCGACTGAAGATCTTCCTTGACGATGTATTTCATGAGCTTTCCGTACTAATAGAACAGCGGCCGGTGATGGAAAAGAAAGGCAATCAAATAGATTATCAGTACCACCCGGGATTAGAAGATTTTCTCTATGCCCTGGACGCATTAGACTGTGAGCGTGCTAGAACCCTACCCTGTCCGTCCAAACTAATTCAGCTTCTAGATCCCAAAGCCACGCGGCTGACTGACTTTCAAATGGCCCCTGCACCGTTTGTTTTGCCTGCTTCCTCTCTTTGAACAAATATAATTCTGACTTATTTCTTAGCTACTACGAAGACTTGGGTGTTACCGAGGACATGTTGACCTCCTCAGTTGTTGAAGCTTTCAATCGCCAAGTCTCGGTAGATCCAGGTCGAGCAACTCGCTATCTGTATTGCCTCAAGGAAATTGGTAACCTCAGAGGTGGTGAAGACGCCAATGTGATTGACCGAGCGGTTCAGGTGGCTTATGCGGAAGGCAAATACACTGATATGGACGTTATCGAAGCATACAAATACTTCGGTCTCAGTCATGACGATACACGACTGACCGAAGATAGTATCATTGGAAAATTCTATGCTTACCTGAGTTACACCACCCAGGAACCCGAAACACGGCGGCAATTATGGAGGATAGGAGACAGTAGACGGAGCGAACGCATCAAATCTGCAGCCGAAGATAGTACGATTTCACCTCATTTTCAGAGCATATCCTCAGTGAAATCCCTGTGCCAGACTTTGCTAACCAGCGTAATAGGGGTCTCGACGGTTGAGCAGGCCCAAGTGTTTCTTGGTGTTAGCGACGAAACCGCCGACGATTTCATCATGGCAATGTTTACCGCTAAGGTACCATAATCCACCTTCGAGGTTGAAGACTTTGAGCTCATTTCTACCCTAGGTTAATGATAATCCCTCCAGCAGGGAACTTGCATGTCGTGCAGTTGAACTCATAGCTGAAGCGCGGAAATCTGATGCGCTGAAACATTTTCTTCGAACAGGCGAGATGACAGCTGGCCAGATGGATGTCAGCGATGCATATCGCCTTCTCCAGATACCTGATCGCACTGCTGACGAGGGCGCGATCATGGCCGCGTACACGATTTGTGTGGATGAAGCCCCAGGCCAGGTTGAACAATACAACATGGCTTTGAGCATCCTTGCAAGAGAGACAAACAGCCCTCTGTTGAGCAGTATGATCTCTGGCCCTGGAGTGAAGCCGAACCGTAATCTATCAGAGTGGCCCGTTGGGCTGCAAAATATTGGCAATACCTGCTACCTCAACAGCTTATTACAGTTTTATTTCTCGGTTCGCCCATTCAGACACATGGTTCTAGATTTTGAGAATTTCAAACAGGAGATGAATGATGATAGTTGGAGTAAAAAACAGGTGGGATCCCGAAAGGTTTTGAAGAAAGAGATCGAGCGTTCTCAGAGGTGTAAGTTTCCTCCCAGCCCTTTCTCTTGGCCAGAACTCACAAACCTATTTGCTTTTAGTCCTTAGAGAACTACGAACATTGTTTTCGAGCATGATCTCGTCTTCCGAATCATACGTGACTCCAGGCCAGGAGCTTGCCCGCTTGACCCTGATCAGCCCTTCTAATGAAGCCGCCATCCGTCGCAGGTCAACAATATCTGCGGACAGGTCAGGGCCGCTTGGTGAGATCAATGGAATGCCAATTCTAGGGCCTCTTGGACCCCCACAGCCTGTTGTCGACATGGAGAAGAAAAATCCAGCTATAACAGAGCCCGAGAAGCTCAGACGCGCAATAGCCAGCGATAAGGACAGTGAGGTAACTCTCGTCTCTGATACCGTTAAAAGCGAAATGACCGCTCCTCAAAGTGATGACAAGGAGAATACGCCACCACAAGGGGATTCTATTATGAGGGATGCGCAGGACGAACCGGCTCCTCAAACAGCAGAGGAGGGGGTTCCTTCCATTGACCCAACTCCCTCAGGCCCAGACCCTGATTCTAGCCAGCCTCCACCAGTTCCTCCTCGTCCTGTTACCCGTGTGGATTCGCAGAAGCAGCTCATTGAGGAAGTGGAGATCGGAGCACAGCAAGATGTTACGGAAGTTATCAATAACGTACTTTTCCAAAGTCAATGCGCTATTCGACCCAGAGACATTGCCCCAGATGGAGAACAGATCGACCAAGTGAAAGAGTAAGTTTTTTTCTTTTTTCTTTTTCCCTTGGGCCCCAATTTCTAATGTGTAGCTAATGGTATTTTTTTTCGGCAAAGCCTATTTTATGGACAAACAGCATCATACATTATTTCGGACAAAGGCACGCGGTCCAAGGAAGAACGATGGTGTGACATCAAGATAGACGTTGCGACAGGATCTCGTGATATTTATGCCGCGATCGATGGCGCTTTCGATATCCAGAAAGTCAATGTCGAGAACTCAGTAGCGGAGCAATTTGCCGCCATCAGCAAACTGCCCCCAGTACTCCAGATCCAGGTTCAACGTGTCCAGTTTGACTCAGTGAAGAAACGTTCCTTTAAATCAACGCACCATCTAGAACTCAAGGAAACTATCTACCTTGACCGTTATATGGATACTCGACATGCTGAAATTCTTAACCGGAGAAAGCAGTCCTGGGAGTGGAAAGATAAGCTGAGAGGGCTAGAGGCGCGCCGAGCGGAGCTGTTACGTGAAAGTGTATGAAACATCGGATTGATGAACACCGCACCCTCCTATGAGAATAACTGCTAACTACGAAACTAGGAATCCGATGGCATGGATACACCCACTTTACTGAATAGTGCCAAAGAAATCCTGGAAGAGCTAAACAGCATGAAAGACAATCCTGATACTGCTGAAGATGCCATTGATGTTGACCTTGAGCTTCTCCCTGAGCTCGATAAATTGTCCCAGGAGGCTCAGTCCGAGATTAAAAGTATGTTTTCTCTTCAATATGAAATCGAAAAGTATGCCAGCTAACAGGTATTAGACATCGATCAAGAAATCAAGAATCTCGAAACTATGATATCTAGCCAGTTTGTTGACTATAAAAACCTACCTTACCGACTCTACGCAGTGTTCGTTCACCACGGATCCGTCTCATTCGGGCACTATTACATCTACATCTTTGACTTTGACCGCAAGGTATGGCGGAAATACAACGATAATTACGTCACCGAGGTACATGACCTCGACGAGATATTCAAGAACCAGGACCGCCAGAACCCTCCGACACCATACTTCCTCGTCTATGTGAATGATGCAATGAAGGATCGACTAGTCAGTCCTCTATGCAGGGAGATAGTCGAAGCCTTGCCGGAGAGCGGACCTTCTGAGGAAGCAAGCGCTGCCACACCAATGGAAGGAGTTACTGCACCGACGGAGGTGGCAACAGAGGATGTAGATATGGACCCACCAGCATATCACGAAGTCTGTACCAAGACTGGTGTGCCAGGTGAGGGAGCCAACTTCCAGACAGAGGAAAAGGAGAAGAAAGTAGTCCATATGGAATATAGCGAAGGTTCCGAAGTATGGACCTCGCAGAGTGGAGCTGACTCGCGTGATGTGAAATGGTAGGCCCAGGGAGTAAGCCGCCGACCCGCGTAACGGCACCGAATCCGCTGAAGCGCAAGGGTTTGGATGATGTGGTGGGTTTAAGCCATATGGAGCGAAAGTCAGTCTAGAAATGACAGCTTGTTCAGCGAGATATACATCGACGCCACCCTACCGATCCGCATCCCAGCTCCCATCGCATTCACACGGCCAATGATTCGGGATAGAAAGAAGACGATGGAGTTCAGAAATGGTAACTACAGGTTGCCTCAAGTTGTATCGGTTTCAATCTCCATGTCTTTTCCTTTACCCCTCTGCTCGTGTTGTATGTCCAGTCTCGTGGAACCCACTTCCTGCATTGTTGTAAATATGCACAGCCACCCCAACTCGCGACTGTTGTTTATGATAATGATAATGAGCATGATGTGTATTGTTATTTTGCATGCATCCCGGTGTACACGAAGAATTTCCTTCGCGTGTTTCCATTTCACAGTGTAGTTGTATAACGTAATCAACCATCGAGCGGCGCAGACCACCGAGCGGCTCACCGTCTCCACCACGAATTCGAATTCGATCAAAAAATTGAAGCCATTCAACCACCACCTTTAGTATTGCATTTTAAAAATAATTCTCTAGCTAGTAGATCTATTTGGACAGCTAGTTCTAATATGACCTTGCACATGGCAAATACTGCATCGCGGTGCTGCTCGCTTTCGTGGTGGCTGACCCCCTTCAGCAACAACTGCTTCCCATGCTTCAGTTGCCTCCTGAGCAAGTCTTTGACTTTCTTCAACACCTAAAATGCCTCCTGAAGCTATAGAGACCTTTTTAGTCTCCCGTTTTCGCTTTTGATAAGCGTTGGCCTTCCGAAGTTGCTGTACTTCATGTTCTAAAAGTAATGCATTTCCCATAGCCATTTGACAACCCTTAATAACCTGATCAACAGCCTGGGTAATAGGACTAGGTGGAGACCTTGTACGCTGTCTCCAGAGTTGCTGAATTAAAGCAGCTTGTTTTTGAAGATCTCGAGCAGTCTTTGGAGTCTCTGCAGTCCAGCTAGATGATGATTTACTATGTGAACTGCCTGGTGGTGTAGGTGTAGTATAGATTGACAGGCCTTCAAGCACACGCTCAGGTTTGTAGGGTACTAGACCACTTGCTGAGAAGCCACTCTTTATATTGGCTGTAGAGAAGACTTGAGGCCGTATTTCCTTATAGATCTGTAGAAAGTCGGCCTTGTCCACGTGGTTAATACCATTCCGCATAAAGTCCTGTATTTGCTGCCCATAGACCTTCTTTAAGGGCCCAAAACAAGCCACGTCAAGTGGTTGAAGTAGGTGTGAAGAGTGAGGTGGTAGATAGAGAGGTATAATCTTGTTCTCTGTGCAAAAATGATCGAACTGAGCAGTTGCATGACTTCCATGGCCATCAAGAACTAGAAGGCGATAAGCACCAGCTGTAGAGGACTCTGTATGCGTATTAAAGACCTTTTTAAGCCATAATTCACCAAGACTATCATTAGTCCATCCATTCTCACTTAGGCCAATTGTCCAAGTGCCTGGTAAGTCTGTATACCACGTAGATTGGTGTTTCTTGCCAGCAAGAATAACTAGAGGAGGTAGAACTCGGCCTGTTGTTTGAATAGTCTCAATTACAGTAACCCACTGGCGATTACCAGGTTGTAAAGCCTTCGCACGGCTTTCTACCTGAGATGTAATAACCTATTAAGATTAGTAAAGTAATTAAGAAGGCCTAGATAAAGACTTACCTTGCAGGTTGAAGCTATTCCCATAGAGAATCCAGTTTCATCAAAGTTATAGATATCCTGTTCTAAAATACCATATTTTGCAATGGTATTTTGAACTAAGGTAAACCAGGCCTTAATTATCTTTGAATCTTCACATTTAGCCCGCTGATAGTCATATTTGCGTGTGTATTTAGTCTTTAAATCGCCCTGCCGGTTGATAAAACGCCTGACCCATTGCTTGCCAATATAGGCACCCTCTTTAACACGCCCTTGAAGCAGAATTTGAGCCATATCCTGTACATGCTTAATTTGAGGTGGTAGACCACGTTGATCTGCAGATATTATCCAATTTCGAAGCATAGATTCCTCAGTTGTAGTGAGCTTTTGGCCATTTGGTGTAGAGTCAACGCGTGAAGCGCGTCCCCTGGCACGGTAGGTAAGGGTTCGAGGTGGCACATTAAATGCAGATGCAGCGGCTCGAAGGCTTTTAAATTGACCTTTATGGAAAGCTTCAAGGGCAAGTAATATTCTGCCTTCGCATTGAACAACTGAATCAGTAGAAAATGTGGCCATTTTGGTGGTTCAATCGCTTCATTCGAATTCGTGGTGGAGACGGTGAGCCGCTCGGTGGTCTGCGCCGCTCGATGGTTGATTACGTTACATAGACACCCAGGTGGAAAGCCAGCTTACGCAATTTCTGAGTCAGCACGGTATTCCGAAGTGGCCCGCGGATCGGAAAGAGCAGATCCGCCGCCAATTTCGGATCGCGATGTCGGCATGGACCATAACGACGGGGGAAAGAGTGAAATCCATCGAAAAATGGGTTAAGACGCATCGGAATTGAGACCTTGGGCCATTATTTTGTTACAGTCTTCCTTTAAAAGGGACAGAGAGCGTTCCTGCAAGAGATATGCGTTGATATACGTGCAGACCGCAGGTGAAACCTGGAGAGTTGGACAAGGTTTCCTCCAGTCGTGTTCCAAGAAACTGCGGGGAACTTCCGGGGTAGCGGTTAGCATTCCGCAACTCCGCATCAAGCTGCCTTAAGACTTCGGGATGCAGGATACTTAATTCTCACGACTTCCCTGCTGGTCGTTTCGTTTCTGCTCTGTTCAATTTTTCTTCTACGCAATCTGGGCTCTGAGTTCGTGCTAGCTCTTTCACACCGACGCTGAGCCTTTGTAACTACCTACGAGGAGAACCTCGACCGATCTTCTGTCCTCCCACCGTTTTTTTCCTTCACATAAAAAATGCCTTCACCGGTGGCGATATGCCTGCGCTTCGGGAGGCGAGCTTCGGCTGACCCCAGCAAGGTAAGCATACTTCATAAATATCTTTGAGCTAACAGTGGCGGAATACTAATATCACTGAATCGATGCAGCACCAAGCCTTCTTAGCGCGTGCTTTCTCCAGCAGTGTCCGCCGCCCGGAGATCAACAAGGTTTACTCCTCTGCCGACCTTGCGGTCAAAGACATAAAATCCAACTCGACTCTGTTGGCCGGTGGATTTGGTCTTTCTGGGGTGCCGGACACCCTGATCAACGCCGTGCGCGATAACCAGTCCATCACCGGATTAACGGTCGTCAGTAACAATGCGGGCGTGGACGGAGCCGGCTTGGGTCTGCTTCTCCAGTCGAAGCAGATCAAGAAGATGGTCGCCAGTTACGTGGGAGAGAATAAGACCTTCGAGCGCATGTATCTAACGGGCGAGATCGAACTCGAACTGACCCCTCAGGGCACTCTGGCGGAACGGTGTCGGGCAGGTGGTGCTGGCATCCCAGCCTTCTACACCCCTGCTGCCTTTGGAACCGTCGTCCAGACCGGCGAGCTCCCCCTGAAGCACAACGCCGACGGTACCGTTGCGCTCTACGGCCAGCCCCGCGACGTCAAGGTCTTCGACAACAAAAGCTACGTGATGGAGGAGGCGATCAAGGGAGACTACGCATTCGTCAAGGCCTGGAGGGCCGACAAGCTCGGTAACTGCCAGTTCCGCTACGCTGCGGCTAACTTCAACGGCGCCATGGGCCGGAACGCCAAGGTAACTATAGTTGAGGCCGAGGAGATCGTCGAGCCCGGCGAGATCGAACCGGCTGCTATCCACCTGCCCGGTATCTACGTCAAGCGCGTCATCCAGAGCACTACTCCCAAGAACATCGAAAAGTACACCTTCGCCAAGGAGGAAGGCGAAGATGCTACTACTACCCTGGGCAAAGGCGACACCGCCGCCAAGCGCGAGCGTATCGTGCGCCGTGCCGCGAAAGAATTCAAGAATGGAATGTACGCTAATCTTGGAATTGGCATGCCTATGCTGGCTCCCAATTTTGTCGACTCCTCCGTGGAGGTGATGCTGCAGTCCGAGAACGGTATTCTGGGTCTGGGCCCTTACCCCAAGAAGGGTCAGGAGGATGCGGATCTCATCAACGCCGGCAAGGAGACCGTCACACTTGCTCCTGGTGCTGCTGTCTTTGGTAGTGATGAGTCTTTCGGCATGATCCGATCTGGTCGGATTGATCTGACCATCCTGGGTGCTATGCAGGTGAGCGCTAAGGGTGATCTGGCTAACTGTAAGTTTCTCTCTCTCAAAATTATTGAGATCCCATCTGGAGAATTGATTTTAACTAACGACCTTGGGTGAACAATAGGGATGCTCCCTGGTAAGATCAAGGGCTTTGGTGGTGCCATGGACCTCGTCTCCAACCCATCCGCCACCAAGGTCGTAGTGACCATGGAACACACTGATAAGAAGGGTAACCCCAAGATCGTCAAACAGTGCGAATTCCCCCTCACTGGCAGGACATGTGTCAGCCGTATCATCACTGAGCTCTGCGTGTTCGACGTTGACTTCACTAACGGCTTGACGCTCATCGAGCTGGCCGACGGAGTCACTGTTGACGAGATCAAGGCCAAGACAGAGGCCCCCTTCAAGGTTGCCGATGACTTGAAGCCGATGCTGTAATAATGGTGCATGAGAAAATGTTTCCCACTTGTTTCTTTTTCGGAGTGTATCTTGGTTTGGGATGGTAGCATTCTTATTGCATATTCGTGATTTTTAAGCGTGTGGTTTGATATATGGGCCACGGTTGATAGTCTCTCCAGGGACGTTGGGGGGAATATAGGATCCCCAAAACATATAAATTGTAGCATAATCATGTATATGTATGAATGCATCAGAGCATTGCGTGCTTAAATTGAGTCCTCGTCGGAGACCGAAAGCCCTCCCGATCAACGACATTCGTTTCAAATTCAATATTTGTGGTAAATCTTCCTCCATGGTATCAGTACATACTCCACAATTAATCCTCAAGGATTGTACCGGTAGAGAGTTTCCATCTCTTCCCTCCTCTTCCCCTCATGTAATCCCAGTACTCCATACAGTAATGATGTCAAAAAAATAATATACAGATCTCAAGAAACATAGTTCGCGTGCTCCCTAAGCAAACTTCAACAATCCCCTCAACCTCTTACCCAAGCGACCCCACCAGTCTCGCGTCGGCGCCTCCTCGAACTCCCTAATGACATTGTCGTAGTGGTCTGGGTTGCTGGCTGGGTGTCGCAACTTCGGCGACAACGGATACCGCCTCGCATAGCGGTCTTCTAGTAACGATGACAGCGCATTTAGGGAGGATTCTGAAATGGTGGTCTGCTTTGGAATTTGCTGTTGCTGCTTCTGCTGTGTTTGTTGCTGGGTGGTGTCGGCGACTGGAGGAAGGCAGGACTGAAGGTAGGCGTGGACGGAGACGGAGGCGGGGCGGACTGGGTCAGCGGGCCAGTGTTTGAGGAGGTGGGTGATTCGGGATTGAACGTTTGTCTGTTGGGGTGTTTGGTTAGATATAGGGAGCAATGGTATAGGGGCGAAGAGAAAGGGGGAGAAGGAGGTACCGAAGGTTTGGCCATTATAGAAGGACGGAGACAAAGAGTTGGTTGCTCTTTCTCGTGTGGTAAGGAGGGGATTGAGGGGGATGAAATATGTAGTGAGGGCTTCAGTTGGGGTATGTAAAATTAGGTCGTACGAATATCAGCCAACGCAATATGAGTAGGGCGGAATGATCGGATGATTGTCGCTGTTCCTGAGGCTAGGAATTGTATAGATGGCTGCTCTTGTATGCGGCAAAAAATCGCAGTCACGGGAATATGATTTGTGCCTCAGGCATTAACATGCCGTGCTCACTCCGGTCGCCGCCTCAGGCTCCCCACCTGTGACCGATCGTCATCTCGTCCTTCCGTCAATCCTCCCTTCTCTCTCCATCCCACCCTCTTCGACCCCCATCGCCCGCCCTCTTCTGGCGCTTTTCCTTCTCTCGTTTGAGTCTCATTTAGTTCCCCGTTTAGTTTGCTTCCCTTCGAACTCATTTCCGCCTCTCCCGGTCCTTCCGTTCCCTCGCTCAGCTCGTCATGAGCTCGCAGCGTTATCAGAGGGTAAGCCTTGCCTAATATCAGCGTTTATGTGGAAATACCCCAGAAAACCTGGTGGCCGCTCTCCTGGTTTACACACGATAGTATCGTGGTGCTTGAGAGTAAAGTATTGACTTAATTTCTGGATAGGTAAATGCCCACGACGACGACGATGAAACGTCTCCCTCTTCGTCAATCCCTCTCCGGCCAACGCCGAACTCTCCGCCCCCTTCGTTTCGCTCCCGCGCTTCCTCCGCTCACTCCTCGAGGCGCCTTCTCCACAATGATGACACCTCGCACCGGGATAATGCAGATCAAACCCTCGCCGATGCATTTGGCGATGACAGCGCCTCTGAGTCAGGTGATGATGAGCCAGATGACCGCCAGCGCCTGATGCGGGCGCAGCCGGAAAGCCTACCAGTGGCGGATATCAACAATACCGCCGTAGACCCGGCAGCATCTTCATCTGGAGCAAGCAGTGAATCGAACGAATCGCACGTCCCGGGGTTTCAGAGGAGACAAACGCTCCTCCCGTTCTTTAATAATTCAAGCTCAGGTTCCGCTCGCGTTATCAGTTCTTCGAATGATGGCGTCTTTGCGAATTTGGCGGCCAAACCAGAGCGGGGAGAGAAGACTGATGATCTACCTCCGGTATGTTTGTTTCTTTACCCTATATCTTTGTCCTAGTGGCGAAGTTGGTCGTTGCTAACTCTTCTGGTTGGTATAGTCATACGAAGAGGCGGCCGCCGATGCGACTCCGCCGTACTGGGAGACCACAATCATGGCTCCTGGTATCTCGTCGGACGAAGTCTACGTGGATGGGCTGCCGGTCGGCTCTATCTTCTCGTTTATTTGGAATGCCATGATCTCAATGTCCTTCCAGCTGGTGGGCTTCCTTTTGACCTACCTCCTTCATACTACACATGCAGCGAAGAACGGAAGTCGGGCTGGTCTCGGTCTCACCTTGGTGCAATACGGCTTTTACATGAAAGGCGGCAGTGAGTCTAGCGGATCGGATGGTGGAGATTCTGACGATTACATAACGCCCCCCGACCCGAATAGTCATACCTTCGACCCGAATCATGTCAACGACGGTGCGGGCTCCGGAGGTGATGGGGGCGGTGGTGGCGTATCTGCGATTACCACAAGCGAATGGATATCTTACATTTTAATGATTGTTGGCTGGTTTATCTTAATCCGGGCTATCAGCGACTTCCTCCGGGCTCGACGCCATGAACAGCTGGTCTTACAGAGTCCCGAGCGAGGGCTCAGCGTCCCTGTCATTGCCGAGGGCGAGAGATCAGAGACGGTTGTTTAATAATCTTCAGCATTCAGCACAGCAGGTCCCTGGCCGATCGCAGAGGGGTCGCTATGTCTAAATCGGAGCTCAGGAGCTTGGGAGTTACTGTCGTTACGTTCTCTTATATTCTTATTTTCATTATTATCTAATGGGTTGCGGATTCAGCATGGTGCTACGCGCACAAAATTCACCTGTAGCTATTTTTCTTTATTTTTTTTGCTTAGAGATACCAATCTGAAAAAGACATACATTAAGTTTTGAATGTTTTCGAGCTGTTTGGATGGATTTTGGGGGGTCAGTTTTGCCATCACCAGGCAGCTCCTTTTTCCTGTGACTCCCTTTTTACCTTCATAATGATTCTTAGACCAATCCATTGGCTGCCCTTTTTTAAAAATAAAAAATAAATAAATAGAAAATAAGGCTATTAGACCTCAGCCTCTATTCCATCGTCATCATCCTTAACTTAGTATTTCCCTGATTCTTGGCTGTTCTCATCCATTCCATCAGCATCTCATCTCGACTTCTCCCTGGCTTCCTCTCAGCATCGGAAGCCCACTCACTCATGGATGCCTAAGAAAGATTCTCTTGGCGGCCTCTCCGCAGTGATCCGACCCTTCCCCAGGCACAGCTGATCGTTTGTTGACTTGTTATTTCACTCGAGTCCTGGCGTCTTCTCTTTTCCTCCTCAACTCCTCACCAACTCACCACATACACAGTTAAATGGCCAGGGCCGCCGACGTAGTGGAAGGGGAATCCCCCCCGTCCCCCGCGGCGCCGAACCACGGTCCCGTCGAAGCTCGTTCCCTATCCTCCATCACCTCTATCGCTTCGAATCCTCCTACATATCCTCGAAATCCTGCCCAGAAGAAGCTTGAACCTCTGGTGCTATATATTGTACGGGTTCCCGGCAGCAAAGGTATGTTCTTTATCAAGAGACTGGAACCACGAACTACCCCGCAATTGATGGTTGTGGCCTGATCTCAGCCTTCGATCAATTCATCTAAATTATTGCTTTCGTCCTGTTCTTCAATTAATGCTCGTGTCAGTCGCTAACGTTGAAGCGCGTCAGATGTCTTTCTCTCCCCACTCAAGCCTCCCACAAAATCCAGCGTCTCAGCAGAAGCCATCAATGCCTCCCTCTACTATCTCCACGTTGCGACGCCTGATGACGACATCTTACTACAAGAATTCGAGCAAGAGCGTGAGGAACTGGAGAGACTGCGCAGGGAAGGGCTAATTGATGATCCTGATATGCCTCTGTCTACGCACGAGCTCGCCCGATTGAATAATGTCCGACGCAAACCCGTACCTGGGGATAAAGGCAAAGCCGACGTGGACATTTCCCCTCCTCTTCCTTCATGTCCTCGACCGACCTCTTCGCAGCCGCAATTAGAGGGCAGCCATATATTGCAATTGGATCCCGTGGTCTCTCCTCCGACACTACCTCCCCGCCCAACCTTCTCTGATACCTCCTCCCCGGCTGAAGCCTTCTCCCAGTTGACTACTAGTAGTCGTGAGAACTTCCTCGACCCACCCCCACCATATGAATCGCGGCCGCCAATCCCTTCAAGACCGCTCCCCTCTCCCCCACGAGATGAGTCACTAGGAGACAATCGAGCCCGCGCCCAGATGACAACAAAGCGTTGGAGTGCCCTCTCCGGGTATCCCTCCGAACTCGGTCAGATAGGTGGGAAAGAAAGGTATTTCGAGTCTCTATCTGGCGGTCGTCACAGCCTTGACACCCCTCAACCCCAATTACGGCCGCGCTCCGCCCATGACAACCCATCATATGGCCCGTTGAGATCCCCAGCGAGATCCCCAGCGAGAAGTCCGGGACAATCCCCAAACCGACGACCCTGCGAGAGCGCACCCCCGCATCCACCAGGCTTCCATATCACGCTGATCCGCCGGGATCCCACCCATGGCAGTCAGTGGAACGTAGCAACCATGTCAACCCCGAAGATGGACGACGGTGGCATCGACATCGACATCTCAACCCCAGGGTATAACCGCTTCTTAACCCACAATGAACCCCTCTCTTTGGAAAGTCTAGGGGTGAACCTCCCCCCTGAAGTTCGCAATCGATTACCCAAGCTCGAGGCATCCTCCACGTCAGGGGACTCCTCTCAACCCCGCAATCCTTCCCAACCACGACGATTCCACCGGAAGTTGTTTGTCTCGAGACCCAATCACCCTGACGAGTCGCGAAACTCGTTAGATCTATCAAGCAACCGAACCTCAATCGACAACGGGCCCGGCAGTCCCCTCAAGTCCCATTTTAACTCCAAACTCAAAAGTGGCTACTACACCTTTAACTCCCCCTGGAACGGCACCTGCACGTTCTCCACCAGCGTGAACGGCCGCAGCCTTAAATGCAAACACATGATCCCTACCCCCGGATTCCCCACCTCCACCTCCGAAGATACGAACCCCGCCGTAACTGTCGCCGAAATCCGCTTCAACACTCCCTTCCAAGCGGGCCACCTTCACCACCACCCCGGCTCCTCCCACATCTCCCCCTTCACCCTCAGCCAGACCCCCATCTTCAAAGACTCCTCGAGTATAGACCCTTCTGCCCCCTTCCCCGCACCGTCCACTTCTAACGCCCACAACGCCAATATTCACCATCACCATCCACCCTCCTCATCCTCCAAACGTGCCGCCTTCGCCCACTTCTTCAACGCCAACAGTCGCTTCTCTCATCACGGCGCAAGCTTAACCCGCAAACCCTCGACCAGCAGCGCAAGCAGCGGAGACCAAGACCCCCACGACAGACGCGGTAGTAACCAACGGTTACTCCGCCGTCCGCTCAGTGACGACCGTCTGGATCTGTCTCTCGCCCGTGAACCTGCTGGCGGAGGGATGCGCGGGAAGAGCGCCAAACTCGGTAAACTGATTATCGAGGATGAGGGGATTAAAATGCTGGATTTAGTCGTTGCGGCTTGCATGGCTGTTTGGTGGAGGGGGTATTATTATTAGGTAGGGGATCTATTTGATTTCTTTTTTTTCTTTTACCTTCGAGGGAAGAGGGTTGCGCATTTACTAAACATATGTTTTTTAATCTGGGTGAGATTTAAAGGGAATATTTTTGGCGTAATTTTTCACCATACGTTTTTTGGATGGAGCCATTTTTCTCTGTTTCTTGGTACTTAGATATGTCTTAGCGAAATGTGCATTAGAAGTTATGATTGATGAAAAACAGTTTTTTTTTCTTTGGATTTGGGAGAAGACCTGAACGTAATGACACATCATGGTGACCTTAACCATTGGACTTGTGCTTTGGAGATATGCCGAGCATATTTATGCTTTGTGAACTCTAAGAACTCCGTCCTACAGATACCTAAGAGGAAAGAGAGAGAAAAGCTTCTGTAGGCGAAGTAAATCATTGCATATATAACCAATAGCCATTCAAGATCTGCATTCAACATGGGCTAGGATTGTAGACAGAATGGGGGAAAATATAATAGGTAGTGGATATAAATCTCGTTAGATATCACTTTATACATCTCTCATGCAACTATATGCTCTAGGGGAAACCGTCCCTGCGAGTTTCCCTAGGTAATAAGTGACGGATCAAAAGCGATCCAACCCGACCAAGCCAAACCGGGATATATGGGACACGACAGGGGGAGGCAATGGGGAGAGTCTACGATGCATCCATACCCCGCTGCAGTGACGATTCCAGATCGTTCGCAGCGAGGGCTTCCTGGGGCTTTGGTTCTTCTTGCTTCCATCCCCCTTGTTGGTGCTCGGGGATCGGGATGTTGGTCTGCGGGGCTCCCTGCTGCTGCGCGCCGGCACCCTGCAAGTGCTGTGGCTGGCGGACGAGGTGGCGGAATCGTACCACCTCCTCGTAGATCATCTGGCGCATCTGGCCCACGTCCTCTACCACTTCGAAGTGGAAGTCGAAGGTTGTGGGGCAGGTGGGCTCGTCGGAGGCGTCGTGCCAGATTTGCAGGTAGGGGTGTTCGAGGGCCTCTTCCACTGAGATACGGGAAGAGGGGTCGAAAGCAAGCATACGATCGAGGAGATCAAGGGCGTCGGGGTTGGCATTGGGGAACAGGCGATTGAATGGGATCTTGGGCATGAAGGGTAGGTTGCGCACATACTCCTGCGCACGTGGGGACCCAATGCGGCTCAGAGTTTCCTCGTTTGGAGTACCTAGGTAGTGCAGGATCTGGTTGAGTTGATCGACGTAGTCACGGCCCTTGAAGAAAGGACGGCCACCGAGAAGCTCCGCCAAAATACAGCCCACCGACCAGACGTCAACTAGGGGCAGTTAGTTAAGGAGAGCGCAGATTTATGTGACGGGTAAGGGCACCTACTAGCTTTCGTGTAGCTCTGGAAGCTCAACATAATCTCTGGGGCACGGTACCATCTTGTTGCGACATACTCGGTCATATATCCAGCGTTCTCCTCCGGATCAATTGAAAAGCCACGCGCGAGGCCAAAATCGCAAATCTTTAGCTCACAATCCGCATTGACCAACAGGTTTCCGGGTTTCAAGTCTCTGTGGAGAACGTTGGCAGAGTGGATATACTTCAGGCCGCAGAGGATCTGGTAGATGAAGGACTGGAAGTGGGCGTCGGTCAGGGGCTGTCCTGAGCGGATGATGGCGGCCAGATCACATTCCATCAATTCTGATTAAGGAACCATCAGTAACTTTGTATTATGTTTGGGAGAGAAAGATGGCATCCTCACCCTCATACAGATATGTCTCGTTGAAGTTATCCGGTCGGGGAATATCCATATCGTAAAGGCAAGTGATCTACATCGCTGGGTCAGCCCTATCGGCGGTACCGTGGTATGGTCAACGGAATTTCATACGTTGCGATGGCCTCGGAAATGTTGAAGCAGTTTGATTTCTCGCAGGGCACGCTTGGCCAGAATCTTTTTGCTGAAGACATTGGTGACCTTCTTAATGGCAACCCCCTCACCGTTCTGGGTATTCGTGGCAGCACTATTAAACCGGGGGCGTAAGCATCAGCAGTTGTTTTCATTTCATCTTAATTAGGCTGAAGGCATCATCTCCATCCCCTTCAGAAAAGACGGTAAAGGGGGTTTAAAGCGCAAGATCTGGGTAATTTACCCACCCCGCCATCACCCGACAGACAGCAAAATAGAATCTAGGGGGGGTAAAATGGTATCAGGAATAGGGAACCTACCAAACAATACCGTAGGCACCTTGGCCCAGTTCCTTGGTCACATTGTACCGTTCATCCACGACGAATTCCTGGTTAAAAACCTTGAAAACCTTCCTTCCTTGTAGGTCTGACATGATGTAGTTGGAGGGAAACACTGCGGATTCCAAACGATCGACCAGCGGCTAAGGAATTAAAAAGTCTCGTGGGGGGAGACGATAAGCAAGGGTGGCAGATGTAGTCGGAAGGAGGGGGAGACGAAAAGAGATTTCGCTCTCACGCCAGCAGGAGAGAAGATTATGATTATGATTATTGCCCAGATGGTAGTGGAGGGGGGCAAGCTGAAGATCTGGCGCGGCTGTCGACAAGACGGAGGCCGCAGCTGCGAAACTAACTGAACTGTACCTCAGGACTGGACTGGGCGGGATCAAAAGCCCCGCAGTGGTGCTGTGCAAGCAAGCAAGAATCAGTCAATCAATTAATCCAACGTCAATCTGCCTTCGAATTTGTATTGGCGAAGTATCACAGAGGGGAAGAAGGGCTGAATGGTGATAAAAAAAAATCAGCACTCACCACGGACAACAGAAACCTTGGAGGGATGGAAAGGGGATAAAGAGTAGACGCGCTGGTGGCTGTTGTGATGACAAAAATGGGTGTGACTGGGGGGTTGACCACTAACAAGCACTAGAACTCCAGCATGAGACAAGGGAATAAACCTCCTCCTTCCTTTCTTCTTTCTTTTTCTTGTTCGTATTAAAAAAAATAGACAGAGAAGAGGAGAACCATGGATCTGGATGAAATACATTCCCCTCCCTTGACCTGCTCTTCATTCTTCTTGTTTGCTGATGTGGATGATGTCGTTGGTGCCTGAGGCCGAAAGCGGGGGGTACCATGGCATTCTTTCAGGCCTCCTTAACCTTGTGATCTCAACTAGAGCCTTTCTGGTTACTATATCACGGATCTTTTTTGAGATATATAAAGCAATTGTACACCACTTGGCAGGTAAAGTATCAGATGGACACCATCGTTATATACCACGCCTTCAAACCACCATTAACTGGAATAAATTTAATTATATATTTATCCTTACAGTATAACCTTCTGTTCTCTAGGGATAAGGTGTCTTGTTCTGCAACACGATCTTTGTAGTTTCGCTGAAATATTTAGTCAGTCGACGACACGACTTCGGTTATACCTCAAGCATCTTTCACAATATATCTCAATGTGTGGTAACCATCACTAACATAGAACTAGATGGATTGACTCCTCCAATGATGGTACCATTTTGAAGATATAGATTCAGGATAGCCTCATGATTAATTAAGCAAACACAGGATAAATCCGCCTTGTTCCACTCTCCTAAAATCCTCATTCATGAGACCCGAACTCAGCAATTACAATGGGATGTTTTCCATGCATTTTACTTCCTAGCCACGTCGAGGCTTGATGATCATTGGCATGTCGCCCTGATACACAAACCAGGCATTCCGATACTTCCACTCGTGCTTAGAATCGACCAATTGTATCTTAGGACATAGGAAGCTCGGTCAGTCCATCTTGATCAACGAATGATGGAGGAATCACTTACATCAAAAGTGCTATACAAGGTTGCAATCAGCTTTTTGATTTCCAGCATCGCGAGATATCGACCCATGCAAATGCGTCCACCACCTCCAAACACAAAGTCGCAGGTGTCGTTCATCTTCCGGTGGCGTTCCTGGAATTCTTCGTCGCTCTCATCGGCATTCTTCAGCCAGCGATCGGGGCGGAATGCGTCTACATCGTCACCGAAGACTCCAGGATCCCGGTTCGTCACAGAGGGATTGATGCCCACTTTGGTTCCTGCAGGGATATACCGGCCATCGGGCAAGGTGAATCCCCCATCGGGGACCACACGCTCAAAAATCATGGCAATTCCAGGGTTTATTCGCATGCTCTCACGGATAACCGCGTCCAGATATGGCAGCTCCCGAATGTCCTTCCACTGAGCTGGCAGCGAGAATGAAGCGGACATCAGCTCCGCGACAAGTTTGCTGTAGGCATCAGGGTTCTTGGCGAGGTAGTAGACGGCTGCTCGCATTGTGGCAGATGTGGTGTCGCCTCCAGCTAGAATACTTAACATCAACCAGTTGACAATCTGGTGGTCGTTGACCATGTCTGGGTAAGAGTCTTTGAGTTGGACATACTTGTCCAAAGTATGATCCACGTTACCAGCCTGGATATTCTTCTCGCTGAGTTGAGCTTGGTATTCTCCAACCACCTTGAAGGCGTACAAAACACCAGTAAGGGTGGGCTTGGGGCCGATGCGGACAATTGGGTTTTTGTCAAGGAAATTATCAATCCATGGGATTTGCGAGACCTGGCCGTATCAGCGCTGCACATACAGGAGCCTGGATGGGCTATATTTAACAAATCGTACCGGAGCAAAATAAACAAGACCCTTGGTGGAATCCGTGATAAGATTATCCACATCTTTCTCCTGGTCAATAAAGCCGTAATGGCGACCAAAACTGATATTTGCCGTTACATCCCATGCAACTATACGTCCGAGTCAGTGACCAGCAAAATATACGATGACAAGTGGATGGACTTACAGTATCCTATCCATTCATCAGCTGGACAGACCTTTCCATCGCCGAATTTGGCACTGACCTTGTCGACAAACTTGTTCAAAGTCTCATCAATAAGGGGCTCGTATTCAAGTACTTTGGTCATCCGCCAGAGGTTTCGAATAGGAAGGATATTCTGGTTGTGCCAATCCTCATCCTGGCTGTTGAACAGATTGGACATCCGGTGACCGTTCACAAGAACATCGTTGGGCCGGTACATATCACTCTTAAGTCAGGTTGGATAGATGTCAGCCGCAATACCCCACTTCCGGTACACGTCATATTCTGATATCAAAATGGGGTATACCTTTTTCCAGGGGTTGCGGGTGGAATAGATCACCCGGATCAAGCTGGGGTCCGATATGCTCAAAGCGTTGGGCCCAACCCGGACCACTGAGCCAGACTGTCGGTGCAGCTGCACATACTTCCGATCGAGGAAACCCCCGTAAGCTTGGCCAGCTCGCCAAAAATTGGTGAGCTTTGCTAGGAAAGGGCCTGGAAAGGCTCTCAGCGGTGACAGGAAAACCTCCCAAAAAGCATAGGTGCAGAGAAGCAGGCCTAGTGCTGCGGGGACATGAATCCACATGTCCTCGGAAAGCACTCCCACTCCTGTCATCCTGTGATTTGGCAAGAAAACAAAGACGCGGCAAAAGAGACAAGAGTGAGAGAGGCGATGTGTTTCACCCTGAGGCAAGATTGCTTGACAACATCAAACCAGGGCCATTGAGGAGTATTATTAAAAAAACAAGAGGCCTGAACTCTCAGTCGGTCATGCGAGGGGCATCTTCCTCCCAAGAGGGGGTGGTCCAGGCCTGTCAGAGTGTATGGCGCACGCACATCTCTCATTGGCTTTTTCTACCTATCATAAATACCAAGCGTCAACTAGCTCCTACGGGATACGGAAAGTGGAGATTAATCAAGGTATTCTCGCGCGGTATGGTCCCTGAAGGCGACTAGCGTCCGAGCTGATCGGTCTCGTCAAGGCTTTGTGGTATGCATGGGCCGCAGGCTGATCAGGCAGCTTGTTAGATTTTCAAGGTGGTGCTTTTGAAGGTAGCAGATGGAAATGAGGAAGAAAAAGAAAATATGAAAGGAAAACACCAATTCAGAAAGACCAGGGGTTTGTGGATCCTGGACGAGCTGTCAAAACGGTCACACCCGTCCCTAAGCCATATATTGAGTGATGATCTCGACCCAACGGTCTATTTATCTCTAAGCATCCTCGTCGTTTCCTCACCGATATATCAATGTTCTGGTGACACGCTACGTTCTCTCTTCACCATCAAGTGAGCACCGCTATTTGGTTACGATGGCTTCCCAAGCACCACCGTCCGCTGCCTTCCTGGCCGAGAGTCAGGTTCCCACAATCAAAGCGGTGATGTGGTTGATGTCTCTGACTCCCTTGGTTTTCGTCATACTGCGTTTCTACGTGAGGCTTCACCTAAAGCGGGTCTTTGGGTGGGACGACTTGATAGCCGCTATTGCAGTTGTAAGAACATACGCTTTGGATAGTCTTACATAGTCCCCGCGAAGCTGATTTAGATTATTCTTTCTCTGTCTAGGGCTGTCTCATCGGTTATGCTGCTGTCTGCCATGCAGCTGCGGATATCGGGCTGGGGAGGCACATTCAGGTGGTCTTGCAGAATCCGGCGAACTTGGTGGGCGTGGCTCGCTTCAGCAGTATCGGTCAGACCCTGGCTATCATGGCATGTGCGTTGGGTAAAACCTCGTTTGCTGTTACTTTACTGCGAATTGTCGTCCAGCGTTGGATGACTTGTCTGCTTTGGTTTATTATTATTACTATGAATGTCGTCAATATCGTGTGCGCCATTTTTGTGTTTGCACAATGCAAAGACCCTCGAAGCAATTGGGACAAGAGCGTGCAGTCGCAATGCTGGCCAACGAGTGTCTTCACCAACTACTCCCTCTTCGTTGGAGGTATGCCCCATTTTTATCCTTTTTTTTTTCGCCGTTCGTTGCTGATTGATCCCCCACAGCCTACTCGGGGGCCCAGGACTTTGTGCTGGCACTTCTACCGTGGGCTATCGTGTGGAAGCTCCAGATGAAGAAAAAGGAAAAACTTGGTGTAGCCATTGCCATGAGCCTGGGAATCTTGTATGTTCACATTTCTCTCTGATCTCCAAGATTGCAAGCTAATTCTCAACTACAGTGCCGGTGCAGCTGCAGTCGTCAAAACATCTTACCTTGTGGCTCTCTCAGCCAAAGCGGATTTCACCTGTGCGCGGTCTCACTTCCGGATACCCTTGAAATATGCATTCTAACTCTTACTGCAGGGGAAATTACTCCATTGCTCAACTGGGCTGCCGTGGAAGTTGGCCTCACAATCATCGGTTCCTCGATTCATACGCTCAAACCACTTCTCGGAAAGGTTTTCCCATCATCCACTGCTCAGGAGAGCTACAACATGCTTCCTCCTGGGGAATCGGCTAAAAAACGACGGGTCGTTTTTGATACTTCTCTCTACGCGACCCAGACCGATATTGAAGGCCATGGAACAAACAATAATATTGACGATAGTAG
The DNA here is from genome assembly GCA_027569095.1 of Aspergillus conjunctus. NCBI lineage: Eukaryota > Fungi > Ascomycota > Eurotiomycetes > Eurotiales > Aspergillaceae > Aspergillus > Aspergillus conjunctus. The sequence continues at coordinate 377,763 of JAPDEL010000023.1, read as the reverse complement.
CCAGCAGTCCATCGTCCCCACGACCACAACGGATAAGATCAACACGACGACGGAAGTTTGCGTGACGTATAGACCTTAGGGGGGACGGTTCTCCTTTTCTCCTTACTTTCTATCCTGGCAGGTGGACGGGCTCAATATTTCGGGTTGGATCCGGAGGAACGGACATTATTTTTCTAATAATCTTGTTTACTTATGATACGGCTCGTGCATATTTTCGGATTAGTATTTGCATTCTCTCTACGGAGTTCACAACTATAGTTAGCTCTCTATACCCACTTCTACTGAGCCTGTTAGATCGAATCTCAAATATGAGAAATAATATTATCATAATGTTCATTGGGGCTGGATTTGACTCTTCGTGTTAGCCCTCGGATTCTTCGTCCCATTATACGTATCCCACCCTCCTGAAGAAACGGATTGTTTCCGATTCTAGACTAAAGTTAGCTTAAATCTAACTCCAATGAGACCCCTTCACTATCGACAGCCTTGTCTGATAATGAGCTAGGATGATATAAAGTACCTTGACTAGCTTCCGAGCTTGTGCCAGGACACTGGGATGGGAGCCAGCCTCGCGGCCAGGAGACATATCACTCTCTCATCTCTAAGCATTTTGAGCATTTGACTTTGTAACTTCGTTCTTCATCATGAATACTCGAGTAATCTTATTAACCCCCTATCCCGCCTGTATCTAACAAGGTAGCGCTCCAAAAGTACGCCCCCCTGGATGACTTTCACCAGATAAAGAGGAAGATTTTCCCTGTCAAATCGGGAGGGAAATTTAGGTCAACTCAGTTTGGGATCTTTTGTCCCACTCTGCTGGAATATTTTCAAGGCTATAGGACCATATCATATAGGTGTTATTATTATTGCGCGCCTCTCTCGTAACAATAATAAGAAATTGCTTTTTTGCCTTTCTTTTTATTAGTACCCCTCTTCTCACACGGTTGCAACCCGATCATCTTACTGGGCCATGCCTTGTTTTTATTCCTGTGGCTGGCTTATGGACAGTGGCACAGAGTTCAACACGACACTGATCAGACGGTGGAAAATTATTCCAATAATGCGTTTGAGATGAAGATGGAAGGAGGTGGAAGTATTCTCCGGTTCATATTGGGGTTTTTTTTCGTTTCTTTTACTTGGCAATTTTCTTGTTCTTAGTATTAAGTGCCTCGATTGATTTTTGTGGGGATATTGAGGCTATCAGTATCAACTCATAATGATTGATATATAAACTTGGTTACGATTATGATTAGGTGATGGAAATGAGAGGTAAGGTGATGAGTAGATGTGAGGTTTCAAAGATATCTGTCGATCCACTAGGTAGGTATGTTCTTTTCTCTCTGTGGCATCAAAGCGCTGTCTGCGGCGGGGGAATTAACTTCTACTCCAATGGTTGACATGGATATCATAACTAGGGTATCATACGGGTATCGAGTACTTCCCCGGAGACTACGTATCGAATCCAAGGTTATTATAGGGTACTTCTGAGCCGAAACGGTGAGGGAGCTCCTGGGCACTGGCTTGGATGTATTTTGTATCATTTCTTGCTGGATTAGAGGGTGGAAATAGGAAATCTATGTCCATTGCATCAATATACAGTATATCTATACATCATATATTCATGCTTTAGGTGCTTTTTAAGAAGTATGATGCCACGAACTGACCCGGAAAAGGGGCTTGCAAAAAAGTGTCATCCCCCATAATATTATACTTGATGAAAAGAGAAAGAAAACCACAAGTTAGGGCTCGTCCTGTGTCACTGTCCAGAAAATCTCCAGAACCTGCGTAGGATCTTCAGACGTCGCATTCCGAACATATATTTGCCGGACTTGGTCTGTTTTCTCTTGGATAGCCTCTTCTAATCGGAAAGAGATCTTGTCACCATCACGACGCCGCAAGGGCCCCAAGCTATACGCAAACGGGTCCTGTCCGGTATACTTGCTCTCATCCCAGGTCTGCTCCATGGGACGCGGCTTGTTCCAGTGCGTAGGGTCTTTGATGATCGAGTACCCGTTCACTAGGTACCAGTCATCGGACAGATGCCACCGGTTCAGCAGACAGGTTTCCCCGCAGATACCCGCCACCTTCCCCAGGCCGACCACATTAGCTTGGAACCACGATTTCCAATGGTGAATCGAGAGCGGAAGCGGACGTCCCGACTCGAAGAAACCCGACGCATCCCCGCGGAGGTCGAGCTGGTGGAGGCCGCGCTCCCATGTGAACTTGGTGCTCGTGTGGGTGTAAATGCATGATGCCACCATCCGGTCGCCTTCGTTAAGGGAGGCCCAGCACGTTTCGAACGCATGTTGCAGCTCTGAGAGCAGGGGGATGGAGAGGAAAATCCCCGCTCCACCGTATGCCATGTACCCGGATCCGAACAGCTGGGCCATATCCTCCGTCATCCCGCCGATATACTGCTGCGTCGTGGCATCGTAAGTGGCGAACTGATCCACTAGATTGCGCATCGACGGGAAGAAAGTGTCGTCGTCGATAAGGACGGCCCACAGGGTTTTATCATCGCGATGTTGGTGCAGGGTCTGGACGAGACCGAAGTACCGGTACAGAAAATCGTCTTCGTTCTGGATAATGGTCAGGCGAATCTCTAACTCGGTCGCTCGGCTCTCGATGCGCTTCCGGATGGATGACCCGCCTTGTTCAACCACGGCAACGATTCGGGTACTGGTATTACCGGCCCAATGGGCGAACGCGTCTAGGGAGTCCTCGAGTCGCTGGAGGGTGGTCGCAACGCCAAAGAGCATGTGTGATGCGTCGGGCCGCGCAGTCGCTAAGGGGACCTCGATTGTTACTGACGGAGCGCATCGCTCCTCCGGTTGAGGCTCTCGGGTGCTGTCGGTGTCGAGCTGGATCGTCTCGTATTTGGGTAGGGGAGCGTTGAGGGAATCAGGAAATTCGGTGAAGTTTTCCGTTCGGATAACGGCGATATTTAAGCGGGCGTATTGGATTGTGGTAGAGTTATCTACGTAGTGTCGGAGGAGATCGAGGTCCAGGGAGCAAGGAGTATCATCGTCGTTGTTGTCGTCGCCGCTGTCGTTCTTAGTATTGTCTGTAGGGCTGGCGCTGTTTTCATCGCTATTACTGGACGCGACCCCGGGACGAGGGATGGAGTCAAGCTCACTGCTGGAGCTCGAATACGTGAATAAGATCACACACCCAAGAAGAAACACGGCAGCTATGGCGAGAAGTCGCCATGCACCGGAATTGCGTTGTTGGAGGGCGTGGTGGAAGAGGAGGCGGAATTGTCGCATCGTGGCTCGGGCATGACTCGAGGTGCTTTCATGGAGAGGAATCAAAATAGGAGATTTGCCTCACTACGATCAGCATTGCCTGATGCTGAATCAGACGATGATCGAGTCCATCTTTCCTTTCCTCCTTTATGATTCATTTTTTTTTTCATTGTCCCGGAGTTCGGGAGTGACAAGATGAGCTTGAAAAAGGGATGAAACAGGCTGTGGTCCACTGGCGGTGCTGTGATTGGCAGACTTCCAAAACTACTGAATCGTGGCATCCAACCAGTCGACTCTCATGTTGGTCAAGACACCAGTTGGGCCAATAATTAGAGATTCTTTGTCTAGGGTCATTCACTGCATAAGTAGGCATCAATATTCTAATTATATCGCTCTATCTCGCTGTGGTAGACTACACCCGGCTGTCGCAAATGGGAAGAGTCACCCACTTCAATAGAAAGTGCAGGCCAAGGATGAATTTAAAATATTAAGATCTAGGTGATATGTACATTTACAAAAGTTGAAAATGGGAAAAAAAAATGGCTCGATGTAAGAATGCTCCCAGTGATTGAAATTCATTGTTATTGAGCGACGTCAGCCGTGTATATGAAACTCGTAATCAACATCAAATATTTCCGTCAGCTTTTTTTTTTTTTAAAGAGAGTTGACAAGTCTGCGCTCCTTCCGCAGTGCCCGGAGCTTCTCGCGTGCTTCCTCAAGAGGAATCATGATACCCTGTTTCTGAGTAGCAGGGTCGTCACGGTTCCGGATGTTGACGGAGCGAGACTCCTTCTCTTGGGCTCCAACAACTATTTCGAAGGTTAGTCGACAAGAAAGCAAAAAGATACCGCAAGGAACGCATACCGAAAATAAAGTTATACTGTGCCAGTTGTCCAGTGCGAATCTTCTTCTGCATGGTGTTGCCACTGATATCAATGTCAACATTCAGCTTGTCACCGCGCAGGATGGTTTGCAGCTCCTCGACGTAGTCGTTGACCGCGGGCATAACGGGCACGATCAGGATCTGACGAGGGCTGATCCAGAAGGGCCATTTGCCGCCAAAGTGCTCAATCAGGATACCCAAAAATCGCTCAAAACTGCCAATAATGGCACGGTGAATGACAACAGGGCGGGCACGGCCAGGGCCGGGCTCATTGGGCTTGGCCTCAGCCTCTTTCTCGGCGCCCGGCTGGCTCTTTTCGTTGGTCATATACTCGAGCTTGAAGTTGATGGGCGCCTGGTAGTCAAGCTGGATGGTGGCGCACTGGAACTCTCGCTGAAGAGCATCGGCAATGGTGATATCGATCTTGGGTCCGTAAAATGCACCATCTCCCTCATCGATAGTCCAGTCCTTACCCTTGAATTTGGTCATAGCGGCCTTGAGCTGCTCCTCAGCGTAGTTCCAAGTCTCCAGATCACCAAGATACTTCTCTGGGCGGGTGGAAAGCTTCAACTTGAAGGTAAAACCGAACAGTCCATAAATAGACTGTAAGAAGTCGAACAGTCCCTCGATCTCCGATGTGATCTTGAAGATGTTAGTCAAGCTGCTGAGACACAAAAGTCCGTAAAATCCAGAAGATCGCTCACCTGATCCTGAGTACAGAAAATGTGTGTATCATCCTGCTGGAACTTTCGTACTCGGGTAAGTCCGCTAAGGGCTCCTGAAGCTTCATTTCGATGCAAGACACCAAAGTCTGCAAGTCTCAGGGGAAGTTCCCTGTAGCTTCTCTCACGGTGACCAAAGAGCACAAAGTGGCCGGGGCAGTTCATGGGCTTAAGGGCCCATTCGCGCTTCTCAACATCAAGCTTGAACATATCGTCCTTGTAGTGGGCCCAGTGGCCAGACGTTTTCCAAAGACCGACGTCGTACATGTTGGGGGTCTGAACCTCCTGGTACCCACGCTTGCGGTACTCAGAACGGAGAAGTGTTTGGATGGCATTAAAGATCCTAGTTCCGCTAGGAAGCAGGAAGGGGCATCCAGGAGATACCTCATCGAAGAAGAAAAGTTCCTGCTCCTTACCAAGTTTCAGGTGATTGCGTTTCTCGGCCTCTTCAAGGAACTTGAGGTGGTCTTGCATCAGCTTCTTGTCGGGGAAAGCAACGCCACGGATACGCTGCAGCGAGTCGTTGGATTGATCACCGAGGAAGTAGGCAGCGGAATTCTGTTAAGAGAATTAGCGAGCTTTTTCCTTATGGAAGGGTATGTTCCGTACCTGCATGATCTTGAAGGTCTTGATTCTGCCAGTGCTTTGGATATGGGGGCCCCTGCAGAGGTCGACGAGGGTACCGCACCTGTAGACAGTGCTCTTCTCGCCAGTCACGAGCTTGTCGATATAATGCAACTTGTACTTGCTGTACGAGAACATTTTCTTGAGGTTCTCCTTGGTGACCTCCAGTCGATCGAAGCTCTGCTTTTCCTTGAAAATTTTAGCTGCCCTGCTATCCAGAGATGGCCAATCGGTCTCTCGAACAACGCGGCTATTGTCATGTTAGCCCTTCTGGAGTCAATCGAGGTCTCTCTGCTTATGGTTCTTCATGGAGACACTATCTATGATAGGAAGGAGACTGCATACTTGTCAGGCATGGCCATATCATAGAAGAAACCCTGAGGTGTAGGAGGCCCATGGGAGAGAAGGCATCCATATTCGCACTCGCAAGCTTCACCAAGACAGTGAGCACTAGAATGCCAGAAAACCTCCCTACCCTCTGGGTCGTTAAATTGAACGTAAGAAACTGTGCAGTCTCCTTCAAGTGGGCGAGATAGATCCCAGAGCTCCTTTCCAACCCTGGCAAGGACAACATTGGCGCTCAGCTCTTTGGGGACGTGCTTGAGCAGCTGTGCGGGTGTAGTTTCCCAGGCTTTGGCGGTGATACTAGAAGTGTTTTCGTCGCCAAGGTCAAGGGTGACATTGAGATCGGAATGAGGCTTATTCTTGAGCTCTTCGAGGTACTGCTGCCATAGCTCTTCGAAGAGTTTATTTCGCTCAATAATAAAATCGGGAAGCGAGTCGGGGCCTATCGCAATTGAACACATTAGGGAGGGGTCTGGCAGGTCCAGCGGGGTAAGGGAAGAGTTACTGGAAGATTTTGCCTGAGCCGCGGGCCGGGCAGGCAAATCCTTGGGACCGTCAGAAGCCATGATGATATCCTGAAACTCCCAAGCAACGATCAAAGAATTGTGGACTGAGGGATTGGAAAGGTTAGCAAGGATGCCGTTTTTTAAAAAAAGATCCCCAGTCCCTTGACTCACGTCTGTAAAATCATTTGGAAGGCGGTGAGTCACGTGGTAGAAAACTGCCCTGAGGCTAGCGACACTTTACCCTTTCGAGCTTCCCACCATTTGAAAACTTCTCCGGGATCCGCTCATTCAAGACCAGCATAACAATCCAATCGTCAATATGTCTTTTCGCGGAGGCGGTCGTGGTGGCTTTTCTGGCCGTGGAGGAGGCTTCGGCGGCCGTGGAGGTGAGAATCAGTCGCAATTGAAGTCAGCCACGTTGATGGGCAGAGCTAACAGAAATTTTTCTTCTTTGCGGATAGGCCGTGGAGGTTTCCAGCAGTCTTTCGGACCACCAGACCAAGTGCTTGGTAACGATTAGATATTGGATTTATTTTCGAGGATCAAACCGCTAATTATATCCTAGAAATGGGATCCTTCATGCATGCTTGCGAGGGCGAGATGGTCTGCGAGTCCATCAACCCCAAGATCCCGTACTTCAACGCGCCGATCTACCTGGAGAACAAGGTAGGAACACCCGGTGAAAACGCATTCTAGAAGAAATAAGTGGGCTTATATCTCTCTCTTTTAGACCCCTATCGGCAAGGTCGACGAAGTTCTAGGACCCATCAATCAGGTGTATTTCACCGTCAAGCCTCAAGAAGGTATCGTCGCAACTTCGTTCAAGCCTGGCGACAAGGTTTACATCGGTGGTGACAAGCTTCTTCCTTTGGAGAAGTACGATTTTCCTCCCCTTTTCTTTCGCTCATGAGCCTTCACTAACGGGATTACGATAGATTCCTACCCAAGCCTAAACCTCCACCAGGTAAGATTTCAAATTCATCTCAATCGTGTGGCTACAATTGGCTCTGACAACGCTTTAGGTGCCGCGAAACCCAAAAGAGCCGGTGGTGCTTCCCGTGGAGGACCCCGTGGTGGTGCGCGTGGAGGCGGTTTCCGTGGTGGTGCTCGCGGAGGAGGTGGTTTCCGTGGTGGCAGCGGTGGCTTCTCCCGAGGAGGCGGCAGAGGAGGACCTCGTGGAGGAGGTGGTTTCCGTGGTGGTAGCGGTGGTTTCTCTCGAGGTGGAGGCAGAGGAGCACCTCGCGGAGGAGGAGGTTTCCGACGTTAGACAGCCTCCATCGTTGCCTCGTCCTGTCTTATTACGGCGTTATGGGAAAACGGGAGCTCTTGCAGGAACCTTTTTTGTGTTAATAATTATTGTGCATCCTAGTCCAAAAAAAAGCTCTCTTTGGTTCACAATGGCTGTAAGGGTAAATTATATACCTCGTCTCATTGATGAGTGTTTCGAATTTTCAGGTCTGGCTTGGAGTGGCTGGTGAATGTGGCGCAGCCAAACCTAACAATGACGTCTTAGGTAGTCACGCTTTCTTGAACGTAGAATCTGCACGTGCATGTGTCAACACTCCTCCCTCCAAGAGAGCCCGCCAACAACTCCATTATTTCTTTCCACGTCTTCCCTCCAATTTCTGCGGGAAATCATTGAGACATTGAATTATATTTTTGCACATTCCTCCTTCTTGTTTTCGCCTATCATTCGATCTCGAATGAGCATGTCTCGTAGGACATCAGCTATGCCTTCCAGCTCATCTACAAACAGCGGTGTCCCACCAGTCGCTGATGGAGGTACATTTGGATGCTTGCGAAATTCACTTAACGACCTATGTACTGAATTTTGTAGGTCAGGAAAAGCAGAAAATGCTTCTTTCGACGGAAACTGGCCATTTCAGTTTGATCAGGTGAGGCGAGACGGTTCCGCACTCTGTGAAAGACAGACTACTCAGTCTGTTAAATGTTTTAGGGCCCTACATCTTGCAGATCTAGTGACCGAGCTTAATGGTAAAATGCCAGATCTTCTTCGAATGTCATGAATGAGAAAATTCCTCGCTGACCATACTATAGGTTTTTGTGGAGGCAAGCCGATTTCCAAGCACCGCAAGGGGTTTTTGCGAATTTCAACTGACCGGTTCCATAAATAGTGATGTCTGTGCTCTCATCGATGCGATATTGTCTTGGGGATCCTTATGAGTACGGTGCCATTTGGACTGCTCTAGGACTCATGCCGCTGGGCCTTTTCTTTGATTTCATGGACGGAAAGATTGCGAGGTGGAGGAAGAAGTCGTCTCTCATGGGACAAGAACTCGACTCGTTAGCGGACTTGGTAGGTCCAAACTCTTCTGTCGTTGTTTGGGTACTGCCTAACATTCTGCCCTCCTTCAGATATCCTTTGGCATGGCCCCGGCCGCAACAGCGTTCGCACTCGGAATCCGCACACCCGTTGACCACCTGATGCTTGCATTCTTTGTTCTCTGCGGTTTGACACGCCTTGCCCGGTTCAACGTCACTGTTGCGGTTCTTCCCAAGGATAAGACGGGCAAGTCGAAGTATTTCGAGGGCACCCCCATTCCAACAACATTATCAATTACTTCACTTATGGCCTACTGGGTTTCTCAGGGGTGGATTTTGGATGATTTACCGCTTGGACTTGTCGCGCAGGGAACTTCATTCGAGTTCCACCCCGTGGTTCTACTATTTGTTCTCCACGGATGCCTCATGGTCAGCAAGACCCTTCATATTCCCAAACCGTAAATGAAGAAAAAAGTCAAGTGAGGCAAGTGGACGGCACTTGCCTGGTTGAAGACGCCCATTTCTGGATAGAAATGTTTTTTGATGAGCATATATACGGAGGGAGGCTCGAAAACCACTGGAATACGAAAGCATTTATTGAAGATATCGACCGCGGTTGGCTGGGAGAATAAAAAGGGGTGCGTTAATTGCAGCCGTGCTTTGGAGCTATTCGCTGTTTATTCGCTGTGATTTGTATTATTCTTGTAAAAAGAGAAAGTGATCCCAAAAATGATATCCTCGACTTGGTTATATCAAGGTCGTTGTTTGCAGAATTTCGAAGGCGTTCATCAGCTATGGAGTATATGGAGGTACGGAATATATATACGGGAGGCCTCTGGGTTGCAAATTTGGGTCAGACTCCAACACGATACGACCGTATCGGATATGGAGGCATATTGGGGGGATATAAAAACCAGTGACAAAGTGCAGTTGCTCCAAGTACTAAGCTCTTCCCACACCACGAGCTTACTTCTGTCAAATAAGCCCGAAACTGCACACCGCTCAAATGGCCCCATACATGCCATTAATATTTCCGGGACGCTTTACCGCACGCAAGGCTAGCAGCTAGACATATCATGATGCAGAACACCAAGAATTCATTAAGCAATTGCCGGTATTATTCTACAGGTTGAAATGTCTACAACGGTAAAAACAAGAATTATGGAGTGCTGACGATTATATCTAAAATTCTCGCCCTCTTATCCTAACTTATCCTAACTTCTCCGTATGTTAAATCAGGACTCGACTCTCCAAGTGCTTGCGCTGGAGCTGAGAAGTCGGAGAACACTCTTCCGTACAGAAACAGATCCAGAAGATTCTAGGCACGATCCTCTCTTCATTGGGGGAACAGGTCAATCAGGGTTAAATATAGCAGCTGTACTCCGTAATTTGCTAGGCATTCATGTATTTTATTTCCTCTTGAGAAGGGAGTGAGAAAATCCGAAAAAATCCTTTCTTACGGAAGCCTGGGAGGATCAAGCCCCAGCCTGACAGGAAATGATGCTGTGGGCCATAGTGACAACGGGGGGTTCTAGACCTGGCCAATGTTGCCTGGACCGTTTCCCAACCTTTTCTTGTTTTTTGAGTCTTTGATTGCATATTTCGTCTTGTTTGTTTGTTTTTACACTTTCTGAAAAGTATCGTGTGCGGATTGTGTACTGCATAATACTGTTATGCATTATCATGATCCTGGGGATAGAAGCTTGAAATTAATACTTGGGTTTATTTTTAGGTCGGTGTGTTCATGGGAAAACGGCCAGGTCAACGTGGAAATTTGAGGTGTTTTGTGCCTGGTGTTCTAGGCCTCGAGCTCGAATTGCTTTTGAGACTTCTCGAGATTCAATTATTGTTAGTCTTTAGTTTTGTTAGTGGCGTAAAATGATTCTCGGCTTGTGCAATTAAGGGCGTCAAGATATGCACAACGGGTAGAATTCAATCCATGTGCAGTTTGGATTTCTTTCATGCTGAGTTTTGGCGAGTTTCTTACTGGCCGGATATATGTCTAGACCCTGGTTCGAGACATCATCGTTCTCCCAGTAGTTTCATGCCCCAGTCTCATCATGGCTCTATCCAGCTAGCTTGCAAAGAACTTAACAAGACGGCATTCTTGGGTTTTGAGGGATAAACCGTAAAACCTATACCACAAAACTGGAGATACTTTGACCTAAGAGGTAGGCTGTCATCGAAGTTTAGATCTTGACTGCGTTTGTGCGTTATTTCAAGTATCGAGACAAAGTCAAGACACCCTCGGTTGTTGAATGAAGATATCACTCACTATCTCTATTTTTCGAAAGACTTCTCTCGGCTGGAGGATAAATCAAAAACTTCCCCAGCTGGAAGCTCTTTGAAATGGTCACAAGGCCGTATTTTCGAAGGTTAGAACCTGAAGTGAAAGAGCTCATTGTCTTTTTAACTTGGTGGTTAGCAGAAATCCATCGAGAGAGTCTGGTCTCCAGCCTCTGCTTAAAATTTACATTAAAACAGCACCGCAAGTGAGGGTTCATCACAAAGCATCAAAAGAAAAAGCGTTCTATACATCCTCATGATGGCTATACATCCCGATTGGCGCCACGAGTCTTGTGTTGGCTGAAGATGAAACTGAAGATTGAGCTTAGTCGAACCGCAACCTCCGTTCATTGGTTGTCTGTAACAAAGCAAATTCCATCGTTTCGGGCATCGCTGACGTAGGAGAAAAAAACTGGAACCTAACAGTCCACCTTGTGATATAAGAATGTTACTTGAAAGGGTGTTGACAACGAGGTTGAAGAGCATATTAGAATCTGACCCCTGTACCACATACGTAATGTCGATGCTACTGGGAAGTCGCGCGGTTAATAGGCGTTTTGCACACGCCCAGATGTTCCTGAACACCTCATCACTCCATTCTTGAAATAATTTTTTCCCGGGGTCTGTACCCTGAACCTTGTACATAGTATTCCGAGGTTACGCGTCCGGGAATCAAAGTAATGAGGTACCCAGTAGGGTTTCCAAGGTCCACTCCCGGGAACGTCCGCTTGGACAGACCCATGAAATCTCTTTCCAAACAATATTTCCATCAGGTCTGAGCTTTAAGACGAAGATGGGGAAGATTTGATGAATGAATTGTCCTCTCTTCTTCAAGGTTGGTGCACATGATTTCCGAAGAAGATCTCTTCGTGCACACTGACGGAATAATGGAGGATTCAACCCGCTTTCCATGGGGCCTGTGTGATCACCGTCTGACCAAAAATTGGTCAAGGGGAGGGGCAATTTACCCCTTGTCATTGGTTTGTATCTACATATCAAGATGAAAAGGTCCTAGTCTGCGATGTAACGAGCCTAGGCGTTACATTATTGGGTACCTGACCGGACCTAGTGCTGCACTATTGAGACCCTCTTGCCACCCCTTGGTCTTGAAAGTGGAAGGCCTGTGACAACAAGAAAATTCAGAGGTTTTGTCGTCGGTCTTCTTATGTGGGCAGTCGAAGATGTTGATGCCCGGGCCACTCGAGCGAGGAGGGTGGAAATCCTTCAAGGTTCTTGAGAGAGGTTTGACCATACGAGTACTTGCAACGTGTTTGTGTTTCGGCTCTTCTATAATACCGGAGGCACTATCGGATAATTGATCTGATCCTTCCCGGATCCGATGCATTATTTGACGATGATATCAATATACAAAAGAATAAGAGGTTGGAACTTGGAAGACATCCTCAAGGTCGAGTTTTTCCTTTGAAGCCATAAAAATCTGGAAATATTTGTCTCATACAAGTGCCACAATCACCACGTCCCATCCTCTCGCATCCTCAGGCATGAGTGAAGATTGATCAAACATCACATGTTGACAGCAAATCAACGTCAAGGGAAGCTTTGTTGTGGGTTGCTTTCAAGACATTGAAGACAAGCTGGCTCACCGTCGATTCCTATGTATCTTCTTTTCCAATTAACCATTGCGCCCTCCGGCCCTCCAAACAAAATTCACACTTCAAGACCACCAGGAAAGGGAAATTCGGGCCTGAAGATGATGCCCATCATCCCCTCTTTTCATTTAAATAATTTTAAGACAGTGGTCGCCACACCCCTGCCTGGGTTTAGCGCGTAACAGGTGTGGCTCCACTCCTGCCGCCCGTGTGTACCAGACGGGCACTGATGGGCACTGCCCCTGGAAATGGCCGATTATGTAAGGCATCTTGTGGCCGTTGATTGGGCTAGCGCAGTCTGGGACGCGGGATGCAAAATTACAGCCAGGGTTGCACGCCGTCTGGAAACGACCGCCTTTGTCTTTGGGGATGACGATGGGCACGGTGTTTGGTTTTTTCCCATTCTTTTTCTTTCCACCCACCCTTGTCATCCTTCCCACCCCTCCAGCCTATCATCATTCCTCTTCCTCAGCGTAGATCATCCTGCAGAGTGCGTCGTTTAATCCACTGAAGATCCACTCGTTCTTTCCACACAGCATGACCGTATGAGGGTCCTGCGTTACTAGTAGTAAGGCCGGCTCTTGAATCATCACTCTCACTCTCACATCCGCTCCTCTCCCTTTCCATTCCCCATCCTCGATTTCGCCTATTAATCAATTCGACTCAGGGACCACACGCTCGTTTTGTCGCTCCTGCCTCCCTTTGATTGTTAATATTCATTCCCCCTCATTTCGCGTATCTTTCTTTCATCTATCCTTTTGTATACTGGACGTTTCCCTCGATATTTCTGGCAAGGGATTTGGATTCAAAATACTCGACTATCGCCGACCCGTCGTCTTTGCCAGTTGAGGCTTGCTGCTGCTGCGGGAGGTCTCTGGTTATATTAACTTCCTCACGTCAGAAAGGGGCCCTTGAAACGACCGGTCCTCACGCCTTTCCCCGTTAGAGACCATCTTCTCTAGAACTCCCCAACGCTCTTTTTTTTCTTTTTTTTTTTTTTTGCTTCGTTGGAATCACAACTGGGTCTATCCACTGAACATCTCCTTTCGCTACCTCGCCGTCATCTCTTTGTCGACACGCCTCTCCTTTCTCCTGGAAGGCTACCTCGACAACATCAACATAACTCGAGAACGCGAAGGAAAGAAATACACGATATCACCAAAAGGATCACAAGGGTTACGCGGGTCGTCCCTGGTCCATCACTTAATCACCTGATTGACCATAACTGGAGTACCTGCTGCAGTTATCTAGCCACAAAGACTCCTACAACTCCCTTCAACTACAAACCAAATCACAATACAATATGAAGTCGTTCGGCATGCGCTCGGCTCTTGTAGCCTCGACACTTCTGCTTGCAGGCAACCTTCCCGCAGTGACTGCCCAATCGGAGTCGAAAATAGGTTGTTTCTCAAGTTCAAAACCTTTGGAGGATCAAGGCGCCTATACATATCAGAGTAACGGATATTGTCTCGACCTTTGCTACAACGACGGCTTCTCGGTTTTTGCTTTGTCTCAGGGAGATCACTGTTTGTGCGGCAACACCCTCCCAGCGGAGTCTTCCAAATTAGATAACGATGATGAATGCGATACCCCTTGTGCTGCCTGGCCAATTGTCATGTGTAAGTCCATACCTCCTGTGCACCACCTGCTCAACAGATCCCAAGTCATGCTAATCTCTTCTAGGCGGTGGTTCTAGCGCATACTCCGTCTATCTAACCGGCCTCAAGAACAGTGTCCCGTATTACTCATCATCCAGCACTACGACCAAGAGCAGTGACAGCAATACCAACTCATCAACTTCAACGGGGACTAGCCACTCGACGTCCACTTCCCAACCAGCAACATATGCAACGGCCCAGAGCGAGACTCAATCGGCAAGTAAGAATGACAAAGGTGGTCCTAATACAGCCGCCATTGCCGCTGGTGTTGTTGTTGGAGTCGTCGGGTTGTGTGCACTGATTGGAGCTATTTTCTTCCTGTGGCGGTTCAAGACTCGACATCCCGCTGATCAACGCCTGCGTGAGGTCAACAACGTCGAACGTTTCGGAAAGCCAATGTCTCAAAGCTCTATGTCTGATTCTCGCTTCGACCCCGACTTCATGGCCCAAAGACGCCAGAGCAACGGCAGCATCGATGATGACCAAGACTTTTCGCGTCGGATCCTGCAGGTAGGCCGCTTGTCCTTTTGAGAACTAAAAAATCACAGTACCGCTGACGCCTTGTAGGTGACCAACCCCGATCGCTCGTAAATAGTGGGATCTGCATATTCCTATACAAGACGTCGACCCAAAACTTGCTCCTGATACCATCCTCTTCCAAAATCTACAACGATCGATTCATGCCTTTTTTCATTTTGTGATAATTTACCTCTCGACCTCCAACAATCGCTAGTCAATCTTGATTTACTTTTCTGCTATGTTCATATCAAAAAATCCAACCGTCCTGTCACGCATATAGAACCTTGTGACCAAGTCTTCTGTGGCCGTAATACCCCGAATTTTCGACGTTTACCTTGATTTCGAACATCGTCGCCGGCTGATTTACCGTCTTTCACTGCTTCATAGGAGCGAAATGACAATGATTCAGAAACACTTACCTTCGTCGATTAAGCAACCTCATTCGATAAATGTCCAACGGCCCGCATACGAATCTCTCAGGACGAGGGATGCGAACACTGAAAACTCCCAAGCCATCGCAGGAAAATCTGCCCTTGCCATGGCGTTTGTATGGATGTGTCGGGAATCTACTTTATGCTTATGCACAGACAGCATTTGACACCTTGGGTTCTCTAAGTATAGGAATCCATTTTTTCCTTTTCTTTTATTAGTTGTCAACCGTTCATCTGTGCTATATTCTATTATTTTTTTGTCTATTGTGCTTTTTTTTCTCTTTCTTGCGTTGCCATGTCTGCACCCGGATCACTTCACTTCGCCATCATCTCCTAGATGCGCTAGGGAGCACTGTATTTTACGCGGGTGATGGTCAGGTGTATAGTATAACTAATGTGAGGAATGAAATGGATACCAATCATGCTCTTGACTAGCAATCTCTTGGTTGATCTCCCATGTATTTATTTCGCTTGTCCACGTGCCTACATGTGAGGTCCGTTTTGCCAGGATATATGATAATACTAATAGAACTGGCCGGTCCAACTCCTACAAGACATCGTCCTCCAACTCGATAATCCTATGCAATGGTATGCCTTATGCCTAAAAGCGATCAGACGCAGCTCATATACATGCCCAAGAATGTTAACCTGGGGTTTCTTAATTATTACCAACTTACAATCCTCATATACCTAGCCTAGGGAGACCGATATGCAAGCCTGACCCTTTGCAAAATCATACCCTAGGTAACCAGGCATATCTAGCAAATTTACCTTTTAAACTTCAGGAATCATCTCTTTCATTCATGGCTAGCTTTCTTATTCTTTCTGTTTTTCTTGTCATGAAATTTAGTCCCGATGTCTCTCTTTGATAATCTGGGAGCGTGGAGTGCACGATGATGTAGAGATATATATACAGACGTCCATCCTACTCACGGACTGCCGAGATTCCTCTTCTCTACTTTTCTAAATGAATAAGGGCCTAGGCTCCTCCATAGGCCCCATAGAGTCAGATATATCATTATTTTTCTTGGCTTAATTCACGCTCATTATTATTTTATACTATTACACACTTATCTACTTTGTTCTTAATAAAACATGACAGACAGAAAGGTTACTTGGGAGAGTAGCGTCCACTCACCTAGGCGAATTGATTTAAGTGAGACCAGTCCCCCAAAATAAGATTAATGTCAGGGTATAATGCTTTTGCTGTATATGAGGGGCACAATAGGTGATTCCTTGTGGGTGGTAATTGCATCTCATGAAATGTCGACGTGGGAACGAGCTGCGGAGCCTGTATAGGACTTCCGCTGCTCTGCATTGGAAACACAGGGGATTGTTGAATAGTGGCCGCGAAAACTTCATTTTTGGGTTCGTGAGTAGTTTTTGTCGAGGCTCATATGGAAGAGCGCGCCGTGGTAACGTACGTGTGAAATAGCCGCTAGGATCGGTTTACGTCCAGAACCTCATTCTGAGCTTTCAATGATGCTGATGATGATATGTATAGTGCCCTGAATCTGAATTGTGCAGGGCGTTGGCTTTGGCTGCGCTTGTTTGTTGTTCTTGCGATTATCTGGCGCACGAATGTCTTGGTGAAAAGGGAGTAGGAGAGGTAGACAGAAAGTGTTATATAGATACGAAGATTGCGATTGCGATTCTGAGGCAAGTCATCAGGTCGATCCGCTAGGTGATACTATGCGCAGCTCTGGTCTGCTTGGCTTCTGTTGTAGAGTTGGCTGGAAGTCATCGTGGTTTGCGTTTCAAGTGACGGAGACTAAGTAAAGTGTGGAGTATCTTGTAGCATGTCTCAATTGTGACGTTAGAGGGTAACCATCCTCAATATTCCTGCTGTGATTAGCATAGGTGAGCTCTGAGGAGTGTAGGCGATATTGTGGGTTGATGGCTACTAGCCAAGGAGAGCGTCTGGTCTGCGAGATGAGGGAAAATAGTCATAAACTAACCAACTTATGACCAAACCTTTGTGAGGAAGTAATACTCAAGGTGAGGCTACTTTGAGGACGAGATAGGGCTAACCTGCATGCCTTCTGGCCGTCGGGGGCATGCTGATCTCGTTCATGCTGCTGCTAATGCAACCTCTGTCTATCGGCAGAAAGCTCTCCTCCGATAATGCAGATTGATGTCACTTAGGAAAGAAGGTGAGGAGGTGAATGAGGTGACGATCATGACGAAATCGCAGTGATGGCCTATGAAGATTGGGTAGATTGGACGTGTGTCAACGGTCTCACGCAACCAGAAATGTATGTCATGAGTGACGCATGACCACAGGATTCGACCTGAGAGGATGGGTCAAGGTATGATTTGGTGGCCAAGAGGATCAAGGCTTCCAGTCCCGTACCAGGACGTTACCCTGCAAGACTCTGGCAAAGCTCAAATGACGCTGTGGCGTTGGTGTTGTTGGTGTTGTTGGTAAAGATTGTGATTCTATTGGGTGAGATTCATACAGCTTCGAGCTTGGTCATGCAGGCACGACGACATTGAGGGCATGGGATGAATAAATCGGGGACATTTGATCTGAGGAATCAGATTGTCGTCGAGGGTGTGACGGTGGTGAAAGTCGCCACCCTTACCTAGGCACACTTACCAGAGCGTCGTGAGGAGTTAAGCCTGGAATGACAACGCTTTTAGGTTGTACACAGACTTGGTGCCTGAGGAGAGTGCCCCAGGTGTGGTTGAGGTCCGCAATAGTAATTAGTTTCGAGCCAATCAATGCCAGCGCAAGCAAGCTGCTCTGTAAGTTGTGTTTATCTGACCTGCATGTGTCGTGGGATGGCACATAAATTGCCATTTTGGCAGGTGGTATCTACATGGTGCAGCCAAACGCCTTCATTACATTGAAGTGGAGCGTTTTGGGTGAGGTTAATCTCTTCCGGGGGATTGCATCCTAGAGAATCCATAATCATGCACCCAGTCCTTTCCTGATTGATTCCAAACAGCAGATAGCGTGCATGGACTAGGCAACTAGATGCTTCGAGACTAGACTGGGAGTTGGCTCCTTCAGCAAATTCATTCCACTAGAGGGAATTTGGTTGGTTCGAAGGGTGGGATTCAGGGGAGTGGGCTTCTATTCGCGAGCAGTACACAGTACACAAAAGCGTTGTATCCATTTCTTCTTCGAAAAGTGTTAACCCGTCACCCCACAAAGCAGACATTCATTTCTATCAAGACGTAGGTAGTATAGTATTACGGGCCGCTAGGTCAAATTCGCCACGAGAAACAGTTAGGTTTGGTCATTCAAACAGAGTCTGAAAGATAATACCTGCGCCACAGGATGGGATTATTGTTATAAGCAACACTGAGAGTTGGTGAGAGGCCTTGAACGTGGATAACAGTGCATCATCAATTGCCTTGCGGGCTGCTTAAGGGCTTCATTCACTCAGGGAAGATGCATCATGCCAAAGTCTGATTGCTCGGCCTAGCTTCCTAAGAATATCCAGATCCAACAGTGCGGAAAGACCCAAAAAGCCGAAGAGAATCCTCTAGCGGTTGAGTTTTTGAACCTGCACTGGGTAAATGTCTCCATGTTTCATCGATGAGAAAGACTAAAGATTTCCACTGGTGGGTGAGCCTAGAGCCAAGAGAAAGAGGAGGGCAGCTTGAGCAGAAGATGATGGGCCAGAACCCAAGTTAGATTGAGGCCAAGGCTCTGATTGGGATAGTGACCTCAGATAATTTCGTCTTCAAAAAAGAAAATTAGAACTTGGAAAAACCTTCAGGCTCACGAGGACTCAAGAGTATCAAAACGTTACTCCATATTACCAACATGCAAAACAAAAATAAAGGGTCATTATTGAGAGCGGTTCTCTTGCTGGTTGTTGGCCCCTGTTTTTGCTTCTCATTTCGTCTAATGTTTACTTTGATATATCCTTGCTCATTTCGACAGGGTGGCTTGGAGAGGAAATTCCATTCGACAGAGCGATGGATGATGAGCTGACGAAAAGCTGCATGGGAAATGGTGAATGGCACCGAGGACAAATCCTCTTCACTCGTTTGTGCGGGTCGAGAAGCTCCCGCTGGAGTTGGCACAGATTTAGTGCTGAGACTGTCACCCGTTCGTGATGATGGGGACACTTGAAAACCTCTTTCGATTCGGTCAGTGTTTAGTGGAGTGTTGGGACGCAGAGGACCGGGTGCTGTGGATGAGTGAGAGGTTAGCGCGGTCTTGGCACGACCCGGCTTATCTGATGAGGGCACTGCTTAACTCTCCAGAGCGGGCGAATCCGCCTGGTCTTTGCCGGTGTGGGAAATAATTGTACGCCTCGAACATTGAAAAGATGATTGGCGTCCCCACTTCTGGACGAGGAAAATTCATTCGAGGCTAAATGGCGTTGAGCAGACCCGATTCGCCAGAAAAAAGAGTTCGGGATGGATAAGTCGGCACTTGTCAGGTCAAGTCAAAGCTGGTGACCGCTCGTCTGGCCAGATCCAGCTGGGATTATTCAAGGACGTTGCTTTTCGAGATAATTTATCATCTCTTGGGTGCCAATCACAGCACGTATTTGCTAAAGCCCGGCCATGGTCGCCGACGAACTTAGTACTGTAGGACTACTTAAATCCTCCCGCGTTCCTGGCAACAGCTTGAGTATTTGTGAAAAGTACCGGATTGGTTGTTAGTGGGAGACTAATGCATGTTCCGGGATATTACATAAGCTGTACAGCCCCGGGATTGTCTGCGCTCGAGTGAGCCTTATGGGCCTAATTCTGGAGACAAGGCAGATTTGAATGTTTTATCGGACAACCCTCAGAACCTTAACTACAAGGCGCAGCAATGCGCGATCTTTGGATAGACCCAGGTGCGTTTCAGGTTTTTCAGTCTCCTGCAGGGACATTATGGCCGTCTCACCCGAAGCTGATGTTTGGGATGTTGGACCTTGGTGGCAAACTGGCGAAGTCTCCATCCACTGTGCTCGTCGAGGTGTCGTCAAGAATAGCACGAAGTGTCGATCTTGTGCTTTCCCGCTGATCGACCGAACGAGGAGGGAGGATGTGTTGGATCTTGGACCTAACCTGTCAAAACCTCAGACCTATTCAAGTCCACATTGTCTGGAGCTTGTTTAATCCCACTACTACTGCCCAGTCTAAACTGTAAATCCTGAGAGAAAGAAGAAACTTGAGTAGTCAGGTCACTGACAAGCGAGTCCCCTCAAAGGCTCGAACCTCAAACGACCCTCAGCTAAGAATCCGCAGCAGGTGGGGGTCGAGGTCATCGGATTCCACTTGCTGCCAATAGTCCGATCAACTCGAATTTGCAAGCAAGGGATGGACTTATGGGAGAAGCAATAATGAGACACACGATGATAGTCATGAAACGTGGAGGAAGTTGGATTGGCCTGCTTCGACTTTGTGTAATTGACATTTCAAACACAGTCGCTAGAATTATCCCCGACCAGATTAGCTAGGGATAAGAATAGCTGCGGTCGCTTCTTCAGGGCAGGAGGCAAACCTTCGGGAACCATTCTCATCTTGTCGGGCTGATGATGCTGATGACGATGGGTGGGAGGGCCTGTCTGACCTTGCAGACTGCACGATTTCCCCTTCGGCTGGCGGGCTGTTTGTATTATCCCAGAACAGGACTAGCCCCGACCCGATGGGTGCAGGTTTCAATTTCGACTCCCCGCTCGAGGTGGAGCACATGACAGCCTCCGGTTGATTGGGCTGTCAGGGATGAGATGACCTGGAGCGTATTGGACGATACCACTGGCGGTATTATGGGCAGTGCGCCTCCCATCGTAATCTCAATGCAGATACTACTGTGTTCACGGGCAAGACAACGAGAAGACGAGACAAAGGCATTATTGTGGCGCCCCCCAACGATAGATGAGAGTGGATAGTGTGAGATGCATGTTTACTTTTTCTTTCCCCTCAGATTCGAAGTTGAATTTATGCCAGTTGTTTGTGTGCAACTCAGCTGCAGTGCTGCAACTACCAAAATGGAGGTGCACTTGCGTTAGGGTTGATTTCGGGACTGCATCGGTGGGAAATGTCTTTGAGGCCTCAATCATAACCACGGATGCAAGGCCCAGGAGTTCCCCAGTCCTTACCTTACTAACCATGTGGCCGCTCAAAGGACCAAGCCCCTGGCATGGTTATCCCACGTGATAACCCTGGATCCAAGGCAGACGGGTAATTTCTATCAATATTTTCACGGTGGTGCCATAGTCATGGAGGGGGCTGGGCCTCACTCGACTCATATCCTAGTAAGGAAACCCAAAGAAGAGTCTTCCCCAGTCGCCCGCGGGGCCTTTTCTCTTGGTACCGCTTGTGAGTTGGATCTGAATATGGATGACGGCATGGTCGACAGGGAAACAAGTTCCCTTCTGGGGACGATTCTCATCGGTTGAATTTCCGTGGCTTTGGAATCAACCCTTGATGATCTGTGAGTGGTTTGAGAGTTCATTTCTGACCAACCGTTTCTGCCCTGATGTGCCCCCCTTAAGCGGGATGGAAGCGAATGCCGTTCATGATGAATTCAAATGTATCTTAATCTTGAGACTCTTTTGAGATAGATGATGATCTGCAGACTTGACTCAGGTATTTTAGCATAATTAATCCATAATAACAATTACCTTGGCGAGGAGGAGCTTCTCAAAGAAGCAACCAAGGAAATAAAATCCGCAAAGAATGAACCTCTAATCGAACAATAATAGCGAAGGACTAGTATGGAATGAATCTACTAAGGGGCTAGATTAGTTTGCTGGAGTTCCCCAGAAAGAGCCTAGCATCTTGATTCATGAATTTGGTATCCACTCCTGGCTGGAGCGATTTTCCTCTCTTTCGTTTCTCGCGGGAAAAAGAAAGGATAACAAGGCGGCCCTGGAAAAGAAATCGAAGCATAAGCCAAGATAACAGAATAGGGCCAAAAAAGCAAAGAGAATAGAGTTCCTTTGGTCTCTGAAAAGGGATCTCAGATCGAAGGGTGGCGGAAGAATGGTAGGTAATCATACACAGTAGTTTATTCTTCCTGAGATTACTGTGGACATTTGGGAGGAATTGGGTTATCCTCGGCTAGAGTTCCGTTTTGGTCCAACCGGGCAGGCGCTAGGGTAGATGGGCTCGCCTCGCTTGAACCTTGAGTAAGTGTGACGGAAGGAGTGGGTGGTGATGCTGACCCACAGGGCTGGGATACCCACATGGAGTCATGTCCCAGACAATCCGCTGTGCTCGCAGCAGTCTCCATGACTCCTTGAGAGACAGTTGTAAAACCTGCCATCATCATGGGATCAGCCTTGGACAACGGCCAAACATAATGACCCGCAGAAACCATCTGCCCTTCAGGAGAAAGTAATGGTGCACTGCGGGATTCTTTGGTGCGACCTGAATGGCCGTTTTATTTTTATCCTTTTGTATTCTCAATGATAACAATGCAGGTACTAGAATGGTGGCAGCGCAATCGTGCTGTTGGAAGGATGTAAGGTGCTTATCTCCGTGTCTTTTAAGTGGGATGCTTAAGTATTGGTTCCGTGCTCTTGAACGAGAACAGGCCAGGGCAGTCCTGATAATACTCAATAATATCAAGAGAAAGGAAAGGAGGAGCGACAACTTTTAGTTACGAGATACTCGTAGGGATCCAAAATGGCATCACATCTGGGATTCTGGATCCGGATACAACGGCAGAGAGCCTGGAGTGCCTTCTTGGCAGACCAACTTGAGAAAGTGAGATCGTCGGGGATTTTTGGAGATGCGCCTCCTTCTTTCATGATTCTATTCCTGTTTCAAGAGATGAGTCTCAAACGGTTCGCTTGTAGCAAGCGACTCATGCTTTAACTGATGCCGACTTATCAGCTTTCCTCTGAGACTCTGAGAGAGGGCATCATAATGAATGTTTGCATGATGAAGAAAGTACTTTGGAATAACTTCGCTTGTGGTTAACCAATGGGGGGGATCAAGTCATACCAAACTGTAATTTTGAACTAACCTGAGTGGGGAATTGACATTGGCATTAAATTACTCCGTAATTAGGTAGAGATGAACATGAAAGGCACAGACTTGACTTAGTCCTCACTCCGGAATAATCTATCATGGCGTTCCACAGAATCCATCGCCCAACATCTGAGTTTCTTCCTTGGGTCTGGTAACTCTGGTTGTTTCCCCAGCGTTTATCGACGCCTCGCAAACTTGATCGATCGGTGCCCTGATTGTGGACCCAGCTAGACATCTTATTTTTTTTTATTTTTATTCTGAATTTGAATTATATTTTTTTATTCCCAGAAAGCAAAAAAGAGGGAACGTGGGAGAAAGCACCTTCATGAACGGGGCTTTGCATGCAGCTGTTGAATGCAGCTCAAGGGTCACTTTCCCCCTCAACCTGAGGATAAAAATAAAATTTGATCATATCTAATCATGACACCTATCAATTGCTGCGGTTTGATGGTTCCGCTCCCCAGTGATGTTATTATTAGGATTATAGTCACTCTGAGAATGGCAGTGTTCTCATGCAGCCCAGGAGTTGAGATGCCAAAAAGCCCTGAACCGTGAAGGTGACTGGCCCGGTCGTCTCTGGTCAAATTATTCAGCGGTGGAGTGGTTCCACCCAACCAATTTAGTTTTGATCGAATCTTGTTTAGCGGGTTAGTCTGGAAAGTGCCTTTCCACTCCAGCAGAGGTACTCCAGACTTTGGGCTGAAGCCTGAAAGTAATGCCTCAGTCGCGCTTCTCCATCCACATGGACGGGCCAAAAAGCCTTGACAAGAGCGATCTCTCTCGGGGTCTGGAAATACTTCCTTTTAAGCCCACCTTGATTTCCTCCTGCCTTAGCTTCCGGGAGTGCTTTAGCAGGTTTATCCCAATAATTCCTCTTCCCTCGCGTTTGGGACTTAGCAGAGGGGTGAAAATTCAAATAAATTAACGCAAATCAGCGAATCACAGGCCGTTTTGAACCAACAGTTCGACAGACCGAACTCGACACTACCGAGTGCCAACCTGAAGGACTATCGCCGTGCATTTCCTTCTCCTTCCCCTTTTTCTTTTTCTCATCTTAGAAAATTGTGACGAGGTCATAATTTATTTATGTTTGTTCACAATTAGATCTCGTATTCTCGTACTAAATCTCAATTCTTGAGACAGTTAAGCTGACGGGCTTGACTGGGGGCTTGACCAGGATAAGGCTTTTCCTCCTCGTGGGGAAGAATGAAGATCAAATGGGTCAGCCAAAACTATGGATAATACTCCTCATAACCATGGCTTGACAGTGTGACACTGGGGTACCATCGGGGGGAGTCCAAACCACACCAACAAAAACCGTTGAAGTATAGTCTTTTGCTTGGTGGAAAGGTTGTCACTAGCGTCTTACCTCCAACCATACAGATGGGCAAAAAGGAACCAACGCGAAAATTAAAAATAAACATCCATCCAAGGCCTGTTATTCTCACCTCCCCATCTCTGGTTGCGCCTCAGCCGCACTCGGGGCATTGGCTGGCCTTTCTGAGGTGTTGGCTCGGTTCCACGTTGTGGTTGCTTGTCTCCCTCTTTTCCGTCATCAGAATAAGAAATTTATTTTTCTGGGTGGACTTTTGGTTCTGCTGTACTTTTTCTCTGCTCCGATTCAGTCATGAGGTAATAATCATCCTTCCTCGCGCTTCTTTCCGCCCTGAAGAAAAAGATGAAGCACTCGCCGGCCACCCTTCCAAAGTCACACTAGAGGATGAGGAGATTACGATAAGAAGATAATCCAGTAATATCGGCGAGCATCTGCTGGACTATGGGTTATTTTTGTAAACTTACCGTCACTTAGTCTTGTAGGGGGTGGCTGCTTGACAACATTGCCCTGCCTCGTAGCTAGGATGATCACCCTGCAGATTGATCATCAAACCTGTACCATCCATTCTTTTCCACATCCAAACTACATGACAACCAGAGTGATTTATTTTGCTACCCCTGTCACCGGGTCCTGGCGAATAATTACGCAGTACACCACTACCCGGTATTATTTTTATATTATTTTATTTTATATTATTTTATTTTATTTTATATTATTTTATTTTAATTTATTTTTTTTCTTGTAAAATTGTCTTCTGCTATTGGATTTACCTTGTCCAGAGACGATCTTTTGCTCGACCTCACTTTATCCACTCTGGGGTTCGAGGTTGGTTCTATATCAACTTACTCTGCCTCTCACCCCCCAGTCCAGTCCACTCCTCTCTACTGCCACCATTCCGGCCGTTTAAAATTTATCTTTATCTTTATTTTTAACCTTCCCTTTTTCTTCCCTTCTTAATTTTTCTTTTCTCATGATTTCAGCCCATTCCCATCCACCCCCGTCTGACCTCACCCGTCCCTTGAACCTGCTCCGATCCTCTAATAGACCTGCATCACACAGCCCACCTTCGACACACACCATCTCTCCCGTCCCCACATCCTGCAGCTCAACTCCGGCGTTTCTTTCGTTCCTGACGCTCGAGGGATATAAACTTAGATCTTCTTCACGATCCTCGAAACTATATCTTTGTCCCCATCACCAATCCTTTGAGCAATCCTGATCACTCCACCCTCCTCCCAACACCAACACCACCACCAACAACAACTCAATTGCTCCAACTATCTTATATTTCAGGCGTCCGAGCTCTTCACCTTCCATCATCCACCGCTCAACCAACTGTCTATATCTAATATGCGTCGAACCACTTCGTCGGAGATTCCTCTCCCAATCACCTACACCCCAACCACCCATCGCATCAGCAAAGCGAAGAAGGGAAAGCGTGTACATGCTTGTGAATTCCCAGGATGCAACAAAGTAAGCCCATTCGCTTTCCATTTTGGTCTTGTCGCGAGCCTTCACTGACATATACTCAAGGTATTCACAAGGGCTGAACACAGAAGGTAGCCATTGACCTGTTTTTCCCGATGCTTTTACCCTGTATACTAACTCTAACGCCCTAGACGCCATGAGTTAAACCATAACCCAGAGGCATTGTTTCGATGTACCCAGACCGGCTGTAAGAAGTCATTTCATCGTCCCGACCTCCTCGCGCGACACATGGAACGACAGTACGTCCAGAACCTTCTAAGGCCATCGATCTAGTGAAGTTGCTTACGAATGATTTCAGTGAACTCGAAGCGCAAATGGAAAACACAACACAATGGGAGCGCAATAACTCTGTCAGCATACAATCTGACCGTTACACCCCTAAGTGCGGTATTATTGACTCGACCCACGGGATGTACCTGGCGGCTACGCAGCCACCCAGCGCAATGTCCCTCGCCCCCATGAAGGGCCTCGCAATCCACCCAGACCTCACCGGCGATTGCGGTCTAGTATGGAACGGGGTAGAAGTGGCCTCTGAACAGCAAACTCCGATCTTTCCCAACCAGCGCATCCACGATTCCGTTGAAGACACCCGACTCTATCCCAACCCAGACGCCTGCCCTTCACCATTATCTGACGGCACAACACTCTCAGTTCCTTCATACCCTCGATCCTCTGTCTCTTCAACTCCGGTGACGGCTGTTGACTCATACCCGGAGACCATTATGGACTCCGAGTTGACATCTTCACCTGTCCCCATGCATGCGACTCTCCGTACCTGGGATCAGCCTGAGAACGCATATTCCAATATCGTACCAATTTCTATGGCGGATAATCTTATCCACCCTGTAAGTTGGCCTTAGACGTGATCCTTACTCTTCGCGACTAATCTGGGAGTATACAGGCCCTTCAATACCAATCGCAACCCTGGACAGGATCACACCACATGAGCTACAACGAGAGCGTGCTCCCCGGTGCTACGCCTTACCCCGCAACAGTCCCATGGAAGTCCTGGTCTCTCTAATTGCTATGACCAATTTAGCTTCATGAGCGGCGCAAAAAAAAAAAAAACAAAAGAATAGGAAAAGAAAGAACAACATGACCAGTGCTGACATATCCGAACAAATCCCCGCCAATACGAGTGCGCCAAAATCCATGCATGAAGGGGGTCGCACGGAACAGCAGCCTTGTCTTACTGCAGCTGGGGCGAAACAACAATCAAGGGAGAGAACAGACTCGATCGGACCAAATTCCAAACTGGAAGACTCGAGAATTCTTCTCATCTGATTCGGGTATCATCTCCGAGCTGCACGATATTAAAATAAACTGTACTATTTTTCGTTTTTTGGTTTGCTTGGGATCATAGAGAAGCGGGGTTACGGTTTCCAGAAGTTTTTTGCTTCTACAAGGCGTTTTATATTTGCATTCTGGCTGGCTAGCCTGGGCTTCTTTTTTTTTTTCTTCTTTCATCTTTTCCTTTGTCATCTTCATGTTCCCCTCTCATCTTCTCTACGAATATACCCCTTACATGCTTGATTATTATTTTTTTTCATTTACTCTCTTCTTTTTTTTTGACTTCCACGTTACACTGTTGCATACCCACCGGATTATCACGAGTCACTGTTTTATGTTTATCTATTATCCAACACGATTGAATGCATTTACCGGATTCTTGAATGTACCTTAGAATTCAATACATCATACACAAAGCTCATAAGCAAAGATCCTGAGTCAGTGCTCCGTACCCTCCAAATCATACTCAACATGACTAGGTATGAGTCCCCCAAAAAGCAAGTAGAATCCGAAATCCAAAGAAAGCTTCTCGGCTAACCAAATCCCAAGCCTGCAAATAACCGCCCGTCAGCTTCGCCCACCACCGTTGTGCCTGCAATTAAGTACTAGTATCTCGTAGTAGTGAGTTACCACTGGTCAGCCAGTTAGTGAGTTATCTAAACTATATATCCAAGCCACCTCGACGAGCAACAGCACTGTAATCAAATATTTAAAAATAGAAATAGACTTGCATGTTATACTTACATACTTATCTAGGTTCCAACCCCCCCTTGCAAACACGTTTCGGATCGCTCAAGTTTCAGATATAGTTTCCCTAGGGTTCTGATTTATTTAATTATTATTATTATTTAGCCGCGTGGCTTAGAAGCTCGGAACAAGAATGTCACATTGCTGGGGAGATCGAACTGCCATTTGTGTAACACAGCCCTCTTGCTCCTGGCGAGGAAATTAATAAATTACTAAGTATCAAATATCCATGATTATTGTTACTAACGAGGTACTATGTGTGGGAAGGTGACTATCTAGGTACATAAATGCAGGTGAGGGTAAGGCAGACTGCGTTCGGGCGCGTGGAATATGGTTGTTGGTGTCTGGAAACATACAGTGGGGTGACAAAACTTTAGTTACCCCTCTTCATGCTTGATACCATAAAAGGGGTAACCAAATTTTTGTCACCCCACTATACATGCATGCCACATGTTAGCCACATGCTAGCAGTGAGCCTTGACCTTACTCTCTTTTTTCTTTTTCCTTTTTTTTTTCTTATTCTGATTCCTGGGGGTTTAAATTCTCGCTTACAGCGTACTTCCTGGTCCTGCACGTGTGGGATAAACTTAGCTCAACCCTTGTCAATGACTCGGAGTATATCCCTGGTAGAATAGTAAGATTGCCTTGTCCCATCCATGGGTAAAGTGGTGTACATTTCTTTCGCGATAAACAGTTGAACAATACAATCTCCCTAGCCTCCCTAGCCTCACCATGCTGTTCTAGAAGCAACGGTGTCTGAATAATCGAATCTTGAAAGTAAAATGTAGAAAAGCGTGAATGTTGGGTTCCTTCCTCCGTGATTAAGAAACCATCCCGGTCCGGTGGTTAGGATACCCAAAACCGGTAATCCATCCCACCGGCTCAAGAATCACTTCTATCAACGCTGTAGAGCACCCATGGTTGAGGATGCCTAAACCAAAGGACAAAAGAAAAAAAAAGAATTCGATTAGTATATAAACAGGTTCAATGCCTCATGCAGATGAAAATAATCGCGACTAATATCGAACTCTCATTCCTTCTTGCCTTCATTCATCATCATTACCATCGTCTATCAAGAACCTCTATACACACTTGTCTATATCTATACAGATAACAAAAAAAAATGGCCAACACAATAACCGTAACCCTCCCCCAACTTGCCAAAATGATCGACCATTCCCTCCTCCACCCCACCATGACCGACGCGGACATCGTCACGGGCCTCCAGATCGCCCGCGCCAACAAAGTCTCCACCGCCTGCGTGAAACCGTATCTGGTCCCGCTCGCCAAAAGGGAGCTCGCCGGGTCCGACGTGCTCGTCTGTCCGGTCATCGGGTTCCCCCACGGCAACAGCACGACCGAGATCAAGGTGCTGGAAGCCACGGCCGCGGTCGAAGCGGGCGGCGCGGAGATCGATATGGTTGTGAATATCGGCAGAGTGCTCGGTGGAGACTGGGAGTATGTGGCTGGGGAGATCCGGCTGGTTAATGAGGCGGTGGTGAGCCGCGGGGCGATACTCAAGGTGATCTTTGAGAATGATTATTTGTGCCTGGAGCATATTGCGCGGCTGTGTGGGATTTGTACGGAGATTGGGGTGGCGTTTGTGAAGACTTCGTCTGGGTATGGGTTTGTGAAGCAGCAAGATGGCTCGTATAACTACAAGGGGGCTACGGTGAGGGATTTAAAGTTGATGAGGGAGAAGTCTGGGGAGAAGGTGCAGATCAAGGCTGCGGGAGGTGTGAGGACGTTGGACGACTTGCTGCATGTCATGAGCTTGGGAGTTACGAGGATTGGGGCCACTGCGACAGTGGCTATTCTGGAGGACGCGAAGAAGCGCGGTATTGGCAATGAGCCGGTCACGGTTGCTTTCAAGCCGATGAAGGATGATGGCAACGTGGGCGGATATTGAGTGGTTGATTTAAAAGCAAACATGTAGGGCGGAGATGGAGGACGCGATGTACTTGCATATTAATTGGACAAGGTCTGCCTACCGCATGTTTCACTGGGTATAAGAATAGTATGCTAACACGAGCCAACTCATCTATGCTGTTGAAAGTGTTCCATCCCCCAAATCCATGTCTGCTCGGGTGCAAGAAAACTGTTCTCGGGCAGTGACCAATAGCTGGCAGATCCAACTGATCTAGAATTACTTATCCCTGGCGGAGGGGCGTATCCCATAAAGGCTAACTATCGTCAGAGATATAATTCTAGGCACTCAGTTCAGATGAGATACTAACCGTGATCTAGACCGAAGAGTGCCTGTGATATGGCGGGATCCTCTGCATATCCGAAATCCATTTCTCCTTCCGAAACGTTTCCCTGATCAAGAAACTCGGTACTCGATAACATTTTTTCGCCGTCCACTTCCGTGGTACTGAAAAGAGGTGGATCGTTTTGTGGTGGCACCAGCTCAGAATATTCCTTATCCATCATCAACTTCGTTAGCCGTCTAAGAATTTCCAGACCCTGGGATGCGATAGGAGCTCTAGGGGTCAGCTTCTTCTGAATGGCCATCAGTCGCTGGAGACCGATTTTGGCCTCGCATGACCGCTGGCTAAGAGGCTCGATACTTCCCAAAACTGCTAGGGTAACCCCGGCGGTGAACGTATGTATCGCAACAAACGCTGCTGCATAAGTGATGGTGGCAAGGTCCGCTATTGGGTTAGAAAGAATGTTCGATGTTTTCAAGGCCGCATCACGGCATGCCTCTAAGGATAGGTGAAAGGGATCTTGTTTAGGTGAACTAGAGTCACTGTCCCCACCGGCTCCTTCTTTAGAAGACTTTTTCACTAACTTATAAGAGAGAAGTGGCCGATGTACAAGAATCCTGGCGTTCTCATACGCGAGCTCGAGAGCTAGTGATTGCAGATCATAGATATGATTCTCAAATTGCGGACCTGACGCTCCAATCCCCTCGTCTAATTCTTCTAGAGAGGCATACCCTCCCTCCCGAGATGAGCTGCCTAATTTCAGTTCTGAAGGAAGTTCCGCGCGCCACGACTGCAGTTTTGCGTCAAAAGTAGATACTTTTGGAATAAGTCTATGAAGAGCTGAAGCTCCTCTCTTTGATGTGCCGGTGAATGTTGGCTCAATGCGATATAGCTCAGCCAAAGCACTTTTTATAATAACGGAAAGTTTCGACATGAAGTATTTGTAGCAAAGAAGTGTCGTTTCACAGCGTAAGGGCTCATTAAAAGACGCCGGCAACTGCGCAATTTGCAATTTGGCCGAAGGATCCAATGGTTCTACATCACAGTCATCATCCTTGATGCCGTGAGGATACCCATAGGACACCGAGCAAAAGGTCTCGATCTCGTAGATCGCCCACCAGCAGCGTTTCCTCGTTTCGCTGTAATTTCTCAAACTCAGTAGGTCCACCACTTTCTTCTGGTTATCCGACTGGAACTTGCGGTGTAGATTGAGAGCTTGGGCAACACGTAATCCGCACCCGCAAACTGGCCATGCCAGCTCGGGACTCCCATGAAACAAATAATACGTCCCCAGCAAAATACAAGTCTGTACGGTAGCCAAGCTACCTATTCCAACAATATCTAGAAGTCTTGCTCTGATGACTGAAAGTATGCGTCCTTTAAGATCGGCCGTGTCGACGCCGTGAGCCTCAAGTAGTTGATTCCGATGTTGCCCCGTGTATAGTAGACCTATGTTGATAACCATCAAGAAGGTGCTGATAAATCCGACGTCATAGTAGGTATCAGCTGAGTTCTCTTTAATTTGCTCATACAATTCCTGCCATCTGTTACGAAACTCGTCTTGATGGAAAATAAGCATGAACCAGTGGGCGCGGTCGAAGTACGTATCCACAAGCAGAGAAGCAACTCGACGTTCCGGAAGGAGAGCCAACAGGTCCGACAAGGCCTCCGCTGATGACAAAGACAATGGGCGTATCAGGGGTGCCATGATGCTGGGGGTGTGGGAAGTAGATGGCCCTACACAGGTACCATTTTGCGTAGGGACTTCAGAGGGGGTAGGGGTAAACGCTGGCCGCAGTTGTCCGCCAGGGATGGCGTTTGTGATAGGGCATTCTGGAGCCACCGAATTATGAAAATCGAATGCCTTTTAATGGCTTCAGCAGATATAAAATCATATAGAAATTCTACCACTTACCCCATCCACTAGAGACATGGTTGAGCTGGAATGCCAGTGTTGAACGCCGTTGGAGGATGGTTCATGGATAGGCGAAGCCGGAGCATCGGAGTCTGCGTTTTCGAAACAAGATCCATGACCCGAGCCTGCCGTCTCTGCTTCTGCCATCGCTCCTGCCGAGTTAGAAAGCAAAGTGCGAATGCGCCTGGAGGCAGGTGTTGCTCTGGCGCTTTGCTGTTTATACACCTTCCACCGGCTGGTATCTACGGGTAGACATTCGACTTTGGCTCTAGTACACAGCGTACATGGTCGTTGTATATCACACTGTAAGTCTGAATCAGTATATTATCATCGAATATTTCAGAGAGATGGAATGAAAATCCATGTACCTTCAGTTTTTGGCGCCGACAGCGTTGGCATGCCGTGGAAACTTTTCTGCGTGCTGGAGTGGAGGCCGGGCTTTCCATCATTCCCAATATTTGGCCGCGTCAAATTCGGGGTAATAGGTATAATAGATTCAGGATATTTCCATCAACTCCTCCTAGATGGTGGATTTGAGGAGGAAGCAGTCATCTAGAGATGACAAGTGCTTGGATGTTCGGATGAATCCTACGTTTAGCTAGGAAGGAGCGGACGAGAATCGAGCCACGTGAGTCTCTCTCTCTTTTCATTCATAACAGAAATTTGTCACGGAGGGACAACTTGAACGCAATGGAATTGAATTCTTTCTTTCTCTTTTTCTGTTATATTGCTGCCGTTGTCGTCATTACCAACTGCGTTATATTCCACATTTGGTAAACCCCTCCGGTGAATCCGACCCAGGACCAACCCAAAAGGTAAATTTTTTCCACCGGATCCAATTATCATATTCCATGCCTCCTCCAGACGGGCGAACTGAGCTGAATTAACGGCCTAATTAGATGTAAGGTATTATTCTGTGGTTTTAAAATAGTTGGACCCGAGTTACTGGGAAGGGGCAAGGCGATATGAAAACAACCTCATCACCTGAAAAGATGCGCCAGCCTGAAAAAAATATAAGCCAAACAACTCAAGTCCGAGCTTCATGCTTTGCTGGGATGACCCTCCAGCACCACCCGCACCAACTACGGTGTAGTCCCTCCTCCTCGCGAGTCAGATAACGTCCGGTCTCACGCTCATCCTCATGTTCTACCACACAGGCCCCTATCATGACCCGTTTCTTTGCCTTTTGTTTTACCACTCCTCCGATGCCAATAATCTCCTGCCGAAAGTACCCAGGCTCCTCTTCGTCACGATGCTCCCATGATTCACTTTTATGCCGGGGAGATCCGATATGCGTGTGTTCATTTCGATGACCGTGATGGTAGCCATGCTCAGAGGGGCTGCTGGACAGCGACTCGTCTGCTTCGCATTCCACCTCCAACTCGATTGCTTGCGCGGCTAGGCAATTTTCTTCCCGACCACATTTGACACCCTGGCAGCCTTCACCAATGCCTGTCCCTAACCCGCCGCCCAAGTATGTACTGTAGCGGGTGCGCCAAGTCCACACTCGACGGTAGGTGGTATCAACCCTACGAAGTCTTTGGCCACACTGATAACAAAGCCAGGCAGTACGTTCACACCTGCACATATTTTCCATTGGTTCTGGAGGTTTATTACGGGTTAAAGTGTCTGGCGTGGCGTGATTGTGAGGATCGGGGCTGATGCTGCGGGGTAGCGGGGGGGTTGTCAGGAGCTCAGTCAACGGCGCGGTACGGCAGGTTTTACAAAGCCTGCGAATACGATTCTTGAGCATCGTACTGTTCGGAGGTTTGGCGGTGCAGTTCTAAAAACAATGATTAGCATGTAATTTCGGTCATAACGTTGAGGGAGAATATGATTTACCCGGCACACGATCCTAGCGCATCCATGACATTCTGCAACCATATCCCGGGCACATTTAGACACTTTGCCGCTAGTGAGTAGCCCAGAGGTCACAGCTCCTTGGCTAAGCAATCGAATCACCGACTTGACGCTATCGGGGATGACGGTATCACTGCGCAACATGTCTGATAGAGTTTCGATATATTCATTCTCGCAACGCAAGGTGTGTTTGGCTAGTTGCTGGCGATACGGAGCCAAGTTCGCGTAGAACTGTCGGCAGGTTCCAGAAAGGGCATATAAAGTATTCAGATCAATTGATCGGGCAATCTCTTTCGCAATCCTGGGCTTCACTGTTAGCAACCAAAAGTGGAACCAGACACCAAAGTGGCTTGGCTCAAAAGCGACTCATACGGGTAGCAGCATAAAGCAGCTGAGAAGGCACCCCGATTCGGATTTTGTTGCTCATCAGAAAAGCCTGATGTATTAAATGAGGAAGCAACAGAAGTATCTGTGCCAGCGGGTACATCTGTGGGGCGTACTAGCTCCGATCCCAAGCTCGTGCACTTCTTAGAGAACACAGGTTTCCCGGGTTCTACATATGGATGTGGGAAGGCATCAGAAGGCTTCGAAAAGGGACTCCTGCTGAAGGTATCTTGATCATAGTCCACGAAAACCACCATTTTGTAAGGTATAATGTGTTTTAAAAAAAAAGTAAGAAGGAGAAGAAAGGTATTGAAGCTATTGACACGACTCAGCCGGCTAAGTTAGTCAAACCAAGGGGGAAAAGATTGGATAGCTTCCAAAAATAAAAAGAAAAATTCACAGAAGCCTCTTCAATGGACTATTCCATGGCTTAAAGTAGAAAAACTTCGTCCTGCATATGGCTGGAGCTCCGTTGTGGGATGATGCGGTTGAGAAAGCTCCAGCTCCGTCTTCGGCGCGGGGCCACTCGAGCTTTGAGGTGGTTCGTCCCGGCGATCACAAAGCCGAAAGGAATTATGGGGATTATTCTGGGGCTGGGGTCCGTTTTGCTTTTCCGATCCTGCCGATTTGAGGAAGTATCTGATGGTAGCCCTGCGAATTCGGATGAAAACACGACCTGGGTCAACCAAGGAGTGATGGAGGATGATGAAGTTGAAGATCTGATCTTATCGCGGATATCCTCGGAGTCACGCGTCTTTCCCTCACGTGCGGGTGGCGCCTTACCTGAGGAAGACCCCCGACCTCTTCTTGAAAAGTAAAATAAGGAGAAGTACACCTGGAGTTAATACTTGGCACTTTTCATTACTTGTAGCTTCCCTTGAATTTATGTTTAATTTAGAAGCGTACCCAGTATTTGGATTGAGCCCCTGACTGATTTTTCATCCTGTTAACATCACGTGATCATGAATATAGTAGGCATTGCAAGTGAGATCAAAGAGCGGGGATGCGTACCTGGCCTAGGGCTTGTTGCGGGTGTAAATCCGAGTCTCTTTGCATTTTACCCCCTTCCTTTTATAATAGAAGGTAAATCAAAAGCATAGTCTCCACTATCACAAATGCCAAGCAACCTGACATGGTTCAGATCTATACGTATAGGAAAGTATTGAAATGTAGGCAGTTAACCATATAAGGTGAAAATCAGACATATCAAATTTTAGATTCACTGTAAAACAAGATTTACTTCCTGAAGCACCCAAACGCGATACCCAGGGTATTGACGGCCTGAATTGCCCCAGACATTATGGTAATCGTGAGTTGAAGCCATATGGTTATAACCCTGTGAAATACTGGGGTTTGCTCGCAGATTCGTCTTCCTCCCGGGAGGCATAGGTAGACTCCAATTGGAACTCTCAGAAAAAAAGGCAGTTAGGCTGAGAAATTACACGGTAGCGAACCGCAACAGTATCCATGATGTGCATCAAAAGCACCCCTAAAATCAATATTATGGCATCCATCGCTGGTTCTCCACATATTCGCCAAAAAGCTATAGCTTCCTGCACTGGTTTCCTGGAACCTGTATCATTGAGCAATATCAGTTGCTGTGTCTCTTCACCGAGGCCCTAGGCCCTCTATGAAACTTACGAAACAGGACAATGAGTTGTGGTGCACTGGGCAAATCCTCCCACAAGAACTCCAGAATACGTGGACCCGGTGTTATAGTCTTTGAGATAGATATTCTGGATCGCTGGAGTAGCTTCGGGTTGAGGAATTAAGCCGCCTGCTGCCATTTGACCCCAAAAGGCATTCGCACGGCCGAGGAAGAGAGCGGCAGCTAAGATGAAGGAAACCATGATGATTATTATTATGGTATGGTATTGGATTTAAAAAAAGATTTTCTTTCGACCGGTGAGTATCAGGGCTTTGGGACGGTCGTGTATCCCTTTTTATATATTTTATGACTACGTCCCAGACACAGCTCAATTGTGATTTTAGGTGAGTTCCTCCGAAAAGCCTCATTTATAAATACGATTGTTTATGTCACCTAATTACCGCTAGAGCCGCTAGTGGCCGCTGATACAGATGCCTAAATTAGATCTAACTCCGGGATCTTTGTTTCGGGTCGAAGCACTAGAAACATCGTCAACATGAGCAGGATCATATTTTTTTCTCCCTGCTCATGGATTAACGCTGAAGATATTTTGGCTTATTAATATTTAGTCAATAATTTTGTCAGAGCTCATCTTGGACTCAGTGGTTCTAGATTTGTCTAAATGTCTGTACTCACACATTCATGCGGCGGTATATTACCAGCACATTGTATACCGGACAGGTTACTGGCCCAAGTGTGTTCGAGTAGATCA
The DNA here is from genome assembly GCA_027569095.1 of Aspergillus conjunctus. NCBI lineage: Eukaryota > Fungi > Ascomycota > Eurotiomycetes > Eurotiales > Aspergillaceae > Aspergillus > Aspergillus conjunctus. The sequence goes on along the minus strand of JAPDEL010000023.1, from coordinate 341,126 downwards.
TATATCAATACCGGGCGACTGGACGAAGCTTCAGATATTAACACCATAAAAATAGGTAGGTTCACACTAATAATGACACCCATTAGGTACTTGGCGTAGATCATACATGCATCCGGGCGTTCAAACGTCCTCAAGATAGCATGTGCATCAGTGAGATATGTGATCACTCCAATTCACTATCGTCTTCCACGTCCATATTATCCAGTCCCACAAAGGCAACACGATGCGTCAATACCACCTATCTAAATACCGTACAATATCCTTCTACATCTCCCACCACACACTCGGGTCGACTGAAACAAGTCGCCCTTGATCCGGCTCGTTCGTGGAAAGCGGCGCCTGCAACGACGGTGAAATCCTGCCCATGGCAAACCGCAGTGACGGGCCTCGTAGTTGGAGCGAGCGTGAGGGACTCTTCGGATCGGCGGCTGGGCGAAATGGAGATCACTCAGCGGTCTCGGGCAGGAACACAGGCAGCCGGCGTACACTAGAATATCCAATGGCTACAGACGAAGGTAGCTGTTGGGGCAGCTTTCTTCCGTACCGATGATTTTTGAGACAATTGCTAGACCTCGATTAGGTCTACACATGTGTTTGGCCGGTGGTAGTTGTACAAGAGTCAGGTGGAGGATTCTTGATGAAGCAAGTGTCGAGACAGCTTGGATAATGGCGATCCCTGAGGTCGCTTCCGATATATTTTAGCTTTACAGAATCTCGATAGCATCCAATTCAATCGGTCTAATCTCCTTCAATACCCGGCCGGTAGAAGTACAAGATTAGCTCATCAGGTAGTAAAGCAGCTCAGGAGCATGAAAAAATGTGAGCACTATAATTGCTTGTTAGTGATAAGCTTAAACTCATGTCTTCGTGGGTGGGCCTTCTCTTGGGTCTAGGTATCCTTATCCTTATCCACGGTTGTTAGAACAAGATGATCAGGTCAAAAATCCCCGCCAAGGATCCACAAGCGAAGTTATACAGCATAAGCAGGTAAGATCCGGTAAATATGGATCTCATTCAGTTGATCGGTGTGGATCCTAGAGCAAGCTTCGGATGGTAGAAAGTTGACAGAGACCCAGGTGGACCTCGCTTAAGGTTTATAGTTGAGATACGGCATCAGAAAGATTCCATCTTGGTAACTTTGACCAGCTAATATTAGATGCTTGATCGATATTGTCTATTTTAGACCACACAGTCCCCCTATTTCATCAGTCACGGACGTACGATAATACGAAAAATGGAGGGGGAAAACACGGCAACTCAGCTCATCTTGAACGACGGTTGGGTGAAAATCAGAGTTGACCCCCGGATATTTATCCAGCACTGCCCTAGGTCGCGCGCCAAGTGGAACGGCTGGCCGAAGCTTGACCTCGGCAACATTTCAGACTTAGAATCTCCGAGTGGGGCTCGGGTGAAACGGCACGCAACAACCTGATTCTGACTGGATGATTGTGAATTCGCCGACTAGATCGTGGAATTTGGGATTCGACTGCCGCTTCGAGACCGCTGGAAATTCTACCTGTCACAGACTCTCAGTCACTCAAGGCAGGTTTGCATAGAAAGTGTAGGGATACCTCTCCAAGAAAACAGTGTGTACGATAAAAGAACAATGGAGGATATCGGGCTCGATGCTACCTTTTCTTCTCGTCTTGCAGCAAAGGGAGTGCACATTGTAACATTCTAACCCGTGGAAGCTTGTCGGCTAGCTCACTCGCTAAATGAGTGGATAATGGAAGGGTGGAAGAAGCGGGGAGGGTCAGTAACGCTTGCCTTAAATATCTCTATCATTATTCGTTAAGACGAGGGAAAGAAGCTCAGTAGCTCACCCTCCAAACAGTTGACTTTTTGTTATTCTCTCTTTCTCCCCCTCTTGTTCTCTCATTCCTTTTATGGGACATACAGGGGAATACAGCAATATCCCCCACAGAGTATATATTATGGACTTTTAGTTCCTTACTGTTGATTCTTCCATGGGTGTTAGTGCACAGTATACTTACTTATTTATTTACCTACCTCTCCGTTGCTTGGATACAGCTGCATAAAGCAACAGCCACCTCTTGTCCTTGATGTTCGCTAAAAGATCGCGTAACCAATCGTTCGCTCCTACCCAGTCGCAGGACTTGGCATTTGGTCATCTGCTATCCAGCGTACTCACCTAGGGTGTACACATAGCAACAATGAAGGCATCTGATATGGATGAGAAAAATGACGCAGGGCCACAAACCTCAAAAATGTCCCATGTGGATGACAGACATTCGACCTATACCAAGGACGAAACGGAAGCTATAGATGATGACCTCCAATCGACTTCCCAAGGCTCAGACCAGGTTCCGGCAGTTGAAGAAAAAGACACCGAGGAGTGTCGTGAAGTTTTCTTGGATGATGAACTTGAAGAGCCGGTTTTGGTACCTAGATCTAAGCGAAGGGGGCTTTTTGGGCGATTCACCCTTCTCGCAGAAGTTGAGAACCCTAAATTCTACCCTAGAAACAAAAAATGGTTTATCACATTCATCGTCGCGGTAGCCGGATCTACGGCTCCGATGGGAAGTTCAATTCTTTTCCGTGAGCAACCCTTCCATATTATATGGCTACACATCCCACTAACATCTTCATCTGGTGGCCATTAGCTTCGCTTTCACAGGTGACCAGGGAGCTTAACACCACGTCAACCATCACAAACTTGACCATTTCACTATATCTCCTTAGTATGTCTATCTTCCCGCTATGGTGGTCATCATTTAGCGAAAGGTTAGGGAGAAGAACGATATATCTTGTTTCATTCTCGCTCTTTGTTGTTTTCAATATACTCTGCGCTGTCTCGACCTCGATCGCCATGCTTATTGTGATGCGTTTGTTGAGCGGTGGAGCATCTGCATCAGTTCAAGCCGTTGGTGCAGGGACCATCGCTGACATATGGCATTCGCGTGAAAGAGGCCGTGCTATGGGGATTTTCTATTTAGGGCCATTGTGCGGACCCCTGCTAGCCCCTATTGTTGGCGGCGCCTTGGGTCAACGGTGGGGATGGAGGAGTCCGATGTGGTTCCTAGCTATCTATGGTGCAATACTTGTCACCTTTGTCCTTCTGGCCCTTCCCGAGACATTGGCCATCGCAAAGCCGCGAGTGCCAGACGTGCAGGCTCAGCAGGAGGAGCAGCAGGAGCCAATTGGACGCCGATTAAGTCGTGTCTCTTCTCGGCAGGTTATCAGCATTACCACTAAGTGGTTGAAGGTTTTCAAAATGGTTTTCATTGATCCTCTGAAAATTGTTTTATACTTGCGATACCCACCCGTGCTGTTGACCGTGTACTACGCAAGTATCACCTTTGGCTCGCTTTATGTGCTGAATGTCAGCATTGAGCATACCTTTGGAAAAAGCCCTTATAACTTTAGTACAATGATTGTCGGCTTGTTATATATTCCGAATTCTCTCGGCTACATCGTCTCAAGTCTCTTTGGAGGGCGGTGGATGGATAAGATCATGGAGCGCGAAGCTAAGAAAGCCAAAAGATATGACCAGCATGGCAAACTTATATACCTTCCTGAAGATCGAATGCGGGAGAATGCATGGACAGGTGCTATGCTCTACCCTGCTGCACTAATTTGGTATGGCTGGACGGCAGATCGTGGGGTATATTGGCTTGCACCGGTAAGGCCGCTTGTGTTTCAATTGAACTAACTAGGTATCTACCGTCTTATAATTTGTTTAACTGACTGCTATTGAAACATAGATGGTGGCCAACGTATTCTTCGGTGTCGGATCTATGTTCATCTTCAGCATGGTAACTACGATGCTGACAGAATTTATGCCTAAAAAGTCATCAGCGGGCGTGGCTTTAAATAACTTCATGCGAAATTTGTTCTCGTGTGTCGGCTCCGTTGTCACTACCCCCATCATAGATGCTATTGGGAACGGATGGCTTTTCACAATTCTTGGCCTTGTTGCATTTGCGAGCAGCTCGGTCATCTTTTTGATGAAAAAATTTGGGCCGCGCTGGAGAGAATCAATGGACGCGCTCGGGGAGTGAGCTCTTTTACATGTTAATTAAAGCTAGCATGATTAAATGTCGGCAGCGTTTTGGTGTTTTGCGGGTTTCAGCGTTTTTTTTTTTTACTTTGCGGGAGACTACCAAGTACTGCTGGTGGTCTGTATCAAAGGGCCATGACTTCTCCCTTCTTGGTCATATTAGAATTCTCTGGGTAGCGGTACCGGTTTAGATACCCGAGGCTTTTTGGGTTTTATTTTTAGATTTAATGAGAACTCGATGATCAGCCATGTTCTTGGTACGAATCAAGGTAACAGGGTCTACCGCCGTGGGGTTCGTTCTCCGAGGCGTATTTAGAGCACTTGAGCCACCCGGTGGAGAAAATCCCGTATGATGAGCGAGGCCGGGTCAGGAGGGAAGCGAGTGAGCATGGATTGGAGCGTGTAGCTTATTTTCAGCCAAAGAAGACGCATGGGGTTGGAGTGAGTCCTGCGGGGGACGTTCTGGATCGAGTTTCCATCTGGAGGCGGAGGCAGACGTGATTTTTCTTGCACTTTGAAAGGATAGGTCCTAAGACTAGGACATGATTGAGAACCCTCTAATATTCTTTCTTCTTTTTTGCTGCTTTAGTAGTATAGATCGGTCTAGCCAAGTCGGTGTCCATTCTTTCAGTCTGGCGGTAGTTGATTAAAATCATGCCAGACCTTTTTTCCCGTCTACTGTTTCGTTAAGGCGTTATAATGTTCTCCTAGACCGTATGTATGGCGGTAATAAGCCAGCCAAACAACCCGTTTGCTTCGCTCTGCCTCCTTCAGACAGCTAGTCTCGCCGGATTCAATCTTTTCGATTCTCCCATCACCTTGGATCACGTTAATATCAACCCCATAAGCCCTCGCAATAGCCTGCAACTCTAACTGCCCTCCCCACTCAGCTGTAAGCCTGATCTTCCTCGTATACTGATCTAGCGGTTCCTCCATAAACGGCTCGAAATCGTCCTTATGCTCCGCTAGGAAATCCGCCGTCACGGCCCGAACCGCCCTGTACCCATCATGCTTTGGTGAAACCACTGTCTCTATCCGCGACCGTGTCGGCGGTGGCAGTGCAATCCTCCCCGGATCCGGTGTCAGACCTAATCCCGCCTCGTCCAGCTGATGCGCAATCGCAGAGAAAAGACAATGCCCGTCCGGGTTGATCTCGATCTCTTTCAACCCTAGTCTCTTAAACACTCCATCCATGACCTCCTTCTCATTGCCTCGGTGGTCGGTCTGCTTCGCGGCCTCCTCCGCCGCTAGCTCTGACTGGGCCGCTTGCTCAGCCGCGCGTCGCGCCAGGCGCGCTTTCTGGCGATTCGGTTTTTTCGCACGGGGCGTGGGGGCGTTCGAGTCCGGTTGCGTCGGTGATGTGGGTGCTTGTTTGTCTGTTTTCTGATCCGGTAGGGTATCTGTTTCTGTTCTGTCTACGCCGTTGTCTCCATTTGTGGTGGGTGGTGACTCGTCATCGTTCAGACTGAGGGCTTCGACTGGCTCCCCGTTCAACTCCGCAATCTCGGCATGGTGTCGGTCGGATAGCTCCCGTTGTAGTCGATCGCACTCGTCATTGATGCCCCGGCGGGTTTTCTTCGTGGCGGACTTCTTCTTCTGTGTAATACGTGCTTGGAGATCTTTTTGTTCCTTGCGATGGCGGGCTTGTAGCTCCTCCATTCTAGGTTGGGATGCAGTGGAGGGGTAGAGCGGGGAGAGAAAGAGAGGAGGAATTGGAAATATAGTAAAAGAAGCGCTAATGCAAGAGAGGCAAGATTGGAGTAAACTGAGCGAAAGAAATTAAGTCAAGGGAGGTTAATCTATGCAGGAGAAAGAAGGTGTGGATATCAAGTTGTCTTCGTCAACAGAAACAGGGCATGAAGCAAAGAACGCGCCTCAAAAAACAAACTTCTTTGCCCCGCGAAACCCATTCGTCCAAAAGAGGTATAGCGTGACGGATGTCCTCCTTTACGGGGAGATGCCTGAGGCTACACAAGTACATGTGTTGGGATTCGCTCTCCTTTTTCTCGGTTGACAGTTGGGAGAGAACATTGTGCGGATGTTCCAATTATCACACATCAAATCCATTAACTGTGTCTTTCTCACTGGTATTTCTAGAAAAATAAAGCTTAATCACGAATTTCGCTGCCGATAACTAATCGGCATTTGGTATCCGCGCATTATTATTAATCCGTTCTCCGCGGAACCTCGGTATTTCCCCAGGCTGTGGGTATTTCTCGGTTGATCGCGACAGATAGCCATGGGGATGATACTTAACTCGGAGTTTCCAACATGATCTAAAATATTATTAGTATTTTTCTATCTGTCTACCATCATTTTCAACTCTTTTTGCTGTTAATACGATAAATTAAACGTTGAAATACTACCATGGATACCCAAAGCTTGTTCAATGTCAAGGTCCGCGCCAATCCCCGCCCCTTCCTATCTTGCGAGTTAAGTACTAGAGGGCTAACCGTTTTTTAGGGGAAAGTGGTGCTGGTCACCGGAGGAGCTAAGGGAATTGGCCGCATGATTTCGGAGGGATATGTGAGGAACGGGGCTACGGTTTACATTTCCTCTCGCGACGCGAAGGCCTGTGAACAGGCTGCGAAGGAGCTCAATGCGCTGGGAACAGGGAAGGCCGATTACATTACAGCCGATTTTTACAAGGAAGATGATGTCAAGAAACTCGCCGAGGAGCTTGCCAAGCGTGAATCCAGTGCGTGACTCCCCCTTCCCCCACCATCCGTTATCCAACGGGATAATGAGCCCAAAATACACGATGCTAACCCCCAATTTCTTTCCCACCCCGAACAGAGCTCCACGTCCTAGTCAATAATTCGGGCTCTAACTGGGGTGCCCCTTACGACGAATACCCCTCTGCTGCCTGGACCCGTGTCCTGACCCTCAATCTCCACCGGGTCTTCGACCTGACCAAGCTGGTTACACCTCTGCTTGAGAAGGCTGCGGCCCCTAATGATCCCGCACGGATCATCAACATTGGTAGCGTTGATGGTCTGCGTGTCCCTGCATTGGAAACCTTTGCCTACAGTGCTAGCAAGGCCGGCCTGCACCATATGAGCCGGGTTCTGGCTAGTCATCTTGGAAGAAGAAATATAACGTGCGTGTGGATCCCGTGAAAAGCCTAAATTATTCAATAAAGCATGCACTAATATGGATTTCGCCCCACAGTTCGAACACTCTGGCTTGCGGCGCGTTTCAGAGTAAGATGATGGCGGCTACCCTAGAAGCCCACCGTGATACAATCGAGGCTGGAGTACCCCTTGGCCGCATCGGTACCCCCCAGGATGTTGCAGGAGCATGCCTCTTTTTGAGTAGCCGAGCTGGTGCCTATGTGAATGGAGCAACAATCACTGTGGATGGAGGTAGTGCGATTGGTGCCAAGCTGTAGGATGCTGAGAACTGGTTAGCATTGTAGCACAACTTCACGCCCACTGAAGTCCATGTAAATCAAAAAAAATACACGATGAACTGCTCTACACCATTTATAGAAGGTACAACCTAAACGATTTTCACGCGATATATCACTTCTGTGATGCCTCAAAATCTGGATTAGCGATATGCAGAGTGATGCCATGCACTGCCATTACTGAAGTTTAACTGGATTTTCTTCCCCTCCGACACGTTGTATTTCCTTCCTAAGTCTCCCTTACTTCCTGCGGTGCGAAACCATACCTGCCCGCCTAACACCGTTAGATGATGCACGGAAGAGGCGTACCTCACCCAAAGTATCGATTATAGCCGAGATCCATGCTGGTGGGAGGAGGAGATGGAGGAGGTATTTGGGATCCGTCTATGCATGAAGCCATACGTCATTTTCAAGAAGTGCGGACAGCCAGGGCCTACCAGATGATCTTATTGGTTCTTAGATTATATGATCTTCCCTTAGTGGCTGCGGATGAGGACGCCACTGGGCAGGATATCGAGTTTCGCATGCAAATTTTAGGATTTACCCCCCCTCCCCGGCCAGCTCACAGCCGGGTGCTCGTGGCTGTTGCGCATGGTAAATCGTGACAGCATCCAAGCTCGTTTAAAGTTCCAACGATTGGTCAGGATTATTCCCTCTTACATGAAGGGGGATCTCTCTTAAATTCAGGCCGTCTTAGCGTTGATTAGGGGCTGGCGTGGGGTCTCAATTGACTGCCTGTGTATTGGCGATGGTAAATGCCTCATACTCCCACCGACTCGGAAACTCTGCCCATCAACACACCAGCCAAGTCTTATCCGCAGCAATCCAAAAATGGCAGTCTTCAAAAATTCCAGGTAGCCTCTCGAAGCTCACGATCTCCCATGTTTAAATTCCGGTGACCCTCTCTGGGTTGCGTACCTCACATCCGATTCTCAAGCGCAGTCAAATGAGCTGACTTGAGAGCACTCTGTGGTCGCAATTCGGAGAGAGGGAAAACAGCAGAGACAAAAGAAACATTTCCCACACATCGGTGAAGCATGTGGAAGCCACCTCTCAACTTCATCGTCCTGCATTGTATGTTATCGACTGCTTTCAAGCAAGGGTTGTGCTGAGCTGATCCACACAGATGCGTACATCATCTTCCTCGGAATTTTAGGGATTGTTGTCTTCCTGCCATACGGCAATGTACGCGCAGTCGATTCCTACTTTTTTGGCGTCAGTTCTTCAACAGAATCAGGATTGAACCCGTTAGTTCACTCCATTATTGTTGGTCGTGGGCAGGCGAAGAGCGAACGGGATGGCTAATCCAGTCCCACAGCGTCGATGTGAAGGACCTGAAGACCTACCAGCAGCTCTTTATATACTTTGTTCCTATGGTATCTAACCTCTGTTTCATCAACATTGTTATTGTACTTGTTCGACTTTACTGGTTCGAAAAGCGACTCAAGGAAATAGGTATGTATTACCTGCTGAGGTCCGTTGCTGTTGCTTCTTTCATCGGGCTGATTCAGACGTATCTTTGCCTGACAGCTCCCACTGCTCTTCGCCCACGGCCAGAGATATCCACTCCGAGAGATCTCCGTTTCGACCACGAAGCACAGTCTGATCAAACCATCAGAGAACAGGAACGTTCGCGTATCTTGGAGGGCGACAACCGTGAAGGACAACCACTTGTAATCTTAGCCAATGAGCCAACATCCTCGGATACGTATGTGAATTACTTGTCTTATTTCACTGCGTGGTCCTATTCTAACCTGTGCGTAAATCTTTTCAGAGATGTGGAGCGAGAGAAGGAGCGCAATACCGAAATAGAAACCAGCGAACTAGTCAATTCACGAACAATCGCCTTCAGCGACGATAACTCGAAGGCGCTATATATCCCTTCACCTCGAGAACGGGACAGAGGTACTCCAACACCTTATAATAGAGTCATCAAACTCGTGCTTACCAAGGAACAGGGCATCCCATAATAGAGGTGGATCAGCCACTCAGTGAAGACGGTAAAAACCCTTCCCCACGCTCTTCCCCGCGCTTGAAAGACAATGACCCAGCTCATAAGTTACACCACTAGATGTCGGGAGATATACCGATAAGGAGGATGCAAGATCGCAAAGGCTTCCTCGACGATACAGTGGTCTTTCGATCGAGCGGGCCACTTCACTGACATTTGCGGTAACTCCTAGTAGGGCTAGGGAATCCCAGATTCGACCTGCAGTTTCCCTTTCCAAGGACTCAAATCTCCCTGGCCTCTCCTCACATGCCACAGTTGGAAGAAACTCTCAGTTCTTCAATCTGACCGCTAGAGACCGCGAGCGTTTGGGCGGAGTTGAGTATCGAAGTCTCAAGTTGCTGCTAAAAATAATTTTCGGTAAGAGGATGTTTCTTTCTTTGCGTGATATGACAAAGATTGATGGAGAATATAGGCTATTTCTTTGGCCTCCACCTCTTCGGTATCATTTGCTTAGTCGCCTGGATTCAGTATTGCGATCCTAAGTACCGGAATTATCTCGATGAATGCGGCCAGAACCGGATTTGGTGGTGAGTTATAGATGAAACGGCACCTCATAGTTCCCTCTGACTGAGAGCAGGGCCATCTACTCCGCACAGACTATGGCGGATAATCTGGGATATACTCTCACTCCTGACTCGATGGTATCGTTCCAAGATGCCCCCTTCCCGATGTTCATTATGACCGTCCTTGCATACTGTGGGAACACCTTGTATCCGTGTGTGCTGCGGCTCGTCATCTGGACCATGTATAAATGTGTCCCAGAGAACTCGTCAATCAAGGAGCCACTCAGCTTTCTTCTGAATTACCCCCGTCGCTGCTATATGCTACTTTTTCGAAGCCAAACCACGTGGATTCTATTCGGAATTCTTTTCGTCTTGAATTTTGTCGACGTTCTTCTGATTCTAGTCCTTGATCTCAATAATCCAGCTGTGAACAGCGTGTCTGCCGGACCCCGTGTCATGGCAGCAATATTTCAGGCAGCATCGGCTCGACATACCGGGACGGCATCATTCAACCTGGCTGATGTAAACCCGGCAGTGCAGTTTAGCTTACTCGTGATGATGTACATTTCTGTTTTCCCCATTGCCATCAGTGTCCGCTCTTCGAATATATATGAAGAGAAGGCGCTGGGAATTCTCGCGAGCCATCCTGAAATGGACGAGAATAACAGCAGGAGCTATATCGTAACCCATATGAGGAACCAACTCAGCTTCGACTTGTGGTACGTATTCTTGGGTATCTTCTGTATCTGCATTGCAGAATCAAAAAGAATCATGGACCCTGATCAGCCGGTTAGTCATTCACCAAAACAACATATCTTTCGTCTGCTGATCTGATGCAATAGGCATTTTCGGTGTTCGCAATCTTTTTCGAGACGGTTTCTGCATAGTAAGTGATCCTGGAACCCATAAGATTCAAGCTAGATAAAATGCTGATACATGTCTAGTGGAAATGTTGGCCTTAGCTTAGGATATCCCGGTGTTTCGACCTCCTTTTCTGGGCAGTTCTCGATCTTCAGTAAACTGGTAACCTGTGCCCTGATGATTCGAGGACGCCACCGTGGGCTCCCAAGTCAGCTTGACCGTGCTATACTTCTGCCCAGCGACCGGCTTGTAGAAGACGATCGACTCGAGTCTCAAACCGCCAGGTTGTACAGAAGTAAAAGCTTGATGAAATGGGCCGATTCCCAACCTCTGAGGGTTCAAAGATACTACACTCGATAACACGAAGTCTCTCGTTCGAGATTGGCCTTTCTCCCTATATATACTAAGCTAACGGCTGTGTGATTTTGTGATTTTGTGGCTGGAGACTTTCGGGATAGGTTCGGTATACTTATTTCGACCGTGTGAGTAGCCTAGATCGATACCCTCGTGTTTCTCATTTTGCTGTGAGACCAAGACTATGCAATTCAAGAAATTGAGATTTTTGAGTCTGTTTCCAAGAATGGGGTAGAATGAAATGGTCTTCAAAGTGCCCACACTGATGTTATATTGTTATGTCATCAAAATCAGCTTGATGCCGTCATAGAGTTTAATGGATGGATCCGAACTTCATCCAAAGCTTCAACACCCACATCCTTTGCTTTTTCTTCATTATATCAATTAGAATCCTTTTTTAACTGCTATCAAGAATCCCCCAAATTTCAAGCTCAAGTTTTTATTCAATTTCCCTACAGAATTCTCAAAGCCAAGCGTGGAATATCCGTTTCTATAGTTGAATCCACCCGCAAGTACAAGCGTCGAAGAGCACTGGAGAATCTCATGTGCCCGACTGTGTTAGGGGATAACTTTTTACTCGTTCGGATCTAATTGAAGCTATACCAAGGTTTAATACCCCTGTACACCATCTAGATACGTTGAGAAATCTGTCCACCGTCGCCACTGGAGCTACTACAGCAGATACAATAATGTCCTCGCCGAACTCCGGTAGCAATCATCGGCGAGTCAGTTCTTTCGACCCGTTTTCAGATCCGGATATATATTATGGCGATGAAGAAGCTATCGCAAGGATAAAGAGTCGCCGACGTGCGTTTTCGACGGTAAGTTGGTGCTCGTTCTGTGGGTGGCGAACTCGCGGGAAGACTAGCTGACTCGAGAACTATGCAACAGACGTTGAAGTCATTTAACCAAGAGAATATCGAAGATCTGCTGGGGAGTTTTCCTAGTAGAAGAGCTAGTCATGGTGCGTACTTTGGTGCTTGAGGATACGGTACGTGAGGGCGCTGTGCTGACACGACACGGCATATCTAGACGAGTCGTCCGCGTACCCTCGAAAGTTCCTTATCGATGTTGACGCCACCCTTGAGAGTCTACTTGCAAGAGAAGATACGGATAGCAATATGCAGATAACTATTGAGGATATGGGGCCTAAGGTATGCGTTTTGACAGACGAACTCGGTGTTTCGCATGTTGATTGGATTTTCATAGGTGCTCTCTGTTGGAACTGCTGCGTCTTCTGGGTACAATCGGTTCGATGTCCGAGGGACATATATGCTTTCGAATCTCCTCCAGGAGCTCACGATCGCCAAGGATTACGGACGGAAGATGATAATCCTTGATGAGGATCGATTGAGTGAGAACCCGGTCTCACGGCTTTCCCGTCTCATCAAAAATTCGTTCTGGAATGCTCTCACGCGCCGCATTGATGGATCTAATATTAAGGTCGCTGGCCGGGATCCCAAGGATTGGACTGATGATCCTAGGCCACGCATATATGTGCCCCCGGGTGCCCCTGAGCAGTTAGAGTACTATAGGAATATTGCTAAGGAACATCCGGACCTGCGCTTGGATGTACAGCAGCTGGAGCGCAATATCACTCCAGAGTATGTGAGGGACCTCAATGACAAACCGGGGCTTCTTGCTTTGGAAATGGAGAGAAAGCAGAACGTGTCTACCGGAGGGGAGGAACTTGTTGGAGTGCCATTTGTGGTTCCGGGGGGGCGATTCAATGAGCTGTATGGATGGGATAGCTATATGGAGTCTCTCGGCCTGCTGGTCAGCAACAGAGTTGACTTGGCACAAGCGATGGTGGTCAACTTCTGCTTCTGCATTAAGCATTATGGGAAGATATTGAATGCGAACCGGTCGTACTACCTGACACGCTCTCAACCGCCCTTCTTGACCGACATGGCACTGCGCGTGTATGAGCGAATCAAGGGCGAACCCGGTTCCTTAGAATTTCTTCGCAATGCGACACTTGCTGCGATCAAGGAGTATTACAGCGTTTGGATTTCAGAACCACGCCATGACCCGATTTCGGGTCTATCACGATACCGCCCGGAAGGCTTGGGGGTACCCCCAGAGACAGAACCGACGCATTTCATTCACCTTCTTTCCCCGTATGCCAAGAAGCATGGGATGGGATTCCAAGAGTTTGTTCAGGCATACAATACCGGCACGGTGAGGGAACCGGAACTCGATGAGTATTTCTTGCATGACAGAGCCGTCCGAGAGTCCGGCCATGATACCAGCTACCGCCTGGAGCGGGTTTGCGCAAATCTCGCGACGGTTGATCTGAACTCCCTTTTGTACAAGTACGAGGTAGACATCGCTCGGATCATCCGACGCCATTTCCAAGACAAGCTCGAAATTCCGCTGGAATTCCGCACTGCGATAACAAAGGAGCTCAAGAGCGAGTCGTCATCCGTGTGGGATCGCCGTGCGCGCCGGAGAAAAATGCGAATGGACACTTACCTCTGGGACGAAGAAAAGGGGATGTACTTCGACTATGACACGGTCAAACAGGAACGGACGACGTACGAGAGCGCGACGACCTTCTGGGCGATGTGGGCGGGTCTCGCGACGCCCCGACAAGCGGCAGAGATGGTTGAGAAGGCTCTTCCCCGGTTTGAGGCTTTTGGTGGCTTAGTCTCGGGGACGGAAGAATCCCGCGGTGCCGTTGGACTGGAACGGCCAACACGGCAGTGGGATTTCCCCTACGGCTGGGCGCCGCAGCAGATGCTCGCGTGGACGGGACTCCTTCGGTATGGCTACCAGGATGAGGCTGAGCGGCTCGCGTACAAGTGGCTGTATATGATCACGAAGGCATTTGTTGATTTCAACGGGGTTGTGGTGGAGAAGTATGACGTGACTCGGCCGGTTGATCCTCACCGGGTTGACGCTGAGTATGGGAACCAGGGAGTTGATTTCAAGGGTGCCCCGCGGGAAGGGTAAGTCGATAAAATGAGACCTATAAGTGGGTTACTGACCGTAATACTAATTTGATTTTGACAGATTTGGCTGGGTAAATGCGAGCTATGTGTACGGGTTGGATATATTGAACGCCCATCAACGGCGAGCTCTGGGAGCGATTACTCCGTGGGAAACATATAGCAAAGCGATCGCGATGCAGGATAGTTCGCTGGATGATGACTATTGAATTTCTTCTTTTGCTGCATTTGGACTGCCCATAAGAGTGGAATCAAAGACTACCTCATTAGAATCTGAATCCTGCGGCAATAATAGAACTATTTTAGATTATTTAACTCCAGCCCGGTCGATGATCCCCCGAGCGCCCGCCGCTTCTTTTCTCCACTCCCAACCTTCTTTGTCTCCTGCATCTTTACTTCCTCCTCCCTTCCCCTTTCTTTTCTCCCATCCTTCTTCTTCATCTTAATATTGTTAATCACCCTACTCCGATTACCCTCCAGTGAGGATCCTCTCAATGTAGCCTCGGCCAGGATGGTCAAGCCACTACGAGGATGTGACGCCTGTCTGAATGCCAAGGCTCAGGTGAGTGACAAGACTTCTTTCACTTCGAAGCACATTTTCCCCTCAACCAGGCGATAGTCCTCCCCACGGTGGAAATGCCGCGGATCCCATCCCTCAATTGTTCTTCTATTGTGGTAGAGATTCGTCCTCTCCCGCTGCGACGAGGAGATCTGCTTCTTGGAATATTTGACCCTGCCTATCCCCCGCTTTGACCATGCTCCATCGTATAAGTGGATCCCCACTGTATCGGATCTTCGAGGGGCTGCAGTCATGATGCATGCGATTCCGCGTTGTTCCTCTCCCCCTTTAAATTTCGCTTGTGCTGTTCATTCTCGCTGTCAGTGACTCTCAATTCCTAACCCCCCCCCTAGTGCAGCGGGAAAATCCCATGTTCGCGATGCAAAGACCTCAAAATCCCCTGCACAAGCGGCCCACGTGTCTTCAAATTTCGAGATGAAGTCCCCGCCCTGAAACAAAGATATCGATCGAACCCTTCCTCCTCCTCATCCTCCAAACCAAGGGCCCCTTCTGCTCCCGCACAATCTGACGAGATCATTGAATATTCTAGTCGGCCCTCAATGGCCGACTTTAAAGACATCCCACTCCCACTAGACGAATATATCACTCCGGCGTTGAGCGCTCGCGCCATATCTTCGCAGCAGAGCCAGATATTTACCAACTATGTTCTCGCATCCTTTCCCTGCTATTTCCGCAGTACGGAAACAAAGGTCCCCGTGAATTGGGTCGAGTTTGTCGATAGCCGACGGGGGTCGATGAACGCCTCATTCGATTGGGCGATCCGGGCCTGTACTGCTGCATACACCGGGTCCCTGCATGGAGATGAACGCTTTTTACAGGCGTCGCAAGTTATATATCTTCGTGGCCTCCGCGGTCTAGCTGGTTTATTGGCCAATGAATCCACCGCAAAGGCCGACGAGACGCTCGCGGCCGCGATAGCGCTCGCAGTCTTCGAGAAGAGCACCTGCACCACGCCACACGCGTGGATACGGCATGCGGCCGGAATTCGAACCTTGATGAGATATCGCGGGGCCCAAGCCCATCTAGCCGGCTTTGGTCGAGCCATGTATATCGTCTACCGAAATTTCCTAGTCACCGCGGCCTTCGTCGAAGGAGAGCCGTGTTTCCTGGAGGAGCCCGAATGGCAGAAGCTCAACAAAGATATTGCGGCCGAATACGCCAAGCAACCGAATTCCTCACTATACACGGACGTGGTTGAACGCGGGTTCAGTGAGGTCGTCAAAGTCCCTGGCCTCGTGAAACGCACCCAGGAACTCCAGAACTTATTCGCGAAGCAAATCGCCAAGCGGCGAGCGCCTGTTCTCTCCGATGTACTAGCTACTCGCGCTGCGCTTCGTGGAATCCATACCGAGTTTGGAGTTGCCATTTCCATGCGCCGGACCGGACAGGACCAGGACGGAGCAAAGTCCGGGACCTTCGTCGGCCCATCGCACTACGTCTTTGATCAATTCTCGACCCACTGGCTGCGTGGCGTCCGCTACTCATTACTGATTCTCAACTACATGGTCCTGATCCTCGACCCGAAACAGCGACCCGTAATCGATCGAGAGAATTTCGCGCTCCAGAGCACCCTGATCGTGGACCAGCCAGGCCCGGAACCAGACCAGAAATTCACCCCGGTCCCAACCTACCTCCCTCCAACACCACCCGCAACACCCGGAAAACCGAATATCGTTATACGGTCGTTAATCACGCCGGAAACAAGACAGCCTCCAACAACCGATTGGATGGACCGGATTCTCATGACGATGGGTCTCGAAGCTGTTCACATTGAGTTGGTTGAATAGATCCTCGTTCCGTATAAGGATACGAATTGACCGTCTGGTCTGGGACTGGCCGATACCTTTGCCGTTGAAAAAATGCGCTACGAAAACGAATATTTTATGCTCGCCGGCCGAGGCCCTGTTGGCTAATGATTTCTAATGATACCCATGTATGAGGAGTTCTGATGGTGTTTTAAAACGGTCAAGAACTCTTGTTAAATGCCTAGATATTTTGACCTCAAACACTACATTTCTGACTTGTATACACGGGTGTGGTATCAAAACACATTTGGACTGGATAACGGATTTATATATTATTTATATTTATTTGCTTTCAAGTAGGAAGGTTAGATATCTTACTTCACTGAAAAGAATATCATCACGAACATTCAAAACTTGTGTGGCTGCATTATTGGCATGTAAGAAGAAGTTTCCTCTACCCAAATAACACCTGGCCCCTTCCTCCTTCTACCCAATTCTGACTGGTAATCTGTGTTCTATCGTCTTCCTGTACACGGGTATCTGCGAGAACCCGGCTCTCTCTGTCGACATACAGAGCGCAAGGGGACTCCATGTAACTGTACCAAAGATCTCTTAAAAGGAACAAAACCTGGGATATGGATGGCCATCAAAAGAACCTTCCCCCAAAAATGAAGCAAAAATATGAAGGGAGAGACAGTTTATGGTTTGAGTATGGTAGAAAGTCCCATGGAACCCATTAAGAAACGGATACGCAAGGATGAACAATAGTGAGGGAGGTGGCTAAGATAAAGAGGTTTAAATATCTGCGGTGAAGGGATAAAATAGACAACAGAAAAGAAATCGTGGATCATCGTCTGTCAAAAAACCAACTGGTGCGCTTTCCCGAATCCTGCGACTGGACGCCCGCAAGGGTCGCGTTGTTGCTGTTACTGTTGTCCTCATTGCCACCGCCGCCACGAAGCGGCTTCGCAATTCTCGAGCCGCCAAAACTGAAACTGCCGCTGCCATCCAAGCTTGGAAGACCTCTCGTTGAGCCTTGCTTCGCAGCCTCGAGCCGTTCTTTGACGGCTGTGAGTTGAGCTTCGAAACTGTTGGGAAAGGATGAGATTAGCATTGTTCATCATGTGAGAGAGGGGAGAGATGGGGATGTACCGATGATTCGCCTGGGTGAGTTTCTCCTGGCTCTCCTGGAGCAGGGCTTCCAAGCTGGCGATGCGTTCGTTTCGCGCGATGAGCTTCCTCTCGGCGATGGCCACTTCCTTCTTCAGGCTGCTGTTCTGCTCCACGAGTTGTCTCTGGACGTGCGTCAGTTGCTCGAGGTTGCGTTCCAAGAATGCCATCTTCTTCTGCTGGGCGCGGTTATTGGACGAGCGAAGCACGTTGTTGTACTGCTCCCGGGCATCATCAAGCGAGATTTCAAGTTCCACGACCCGCTCGCACCGGTTCTGTAGGTCGCGCATCAGCGACTTCTTCATCGCGTCAAATTCCGCGATTTGTTGCTGTAGGTTCTTGCCCGCGGCCCCATTTGTGGAAACTCGAGATTGCGAATCAGCAAGGGATTGCCGCAGCTTGATTAGCTCCTCGTCCTTGCGTGCGATTTCGGTCCGCAGCTCCGAGGCTGCCTCGAGTTCGGTCTCCTTCCGGGTGATATACACTTTCTCTAGCCGTTCCTTGACTTCTTCCAGATCCCCTTCTCCCAAGTTCCGTGCCAGAAGACTCTCATAGTCCTGCTCGAGATTAGCCAGCTTCTGCTCAAGTTCTACTCTCCGGCTGTCCTGCAGCGCGTTGAGTTCCGTGCGATCATTCATCGTGAGCTCTGCCTGTCGGATGAACCCTTGCGTTTCCAACAGATTTGTGCGAAGTTCCAGGATGTCGTCTGGAGCGATGGTCTCGCCGACTTCGCTGACCTTATGCAGCGAATCGACTCGCTGGATCAGGTCCTGAAGCTTTCGCTCGTTATCAGAGAACACATCACCACCGAGGTCGAAACCAGCCATCATCTTGGCCATCTTCTCAGCCTTTTTCTTCTCCTTCTCGTCTAGCGCTGCGCTGGTCTCTTTAGCCTTCATTCTAACGTCGAGCAGCTGTTGCTTGACATCATCGAGCTCTGTAGTCAACTCCGAGTTGGCTTCCCTAAGGCTGTCCATCGTGATGGCGGCTTCTTTGCTCTCGTAGGAGACCTTCTCGAGTTGCATGCGGAGCTCATTAACTTCACCGTTCAATTTCTCGTTATCTTTACCGGAGCGCGCCGAGTTCTCCTTCATGTTCCTCAACTCTTCCCGCGCCTCGCGCAACCCTCTTTCAACATTTGCGATCTGAGTTTCCTTTTCCGCAATCTGGTCCTGGAGCTCATTCTCCCGTCGAAGGAATTCTTCCCTTTCGTCTTTCTCGAGAACGAGGCTGGGCGTGCTAGAGCGGTCGCCCAATCGAGAATCGGGTCGCGGGGTTTCGGATCGGGACACGGCTTCATGAAGTCGTGAAGGAGTGCTTGGTCGAGGTGCACGGGACTCCACCTTGGCCGCACTCACAATATCGGAGCCTCTGGCCGGCGTCCATCTGTCTTTCGGAACGGCTTCACCGCTTCGCCACACATGGACTTCAGTCTCCAATGCCGAGATATAAGTTTCAAAGTTGGTAGCTTGGCTTTGAGCTTTGCGAAGAAGCATTTTCAACTCAGCGGGACTTAACTCGGCATTGACCTTCGCCTTGTTCTTGATGGCCTTGGCTCGAACACCGAATCGCAGGGTCGAGACAGTTTCCGCATCGTTGTAGCTGCTGGGGGAGCAATTGATAATCAATGTCGTTCTCGAGTTACCTCCCAAACTTTCCTGCAAGATTCGCGTGAGTTTGGAATCACGATATGGGATATGTGTCGATTTGCCGTCCGTCAATGCGTTGATAACCATTCCAAGCGCGCTCAAACTCTTGTTGATTTTCTTTGCTTCCTCAAGTGTCTGGCCGCTAGCTCCAGTCTTACCGACCTTTTCACTACCAGCCAAATCGACCAAGAAGAGTTGACCACTCTTCGCGGAACCAGTCTCGAGATTCTTTTGCGTAACCGTGATGACGAAGATCGAATGGGATCGGGAGGATTCTTGGTTCATGTTGGTCGCTGCGACTGCCCGCGCCGCACCACCGCGCCGCATAACTTCGTAGACTTCTTGCACGCTAGAAACGTAAACCTCGAGCAGACCCTTCACATATACACCCCTTGACTTTTCCTCATGCACGGGGAGATTGTCGTTGTGTGGGACCAGCAGATCTCGGATGCGCTCCATGTAAATTTCCATGTAACTGACTCGAACGGTGTACTCGATGTTGCTCGGGCTCGTGAGAATACTGGCGAAGATTTGCTCGACAATGCGCGGAATGATACCCTTTCCAATCTCATCGTCGATGTCCGAACCCATCATGGTATACGACTTTCCCGCACCGGTTTGTCCATACGCAAACACCGTTCCGTTATACCCATTCAGAATATCGTCGACGGTCGGCCGGATCGAAAAGTTGAAGATATCGTCCTGCCTCGAGTCCATGGGGAAAACGCGATCGAAGGTGAAGGACCCGGAGGCTTCTCTGGACTGTTCTCAACTTAGCACCCGTGACACTCCATCCGCATAGAGCCCGCCATAAAATGAACACAAGTACTAGACTCACGTTGATCGCACATGACTGCTCATTTTCGAAGTCAACAATCGGTTGTCCTCCGGATGCCAACTCAACCTTGTTTTGAGGCCGGAACCTCGCAACCACTGTTGTCAAGCCATTAGCTTCTAATATCATTATAATACCAAAACAAAAATCTGGGTCGAGGGAGGCACACCCTTGATGGTGTTGGATGACCTGTCATTCATTTCCATGCATGAGTCAATGTTCTTATGCGGCAATCGGTCGGTGTGCGATAAACGGGGTGAAACTCACGCCATATTGTTCACTGTGGCCCGAATCGACAAGCCAACTGGAGCGCAAAGGGGGGTACAAGAAAAACCCCAGAAAGAGGGGAGTAACTCAAGAAGTTCGTTCAGGCCAACAGACGTCGAGGGGAAGGGAGCTTTGTTTGGGGACCAGGATTGGTGGGAGGCGTTGTTTGGGTCAGGGGTCCACGTGCAACCACAGGTAAATACAACGTGGTGGGGGAACGCGCCTCGCTGATATCGCCAACCCCCAGGTAGAGGAGAGGAAATGAACGGAAGAAGGGGAAGTCCGCAGCGAGGGTCGCAGCTGGGACTTGCTTGACGGAGAGAAGGCGAGAGGTGGTTATTATTATTCGGCAGTCGTTGAAGCAGTGTTTCGACGCCAATCGTTAGAGTGGTTCTTGGCGCCCGCCTAAAACGCATTCAACGGCTTTAACCCTCCCTGCCGCATCGCCGCCAGACCCAGGAATGTGAATTTTACGTCAAAGAAGGTTATATTTGCTGGAGGGGTTGCAGGTCTCAATGTGGAATGAAAAGAGGGGCAGCAACAAACAAGGATTTCATCCCCATCAGCTATGGAATGAAGTCATACGTGTACAGCACTGAGACATGGTGGGGTCAATCAAGTGCACCAATGCAGAGAGAGATGCAAGAACCATTAAGCTATATTCATCACGATGAAAAAATCTGAGGTTTTACTGAACAACTCATGCAAAAACAAACTACATAATGTAGCTATCCACAAAACCGAGATCATAAACTAGTACCAGGCGCCAGAACCCCGCGCTGTGCATGTCATCAAATGGGGTAGAATCCCCTCCATCCAGGTATAATACGGGATTAACCATGCCATCAAAGTATTAACACTCCTCCGATAGCATACCGCT
Organism: Aspergillus conjunctus; assembly: GCA_027569095.1. NCBI lineage: Eukaryota > Fungi > Ascomycota > Eurotiomycetes > Eurotiales > Aspergillaceae > Aspergillus > Aspergillus conjunctus. Next base: position 319,890 of record JAPDEL010000023.1, on the reverse strand, counting down.
ATCTTCAAATAGGGACACACAGCATTTGTTTTGAATAAAAGCCGCGGACAAAAAAACATCACCAAAAGGTCAAGAGTACGCAATAACCACCACGGGAGAACTGTTCAATCATCCCAGCTTTTCTCAACTGTTTCTCGCACACGCTTGATATACTCCTTCCGGTTATCCTTGTAGAGATTCGAGGCTTCGACGTTGGCCGGCGACGAAGTATTGGGGTCGTTAAGTAAACTATCCCAGAGAAGCGGACAATTAGAATTAGAATTTCCAGCCAGATAAAAGCAAAACTTACCTCTGGATGCTGGTGAGAATGGCCGCCACATCGTAAGTTGGGCTCCAACGATTCTGCAAAATGTCGAGACAAAGTTCCCCTGTACCGTATACATTCGGGTGGAACATCTGGCTGATGAACTTGACACCGGGAGGCTTGTTCGGATATTGTTCCTCGAAATGCATAACAAGGCGGAATGTACCATCTTCAAAGGGGGTATCGGCGGGTCCAATTATGACGGCGTTCCTAGAATCAAGCATTGTTAACAGTCGATCCAAGACTTTGGGGTTTCCCAAAACCGTACCAGGTCATCACATTATCTGCGACAGGTGATGCCGAAACTCCCGCCGGAGGATCGGTTTGCATACGCTGCAGCCATGGGTCCTGGGTTAGTCCACTGAAGGTAGAGAAAGAAGCCGGGGTCAAGGCTCAAGAGGCGTTAAACCATGTTCTTGGCGTTTGATGGCATCAAAACGATCACGGTTAAACTTTAAAAATACACCATTTTGATGAAATACATACCTTGAAGTCGCGCATCAGGCGACGGCGGGCAGAGGTTGACATGGCGGCGGGGTATGGGCGGGTATCAAGGAATGACCGGTGGTATCGTGGTAACCAGAGAGTATGACACACCGAATGTCGCTCGATGTGCAGCTAAAGCAGCGGCCACCCAGGTTCAGGAGAGTATGTGGGAAATTTTACAATAACCAGGTGCTAGAACCAAAGTAGTACCTGATAGAATAAGGGGAAAATGGTGGACGAGGAACGGTCGGGTGTTGGGGCGGAGGAGGAGTGCAGATCGAAGACCGCTCTTTTGGCCCTTGGGCCGATATCGAACTGCGTCTTCTCCTCAGTACTTGCCATCGGATCAACGGCGCCGGAGCGGTAGCTACCTTAAGCTGGAGAAACTATCTGTTTTGGGTAGCATGTGTGTGTACTATGTGTCTCGTCCCCTCCCTCACCGCCTTCCCTCTGACGTTTCACGTGATGGAATTTGATATGCACGTGATCAAGAAGGAGCTAACCCAAAGGGAATATCTATCCAGGATCCCCAGAACGAAACACAAGGAGACAACCACGACTGCTACACTCCAGTTGTAGGACGCACAAATGAAACCTTTCAATTAATAAATGTAATATTTTGCTATAATGAAACACGAAGAGATCAGCACCCTCACTTGAAGAGATGCTAGAATCCCTTGAATTGCAAGTATTTCCATCCTGTCACAACTGCCTTTCATGGTCCGAGGATGGAGAGATTGCAGTGGCAACAGGGGAAAATGTCCAAATATTAGTTAGTGAACTATATGGAAAATATATTAGTCCCGAATATCAAACTGACCATCAACCAGACCCCAAAAGCCTCTGCAGAGAGGGGTGAGACATCTACTCTCGCGCAAGGATCTAACAACAATTGGCACACCACCCGATTTCGAACGAACGTATTCACAAGCAAGGAATGGCCGATTATATTCCCACAGCCGAGGCACCAATTTGCACTGGGAGCCGAGCAATCGGCTAGCCACGTTGTAGGCTTGGCCTGGTCACCCCCGGGGATTGGGAAGTATAGACGCTGCATCCTAGCCGTGTTGACGTCGAATTTGGTTCTATCATTGTACGAATCTATCGGTACTCAGTCCAAGTGGACTCGAATTGGAATTGTGAACAAGGCTCTGGAGAGTCACTTCGATGCTGCTCCCCAAGGCTCGAGGCTGCCTAAAGTCCGCAAGACAAACATACAATCTTTTACATGGGGTCCAGCCCTCAGGGTCCCAACTACAGAGCAGCCTACGGTGGCTAACTGTATACCTAGACCGGAGAGCCGCTGGGGGTTCAATCTACTTACGGTAGCTAATGATGACAACGATCTGATCGTCTTGCAAGTCAAGATCCCCAGCGGGGGAAGGACAACTCCTGAGTCGGTACATTTCGAAGTGTTATCTGTTACATCTATAAGTGACCGAGATGGAAGTTTCCAAAACGTCCAGCCTAATTCTATATTTGCCTCGTCTCTTCAATCTCAGAGCCGAATTCTTTCGGTAGCAAGTGGCCCGTGGTTGTATCAAGAGGGCAGCGAGGATGAGGAGCTATCAGCGACGGCAAATGTCGCTGCCATATACGGAACTAGACTCAAACTAGTCAAAATTAATATATCTGTGCGGTTGCAAGATCAGAGATTTGATCGAGGATCGCGCTATCATTTACTGGCCAATGCCGAGGAGAGTCCCCTTGTCCACAATGAAAATCTGACAGGTTATCATTTCACCGGCCCCCTACACTGGGTCCCAGAAGTAAGTCCATGCGAGGCTAGCAGAAACGCAAATTTGGAAGGGAAAAATTCTCATGTTCTCTCTAGATAAAAGGGAGCAAGCTATACCTCGCCATCGGTGCTCAAGCAGGAGTTGTGCTAGTGTCCCTGTCTACAGATACATACACAGGAAAACAATTTGGAACTGGACACTCAAGTGTGCACTATTATCCACTCACCGAGGATCCTCTTGATGACAGAAACAGTGGAATTCTGCATTATGAAAGAATAAGTGGTATGAAGTCCGCCCCCTTCTCATCAGGCATCCTGCTGATAATTAAAAAGCCATGGCAGTGACACTTAACGAGGGTTCCGGGTCACCAGTTCTCCATATCGGTACAGTAGGAGGGTATGGCAGTACCATGTCGATTTCAGATTCCGGGGACATGACCTCATCCTCTTTCTCTCCGTGGAAAGGCCAACTAGACGATACACGCGAACGGTTTGATATAGACCGTGATCTTGGTGGCCTTGCAGTTTCAAGAGTTTGGGGCCTTACCAGTGCTCATGGCCTAGTTGCAGGTGCAGTAACCATGCATCCCGGGGATATGGTCGAGTATCGTACTAGCGCAGAGGAGCGGACCACCATTATAATTTCTCCAGCTAGTGAGAAGACCCCTGAGAGTGCGGTATTCCCTATCCACAAAACGATCGTGGACCTCTCTATGGACCTCATTCAGGAGAAACGAGACGCAGTTCTGCAATACATCCTCCAGACTATTGATGAAATAAACGACAGTACAGCACTATCACCAAAAGTTATTTACGCGGCAGCTTGCTGTGCAATTGTGGGGTCCCAGAGCTCAGAGCTACTATTTCAAGCCCGTAAAGCTCTGGAGAAGCTGGCAAAAACGACAGGAACGAAGCTAACTGACGAAATCATAAGATGTTCGGCGCCTGGGAACTCTATTTCCCCAAAGTCCACAGAAGAGCTGAATGGATCGGGCAAAGATATTTTCGAAATGTGCGCAGTTTGCGATGCTGGGCTGGCTTGGTACTCAACACAAGAAGCGCAGTGTGCAAACGGTCATCTATTTGGTATGTCGACGCATCCCCACATATTTATTAATCCCACCACTGACCATACGGATAGTGCGGTGTAACCTCACATCCCTCGCTATCCAGGAGCCTGGAACTTCCAAATTTTGCTCCAATTGTAAGGCTGAATACCTTGATGAGGATCTTATCGATCTCTCAACGGGGAGCGACCTGCAGAACAGTTGCGGAATCCTGTCAGAGGTATTCGATACGTGTATATATTGCAATGGAAAGTTTCGGTCCTGATTGTTCGAAACCTATTGTTCGAAACCTTCATTCCTAAATACTCTTTTTGCTCTGTTCATTTTTATTTATGTTTTATAGTGGTGGCCCAACAAGGCCAGTTTAGCAGTAAGTCCTAACAGCTTGCCGGCCACTGGGTCCCATTCGTCATCCCATCGGTAGGTACTTGTGTCTCGTGCACCCGCACGGAGTTTCTCCAGCTTATCCGGATTTCCGAAGAGGTCGACAAGTTGTTCTGCGAGTTCATCAGAACTCCCGAAGCCTCTTCCATTGAGACCCTCTGTAACTAGCTCCGGCCACGCCTCGAAGCGATCCCAGCCGAGTACCGGCAGGCCCGAACCGAACATGTCAACTACTTTCATTGGTAGATCGACTCCGCTGCTACTCGTGTGCAAGCTCACGCCCAGCGAAGCGGACGCCAATAGGCGAGCGTAGTCCTTGGTACTAAGCCAGGCAGTGCATACATTGACATTCTCGAGCTTTCCAGCCTTCTTGAGCTCGGCTATTCGCTGAATATACATCTCCCGCTGAGGGCCTTTGCCGGTGATAATGGCAAGGATTTGAGGCAACTGCAGTTTAGTAGTAGTTGCCAACTTAGAGTAGTGGCAAAGGGCATCGATCAGGAGCGAAAAGTCCTCGTCTGGGGTCCACGAGGTCGAGCTAACCAGAACCTTGGCCGTTCCTTCTACGATCGCGTCTCTCACGGGCGCTGTCTCGGGTAAAGATACTAGAAAGTCGTCGCGTTGTCGGGGATCCAAGATAGGCTGGAAGTGACCTGCGGGTCGGTCGTGCAGAGGCAAGATGGGGGCCTTAATGGCGAAATCCTTCTTCAGGACTGACGCCATGGCTTCGGTCACACATAGGTGGGCCCTGGCAGACTTGCAAAATGCCTTCTCGTACCACTTCGAGAGACGAACTAGGATGTGTCTATCTCCAAGCTTGAGCGCCAAGATCGTATATCCGAAGTTATGCCAATCTATGACCAGATGAGTCTGTCGCAGGAAGCAGACAAGCGATGCAATCGCTAATGTAGGAATTGATGGCGGATTCTGGATTGTGGAATTTAGTTAAGTTGCGGCAGTCCAAAGGGCGGACGAGTCGAAGGATTTCCAACCTGAACAAGAAGCCATTTCACCGGTTTTGTGCGGTATGCAAGGATCCACCACAATGAGATAATCTGGAAAAGCACCTTCAACGGTCCAAAGAGGAGAAATAGCAGTTTGTTGCTTGTCTGTAGGTATGTGGGATGAGGGGGAAGTGGGACGATCGATATTCTCGGATGCGAGGAAATGTCAGGGTGGACTTCCGACTCTGAAGTACAAAGCAATCAGAGCCACTGCAAGAGTCGCATGAAAGATTTCGGGATGTGAAGAGCTTTTGCTTACCGTGGTACCCGATAATATCCACCTGGCCACCACCACGAGCGATGCTCAGCGCATGATACTGCATGCGCGGACTGCGTCCGATATCTCCCAAAACAAGTACCTGGGTAGTTGTCTTCGGCGCATTTGGTGTCCCATTTTTGGTGGAGGTTCTCGGATCATATTGCGAAGGTAGTAGAAATATAAACAAACTGATTGCGGTGGAAATATAGAATGCGATTTCAATGATAGACTCGATCATGCTGGACGGCGGAGAGAAGAATTAAGAATGACAAGGAGAACACGTTTCCAATCAGCATCATCCTGAGGCCACCTTAGGAAACCAGAGATGAGATTATGTCGTGCAAACAAGGTTCAATGACTCGACAGTCAAGCTTGACTTAACACAGATCGCTTCAAGGAGAAGTAACAAAGGATGCTGTCAGGACACCAGCGGAGAAACATGTCCCGATCAGTCTAGATTTAATGCCTGAGGACTAAGGCACCAACTGCGATAACCCTGCCATCACGTGGCCTCTTTTGTTATCGCTAGTCGATCCTCTAATCCTCTGGCCTCCTCGAGCGGGCGCATTATCATTGCTCTCGCTGCTCAATTCTTCAAGCTCAAATCCACAGTCTCGATTCGAGTCTGATTCCCCGGGCCCCTGCCCTTCTCTCGCATCGCTTCGCCTTTTATTCGCGCTATGCCGTTCTCCTTGCCCCAATCGCCCGGTCGGTCATCTTTCCTGAGCCGTTAAAGCTTCATCACCCCCCGTTCTTGGCCGCTCCGCCCATTATTGAACTCCTTGTCCTCTTTCCCTGCTGCCCGAGCCAGCGGTCCGAACCCCTTGCGAACCTGCTATCGCATAGAGCGCAGGATCAAAGACCATGGCTACAGGGACTTCAATGTCCAGTGTGGATACCATTCCCTCCGTTCCACATACACATGGGCTCGGCCACTCTCGCGGGCGCGGCCACAATCGCTCAAGCCGCTCCACACCCATTTCCCTTTCGAGCCCCGGCCTCGCAGGGCCCACGACTGAGCCCCTTTCATCGCACTCCGTGGCGCATCTAGACACCCCCAATGGCCATTCGGAGAACTCCAATACCTATGGCCATCGCCATACTCACTCGCATGCTTCGAGCCATCACGATTCTTTCCCCGGACACGCCCACAATGATACCGTGAAGGAACACAATGGGATCAATGCTCTCGGGATCCATGCGGAATTTGCACCGAAGACTCAGTAGGTTTCCGAAATACACAATTTGAGTGCTTGCAGCCTAACATTTCCCCCTAGCAACGAGGTTCTTGCTGGACTGATTACAGCTTTGCCATGGATCGCGCTCTCGTGGTACTACCAGCATTATGCGCAATGGACGCCGCGCGATACAGGATCAACGTCTTTCAATGGGAATATAAACCAGATTGCACAGCGTACCTTGATTTTGACAGCCGGCACATTGGTATTATATGGATCTGGACAGTTGATGCGGCTGGCACAGCGGGGTGGTAGTGAGCCAGTGATCGCGGTTCCCAAATTAGATTCAGCCACAGCTAGCGTTGCTTTCAGGCAGGTATGCTCAATTGCATTGCCTATCTATGCAGCATTAAAAGTGGGCGGGTTTCTTGTCGCTTTCGCCCTGTCTCTTGCACTAGGATCGAAGATGCCGGCATTCATACAAGGCCATTCTCAGACGGGATCCAAGATTCGATTGAGCCCCAAAAAGCTATCAGTCATCCTTCTCCCTGCAGTAATGGTCCTCAGCTATTTCGGAATGAATACTTCCTGGAATACGGAACCGCTTTTCGGGTACATTGCCTTACTCGTTTCGGCTTTTATTCTTCGCCCACCCTCCCCAGAGCTCTCCAAGTCAGGTTTTGGATCTGGGACTGGCTTGGGCATCTCGATTCCGGGTCATCCTAACGGATCATCACGCAAGGCTCCAACCCCGGGCGTTGAGTCTCGTGATTCGGTGGTGGCTGTGGTATCCGGGCTGGGTTTGGCGTTTGGTACGATTCTCTTTACGACAGACCTAGCTGTGGGTGCTTCGGACCTATTATACATCCTCGCAGTTGCGGGTCCATTCGCAACTTCCTTGATTTTTCTAGACCCTTCTATTATCGGCTCTGCGCAGAAGATGGGCATGGCTGTTAGCGCTGGAAGTGCCGCTCTCCTCTGTTCTCCGCCTGTACGCCATGACATATATCTCGTTTATCTCTTCCGCAGCGCCCTGGCCGCAATATCCTTCTTTGCTGCGAGATATGACGACCGAAACTCCCGCATTGCAGCACATACCCATGATCATCATCACCATGCTCACCCCCATGTCTCTCGAGCAACAAAGCTCGTCCTCCAGTACAGTGAGCCGTATCCGCTACTGTACAGCATACTTAAGGAGAGTGACTCGCGTCGCATCTTCTATTTTATGATGTAAGTTTTTGCCTATGCCTACTACCTGTTACCCCTAGATGCCTAACCATTCTAGTCTCAATTTTGCTTTCATGCTAGTCCAACTGTCTTATGGCTTCGCAACAGGCTCCCTAGGGCTCCTCAGCGATAGTATTCACATGTTTTTCGATTGTCTGGCTCTAGTCGTTGGACTCTGTGCTTCCGTTATGAGTAAATGGCCACCCAGCACTCGATTCCCATATGGCTACGGCAAAGTAGACACGCTCTCGGGCTTCGCCAATGGAATCTTCCTCATGTAAGTCTACTTAAAGGGCTACTAAATTATATTCAATCTAACATCATGCAGGATTATCAGCATTGAGATCATCTACGAGGCGGTAGAGAGGCTTTCATCCGGAAGTCAGATGCATCGACTTGGGGAGCTCCTCGCTGTCAGCTCCGCCGGACTAGTCGTTAACCTTGTTGGTATTATGGCGTTCGATCATGGGCACGCACACGGGCACGACCATGGCCACGGGCATTCGCACGCTCACGGAAACGAGAATATGCACGGCATTTTTCTTCACATTCTCGCTGACACCCTCGGCTCCGTGGCTGTCGTCATATCGACCATTTTAGTTCATTACTCTGGCTGGGCAGGGTATGACCCTATCGCGTCCTGTATCATCGCCATCTTAATCTTTGCTTCGGCCGTGCCTCTTGTCAGTAGCACAGCCAAGACCTTACTGCTCGCACTGCCGGCTGATATTGAGTATAACGTTCGTGAGACTCTGGCCGGTGTTAGTACCCTGAGGGGTGTCGTAGGATACACCGTCCCCAAGTTCTGGCTGGATGACACCGAACAGAAGTCCCTGGGCCATGGCCACCATGACCACGGCCATGGTCACGATCATGGTTGCAGCCATACCCATGATCACAGCCACAGTCACAGCCACAATCACGACCATAAACATTCCCACGACCATGCCCATAGCCATGAACACGATCATAGCCATCACAGCCAAAGTCATAGTCATAGTCACAGTCACAGTCACAGTCACAATCATGACCACGACCACGATCACGACCACGACCACTCACATGAGAAGCACAACCCACCCGTCCTCGGGGTGATCCACGTTATCGCTTCACGAGCTGCCGACCTCGAAGACGTACGACAACGTACTGTTGATTTCCTGCGAGAAAAGAATATGAATATTCTCATCCAGGTTGAACGAGAAGGCGAGGGACGCTGCTGGTGTGGAGGTGGAACAAATAAGAGTTCCTAAGTCCTCGTCCTCTCTCTCTCTACAATTCAGGAGACTCATGTTTAGCGCAATATTTTGGGACTTTTTCTACACAATTCTCAGAGAGGGTAAGATTTTGCATGCATATTATATTTTACATATCAAAATACATATACGCTTTGATTCTATCATGATATAGTAATTAATATCTTGATTCTGTCTATGGCCATGCTACTCACTATATAATGTAATAATTAAACTTGAGGAACTTCTGTAATTATATAAAAACAAAATAGTACTCAGAGCCCAGGTGAACGGACTATAGGGTGGGATCTCTAATCAGCCGGCTTTGATAGCCAAGAACCATCTAAATACCAGTATTGATACCAACTGGGATTGATTTAAGGTTAGGAAGTTATTGGACGGAGAATAATCATCATGGGTGACGCATGCCCACGTGTCGACGACATGCGCAGCCTCTCAATACGTGATATCATTTTCGGAAACCACGTTTGACGAGATCGTACCAGGCTAATAAATGATTATAGTTTTTACATTTGGGGTGATACATAGGCATTCACGTTGGCCGCTCTTTTTCGACGTGGACTGGAATGGTGGAAATGTATCCAACCGTCCTCGTCTATGAGATCTTGAATAGTTGTACGAATCTTACTCTGTACTTAGACACCATCTACCTTTTAAGTGCGTTCATGGCAAGCTCAAAACCGACTGGTCCGATGAAAAATAACTCTATCTCTAGTCTAAAAGACCGGGAAGACGCCGGTTCTTAAGTTGAGGTTCGTAAGCTCGGGCCATTGGTAGAAGGATAGAATCTGGCATTCCATTGCCCGAAATAAAATCATGGGTACAGACTATACCTTACTCAGCAGGGAAGAGGCGGATAAAACCGACCGAATGAGAGGAGCAGACAGATGAGACATGGCTGTAAGCGAGGTCGACCGTTGTAAGTATGAAAGGTCGACCAGGCCGCAAGTGGAGCCTGCCAGCCTTAGCGAGAGCGAAAACGAAAACGAGAGCGAGGGGGAGCGAAGAGCCCGCCAATCAGAGACGTGCCCGGTGGGAGTTGTATACTTGCCCTGGTCCACCAAGAGATGACGGCGCCCTTCTCACCAGTCACTCGAGCTTGGATGAAATGGGGTGGGGAGGGTATGATGTCTCGGATGTCCATGCGTTTACGGTAATACTCCGCGCCCGCAAGTCTGGGCTTTATCGTGACATTATTAATGGGTTGCTCTGTGAATCCTCCCTACTAGGTACTTACGAGGCTGTGCCCATCCATCCGTCCTATCCCCTCTTTTTGATAGAAATTCAATCAACATCAGATTCAGATTCTGGATTTCCCCCCCCCCCTCCCCCTCCCAATCCCCATTCTATTTTCTTTCTCCCTTTCCTTCTTCTTCTTCTTCTTCTTCTTCTTCTTCTTCTCCTCATCCACCACCTCCTCCTCTTTCCAACCTGCGTCCTTATCGTCTCCCCTCAAAATGGCCAGCTACGCCACCTGCTCAGAGGTCGGCCCCCTCTGCCCGGTCCAGGCAACCACCTACGGCTACTACCCCAACTTCGCCGGAAATGTCTTTTTCGCCGCCTTCTACGGCCTCTGCGGCGTCCTCCAGCTCGGCATCGGCCTCTACTTCCGCTCATGGACCATCATGATCGCCCTCGCCGCCGGCGCATCGATGGAACTCGCCGGCTACATCGGCCGCGTCCTGATGCACGCCAACCCCTGGGACGGCAACGCCTTCAAACTCCAGATCGTCTGTCTCGTGCTCGCCCCGACCTTTATCGCCGCCGGTATCTACCTCACCCTGAAACACATCATTATCAGTCTCGGCCCGGAGCACTCGCGCCTCAACCCGCGTCTCTTCACCTGGGTCTTCATTAGCTGTGACGTGGGCTCCCTCGTTCTCCAGGCCGCGGGGGGAGGTGTCGCGGCGGCGGCGGGCAAGACGGACCTGGCGATGCTCCGGGCTGGCGACAATATCATCATTGCGGGGATTGCGTTCCAGGTTGCGACGATGTCGGTGTGTGGGGTGTTGGCGCTGGAGTTCTTTGTTCGCGTGGCGAGGAGCACATCGGGGTTCGCGACGGAGAAGGCTATCGGGCCGAGGGGCATCCATCTTGTTCTCGCCGCGGAGATTTTCGCCTACTTTACGGTTTTGATTCGGTGTATTTATCGGTAAGTGCGCGGCTTTTTTCCGGGGGGTTTCTCGGTTTACGGGGAGGCGATTGTTGGGTAGACGGTGTTGGCTAACGGTTGGCTTTCTTGCGCAGTATCCCCGAGATGGCCGGTGGTTGGGGTAACCCTCTTATGCAGAAGGAGAAGGAATTCCTTGTCCTTGATGGAATGTGAGTTTTCACCTTTTGACATCCCCTGTGGGATGCTAGTGTTCCCCCGTCGGCTACCCGTATGCTGACCTACTTTTCTTAACAGGATGGTTGCCCTGGCTGTACTCTCCCTGACTGTGTTCCATCCAGCCTTCTTCCTCCGCTCACTCAGAAGGGGTGGGAAGGACGAGCAGGTATAAGTTAAATTTCTCTTGCACAATGATTCCCCTCCCTGTGGCATTCATGAATTTAGCATATTAGAGTTCATTCTTGTAAAAAGTTTCCAATCGCACGTACATATATCCATACTGCTACTCAATCGCAAAGTGTAATAAGTTAATTCATATTTGCTCGTATAGATATTTGACCTAAAACCAAGGCACCATGCTGGAGTATATAATCTGGGTCAACAGCGTATGAACACGGGAAAAAATGCAGCTAGATCGCCAGTCGTCATAATTTGAACCCCCCAGAAGCCGAATGTAAGATGAAAACTCCGTAGAAAAAAAAAAAAAAGGTCGGATCCAAGCTATCTATGATATGAAAGGGAGAGTCGTCGGAAGGTGGGTGATAAAGAAGCCTTAAATAAGCAAGCACCGGTAGGGTGAAAGGGAGGTAACACACCATCACCTGAAAGATGTGAGGGAAGGAATTCATAAAAATTCCGAGTTTCCTTGTTCATTCCTCTCCAAGGCTTTCACGGACACACTTGCGGACCCGCTTCTTGAATTCCTTGGAGTCTTCTCTCCATAGTCGGGCCGCTTCTACGTTTGCGGGGCTCTCGTCGTTCGGGCTAGAGAGCATGGAGATAACAGAAAGGAGGATGGTTTCCGGTGTTTGGACGGGGGACCAGCGCTCTGCGGCCGATTCGTAACCGTACTTATCTTCCTCGGGAGGGTGGAGGATCGAAATGCAGACCTCGCCGTTGGGGTAAACTGGAAGAGGGTGAGTGTGAGCCAAGCTGGTTTTATTTCCCTCAATGAATAGCACAGAAGGGACATACTGTTAGGGTGGAAGAGTGGCGTTTCAAACTTCATCTTTGGCGGCATATGGGGGTACTCTGGGGGGAAGGTAAGTCGAGCTCGAAAGAAGCCGCCTGGAAGAGAGAGATAGGATAACTGTTAGATATGACCTGCAAGGATTCGCATACCCTATATCTCCTTTCATGCCTCACCGGGAACCTTGGTGGCATGGAAGAAACACAGGGCGCCTACTCACCGCCATATAATTTGACATCGTCGGAGATCATGAGCATGACCTCCCACTCGAAGACATTGCTATCAACCAGTCCACAGCTAATTCCAGGAATATCTTTATCGGATTGCATTTGCTGGAGCTGACGGGACAGCATCCGGCCTGCCGGGGTTGTGGCCATGGCGATAAGAGGGGGCGGGGGTTGGCTGGAAGGGGGGCGAGAAAACGAGATCGGGAAGACGAAGAAAGGTGAAAGCTGAATCCTCAATGATGCATGGAAAGGAAAGGGGCTGATGTGACGATCCCTCGAGGGTGTACGAGAAATCGGTGCTTATAAAGGAACCTTCTCTCAGCAGCACGGTGTTCGAAGGTCACGAAGAGACTGTCAGTTGATGGTGAAATAATCAGCGCTTTCAGGCGGTGTGGTGCAGATAAGCGGCTGGTTGGCTGGGTGGGGGCGGGGTACCTCGCTCTCCCCCTCATCAGTCGAGACGACACGACCCTCGTCGTCCGGTTCCTGATGCACGTCACAGGCGCTGGTGCGATATCGCAACAAGCGTGAATTACCCGGGCAGGGGCCAAGATGGGATGTTCGTGAACTTATGGTCTAAGCACCGTATGCTGTTATAAATAATCGAGGTTGTTGCCGCTACTGGCTTATCGCCGCGTTCCGGATCTTACAGAGTACGTTTCTGGATGCGGAAACCAACACACTGGATTCACTTAAAACGAAATAGATGTCAATTTAGTATGTAACAGATCATATTATCCGGGAGGAAGAGGAAATCCAAAATATAGGGCGCTAAACCAGTGAGTCGAAGCTCGATGGGAGACATGTGCAGATTGACGAAGCAAGTGTTTCTTAGGCTGTCCCCGAATTTTTGAGTACTACGTGCGTTTATTTCTTAGAAGCAGAAATAGCTCCACCAAGGATCTCGGCAGTGATAAGGATGGAGAAGAGCAGGGTGGCACCAAATTCGATAGCCATGGCCTTGAAAAGGGCCTTGATGTAGCGCTTGAAGGCACCACTCTCGAAAGTGTTCCAGGCATCAGAGATGCTCAGTACACCGGCTCCTCCCACAATAGCGGGGGTGACCTTTCCGCCAAAGGTGCGATCGAAAGGCACAATGGACTCGTCCTCCTCGGGAAGCATAGAGGCAGCAACACGGATGAAAATAGCCCTGGCAGGGATGGAGGTAAGCCAGCTGATGAAACCTGCAATCGAAATAATGCCAACAGCAGAGTTGACAGCCTTGACGGTCTGGTCATCGGTTCCAACGACGTCAAGCTCATCAAGGCCGTGGAAGAGCTTAATGGCGATGAGAGTGGCGTAGAAGGCTCCTTTGACCACAACATACTCGAAGACAGCAGCAGGAATGATCTTCTTCCAGCTCTTGAGGCTGGGGATACGTTGGTAGAAGCGCTTGGGAGAAGGCTCGGAGATCACAATGTGCACCCAGGCGACCTGGAGATTCGCTACAAAGAGGGCACTGAACACATTCAGAACGAATTGACTGAGAGGGGAGTTCATGGACACGGGGCAGATAGCGATCAGGATCGCTTCTGCGAAAGAGCAGGTGAGGAACATGCTTAGACCGCGATAACGGGACAAGCGACCGGCACGGGCGCGCAAATGGCGGATGGTGGTGCGGAGTTTGCTGGTAATGGGCTTAGGAATCGCGGTTACAATCTCCATCTCGTTCGGCTCGGTAGCGTTCTTGTTGTTCGGGGCATCGACGCGGACGAAAAGCTCTGGGTTGGGATGCTCAACAGCGGCGAGAGTCGGGACCAATAGACCATAGGTGTATTCGATCTAGAACCAGAGCGAGTTAATAAATGCCAAGATATGCTTCAGTATCGAAATAAGCATGATTACTTACCGACAGAAGAACGAAAGCGAAAGCAAAAACTGTGAGGACCAAGAGCCAGGCCATCCATCCTCCGGTAAACTCGAAGTGAGGGATTTCACCACTTGGGTGCCCCTTGGTCGCCTGAGAGACAACCTCGACACCGCGACGGACTATTGTTGAGACCGCCATGTTGACCCCAGATTTGGATCTGAATAGAGAACGGGGATAAAAATTTTAAGAAAAATTAGATGATCGATGAAGAGAGAGACAGGAGTTGGATGGAGAAAAGGGGAAAAAAAAAGAGGGTGGAAAGGAGCGATGGGGAAGCATTATTAATGAACTGGAGGCTGTGAGGCACCAACGCGGCTCAGCCGCCATGAAGGGTCGCCGGCTGCCTGCCAATCAGGAGGTGAAGGGAGTGTTGAATTTGGCCGTTCGTGAGCCCATCACTAGCCCTGATCAATATTAGCCGCTTCTTATAATAGCGAGCGACCAAGATATCCCCGAATCCAGAGACGGAGAAGATCACGAATTTCTTTGTTCTTGACGCGCTTTGCTTTTCATTCCGGCGCCACTCCTTGCCTTTGCGACTCTGAGAAACGGACTCACATGTCCAAGTCGTAGGTAGAATCCAACATTTCCCCTCGTTCATCTGCCATCCGATTGCCTGGTGGTGTGGAGACTGTTGCCTGGTCTTGTTCTGAGATCACCCCGTCTCAAGTGGTGCCCCGCCGGCCAATGACCGCGTCTTCTTGAGGCTCTGTTTCTGATTCATTTCCAACTCTCCCTTCCCGCGGCCCGAGTCACCCCTGCTGGCGTCATTCCTTTCACCACGAGTGGTCTACGGACAACGATATGCACACGCCAAGAGGTGAACTGTCTGCTTGTGGCTTAATTCAGGGTTTTCTGTTACTGCTTGTTTCCTTCTAATGTTGGATTTGGTTCTTTTCTTATCTCGAGCCAACAGAGCTCGCCACGAACCGTAGGTGAAGTGTGTGTCGATGAAAGAAAGA
Source organism: Aspergillus conjunctus (assembly GCA_027569095.1). Taxonomy (NCBI): domain Eukaryota; kingdom Fungi; phylum Ascomycota; class Eurotiomycetes; order Eurotiales; family Aspergillaceae; genus Aspergillus; species Aspergillus conjunctus. The sequence continues at coordinate 304,629 of JAPDEL010000023.1, read as the reverse complement.
TCTTCGAACATGACGCTCCAGGGCGCTTCGGGAACAGCATGCATGATCTATGATTCGTAGGGAAAGTTTCTACCTAACAACATCCCGTACCCTGATTCCGTGATCGCCTTAACAAAGTACGCATTTCTTTTCTCGCCGATGGGAAACCCCGATTTTACCCTAAAGCGTATAGTACCAGTTGGGCTTCCCCTCAAGCTGAGCCCCAGTCTCCCTCGCTTTCTTGTTTGTCCGCCAGAAGTACACGTCCATGATGGTCGTCAAGATAATGCTCACCATAGAGATGGCGAATGTTACCCAAATGCCGGTTGTGTAGGTAGGACTTTCACTTGACTTGAAAGCCACACCAGCAATGATCCCACCGAGTCCTCCACCAATCAAGCACGTGGCTGATGCCACCCCTCGCTTGGACCGGGACACGATATTATTGGCCTGGTATGCGAGGACACCAGGGACGCAGAATTGCAGAAACCCGACACCTTTGCGAGAGTTAGGAAGGAACTGATTTTACGAAGGAAATATCAAGCAGGCATGGGGCTTACCCAAAAATACACCAAAGTATCGGGCACCATTGGACCCTCCATAGGCGGTGATCAACATCCCGACTGCGGTAAGCAGCTGGTGCACAGCAATCACAGGACCGCGGATTTTATATTTGTCGGTGAGCCAGCCAGAGATGTAGGCTATAACAGCGGCGACGATATAGGGAGGGGCGCTCATCAGTTGCGCTTCTGTCGAAGAGAACCCCATCCCGGTAAGGATAATAGTGTTGAAATAACTATATGCGTACCCGGGTAACGTGGACCCCATAAGATTGAAGGCCCAGAAATACAACTTCCAATCTTTGAGGTGATGGAGAATCTTCTTGACCGTAATCGGGTCCTCTTCTGCGTCGCCACTGTCGTTGTTGATGCGGTCAATGACAAACTGCTTTTCGTCTGGACTCAAGAAACCATCTGCCTTGGTCGGGAAATCAATGATGATGAACCAGCCAATCAAGCAAATGCCGGAAGTGATAGCACCCTCCACAATAAAGATCCCTAGGACCACGGTCAGCTGATGTCATATAAAGGAATGCATTTGGTTGTCATACATCTCCACCCATTCAGACCGTGCGTGCCTTTCAATAATGTCAAGGCGTAGGCAAAGATTGCAGCGAAGGCACTGAGAACAACCGACATGATCCAGAAGACAGCAAGTCTTTTCCCAACCTCGAAGCGAGTGTACCAGCATGTGATCAAGTACGAACATCCTGGGAGGAAACCCGCCTCCATCACTCCTGATCATCCAGAAGGCTTGTTAGACCCGGCATTCTGCAGAAGGGATGGTCTACCGTACCTAACAGAGTTCTACACACTGTCATGGTGGACCAGCTGTGAGTGAAGCCCATGCCGATTAAGATAGCACCAAAGCTCACGCCAATAAACGACAGCCAGTTAGCCGGGCCGGCCCTTTGGAGCATCAAGTTCTAAACAGTCCTATAATCAGTTCCATACGCTCTCGATAAACCTATCGATAAACCATGAACCTACACTCGGGATCTCAAAGACACTAATCGTGATCACGATAGTTAGACTCTGCCAGACAGCCAAAATTCTCACTCAATGGGCCTAGACGTACATGTATGCGATGAAGAACACCATCACAATGATGGTATATCTCTGGCCCACCTCGAGGCCAAGATCCTCCTTCATTCCTGCCACAAAGGCAAGGCCAAGATTCGTGCGGTCAATCAGGGAGATGGAATACATAATTCCCAGAATAGGCAGCAGACGCCAGTCGATCCGTCGTCTAACAGAATAACCAAGTCATTCATTAACCCGCTTTGTCCACTTCAGGAAGGGCAGGGAATACACACATCACCTTCTTCTGATGGGCTTCATCGATGCCGTACACCGGAGCAGCGGCCATCTTGCCTTGCTCGAGATTAACCGACTCCACATGCTGCTCACCCAAAGCCTTCTCGTCAGAAAGGTTATTATTTGATCCAGACATCGTGTCAAATGGAACCCAATATCTGACGATACCAGGTTGCTGTGAAAAGGCGTATGCTGATCCCGGTAAAACAATAGTCATACATCCAGATCTTATAGAGCAGTATTTATCCACAGCAGGTGGACAATGGCCGAAGAAGGCTTCTTCTCTGTTTCATCCTACTGGTCAATTGGGCCATCTTAACCGAATTTACCCAGGGTAAAGCTACAACTCTATTGCTATTCCCGATAACGCCGCGGGAGAGAGCATATTGGTAGACAAAGGAGACCATTTAGTGTGTCGTACCCCGCAGACACATCTCATGCCAAGATCTGGAGTGCGGAGCATCTTGGGGCGAGAGCGAGTCTATTTCCTGTATTTCCACGGACACGCTGCACCTACCCCCGAGTATGCGCTTCTAGTAGCGAAGAAACACGGACATTCACAACGTGGCATATCTAGGTAAGGATCCTTAAACGGCAAAGAACGACCTCGTGCTAATCTCCAAACCAAAACGAGAACCTAAGTCGACGCATCGAAGACATCATGCACGGATATGTTGGTAGTTGCTTGACCCGCGTGCTAATACCAGTCTTGAATCCCCTTGTCACGGGACTCTCCTGATTCAGTACACCGAATCTTGGCGTCGTCTTCGAGGAAGCGATTGTCGAGGTTTTTAACTTTCGTGTCAGATTGTCGATTGTATCTACCGTGTTCACTACCAGTTTGTGTGGTGAGAGTTACCGGCGTGCAGGCGCTCGGATCCTCGGAGAATTGTCAATCTGAGCAAAACCTTGAGCTTAATTCAGACCCAAAATGGGCGCACAGGATGAACGATGCAGTATATTGAAGAAATCTTACGATGCTGTGTGCTGAGCCTGGGGAACCTTGTAAGCGGGGTAATTATGGATCCCCTGGAGCTGGAAAAGTTGGGGTAGTGGGACTCAATGACTCGCTTTACTCCCTACCTCGCCTTACTCGAGCCTATCAAGAGTAAGTCAATTACTCTGGTCGTGTGCTAGAATTGAAACAGTAGGCCTTCTCACATCCATCCACAAATGTATCTCACCCTTATGAAAATATCATCGCCAGCATTTAGTAAACCCATTAAGATGACCAATTCCAATATGCCGGCTCGGATGGCGGAAGCACCACCTCCTACATCTAGAATTAAACCCATTTCGCTTCCCTGCCTCAATTCGCCTCCTGAATCTCCATTTACCCCTTCCTTCCAACATTTTGTCCCCACCTCCATCTTAGGACGGAACTTCTCCAGAAACGACTCAATCGCCCTCTCTCTCTAGTGTCCTCGCCAAGTTACCTGCTTATCTTCCTTGCGATTCAGCCATCGTGTTGCAGAAAGAGAGGTTATGACGTAGAAGTGTGTTGTGCGGAACATGGTTATCGCGTTGGCCTCATCGGAAGTTCTTTTGGTAAGAATATATTCTCTTCTTCTTCTATCAATAACAGGCCCATAGAAATACCATCTCTCACACTACTGCTCCGGCCCAGGCGTATACGAATTTGAATACTCCACTCGGTCATCATACTCACTCTCCTTCAGCCTCCTCAAGAACCCCCCCTCAATCAACCCCAGCACATTCAGCGAAGTGACAAACTGCGTCCCCATCCCGGGCTGCTCAAACCAAGGCGCGATCGGCCCCAGTCCAACCACAAACTCCTTCGTCACCTGATAAACATGATAATTAAACGGATAGCTGCCGTCGTACGTGATTAGGTTACTCGGTGGCAGAGACCGCTCGATGTACGGCGCCCCAAGCGGAGCCAGGAACGTGCCGTACTCCGACCCGAAGCGGTCGAGTTTCATGCCTACGGGGAGGGTGACGTTGCCGATGATGGGGTTCTTGGCTGTGTCGACGACGAAGCCGTTGGAGGGCGGGTAGATATATTGGCCGTCTGGGGTCACGGCGGAGGCCCACTTGTCGAGGAACTCGGCGGGGCAGAGGTCGCCGAAGCGGGCGTACAGGCGCAGTTCATTGCGGAGGGGGAACTTGAGCGGGTATCTCACGGGTCCGAGGCGAGAGTCACCACAGACGTAGGTGTCGTTGTCGAAGGTGATTCCTTTGCAGGGGTTTGGGAAGCATTTGGCGGGGAAGAGGCCCTGGAGAAGGGGGAAGGATTAGTTGTGTATCCTCGGCTTTTCTTTGGGAGGGAGAGGGGATAATCACCTCTAGTATGTCTATGTAACCGAGAACTGTAGTTGGCATGAGAGCGCTCAGCGCGAGGATGGCGGACGAGAAGCGCATGGTTGGAGTGAATGGGGGGAAGTTGTGGAACAGGAGGGTGAAGAGACGCTGCTGATGTTCACCATGGCGAGAGGTCCAAGAGTATTAATACGCGATCAGTCGATGGGTTCATCTCTGAAGAACACTAATTTTCCTTCGTGCAGAAATAGGACGACTTGGCGATGGAGGTTCTTGCATCCTTCAGAGAAGCAGCGGCTGAAGAAAGACAACATTCTCTTGTGTTTCTCACTCTAGTTATGTCTCCTCATGACTTGGAGTTCTCCAGAAAAGACCTTCCAGACCCTTCAGAACTGAAGAATCGGTGAATTGATGAGTTTCTTGCAAAGAGGATAATCCTTTCGACTCCTCGTCAACAAAATCGTGGATCTCGTTCCGCGCCGGAATCGCAGTCGATCTGAGCAACCGATCTCAACCAACCGGAGCTTTCCACACGACGCTGATCTGCATCCTCGATCCCCGACACCAATCGAAATCCGGAGCGTACAAGACTAGTTTCTTCTTCTAGTTCAGCCATCACAGACAAGTCTCCGATAGCTTAATGCATTCCTCCCCGCCAGCCAATTAATCCTTTGCGTTGTTCCCTCCTTCTCTCCGCATTAGGTCGAGAATGCACCCTTGCGAGAAAGCTGAAAAACAACCCTTGAAGGGTCAGCGGAGAACTCGAGGGGGCTGAACTCGTCTTGGTCAAATTATCGACTTCTCTCCACGGAAACTTACCTAAATGTCACCGACTCTGCAGTCTGCACAAGCTGCTGGGATATTTCTGACTTGGCTCAGCAACCCTGCTTCTCAGCTTGGTCCATATGTCTTTTTTTCGGCTTGAGTCCAATTCGACTATATTATAATCTCGATCGCCGAAGACTGTGATCCAATGGTGGCGTCTAGTCAGTTTGAGACTAGAGTAGACGAGCATTGATCTAGATTTACAACCCGGTCAGCATTTTTCTATGGCCTCTGAGATCAACTTACATGTCTCCTCGATAGTTGATGCACATGAGTCACTCCTCGTAATCTTATCGCGGTGCTTGTCTCATCAGGCGGGGCTGAAAGTGTTCGTGTAACTCTCGATTCCGACGTCATGCCATATCTTTCGGAATCTTTGCAAAACTTCTTCAATCCCTCCTGTCCGACCACCGCAGGCCCCCAAAGAGGTGCTCTTTCAATGCCCACGGATTTCGCGCCCTCAAATTTTATCATCGCGTCCTGCGAATAGCAGCTAGTACATAGCCTTCGATTGGAGCAGATCGCCTTTCACGGTTTCCTGGGCGATTGCTGGAACTTCGTTTTCCCAGGTCCGTAGTATTTACCGCGTGATATATAGGCCAGCATATTCATTCCACCCACTGATCCTCCTTGGTCTCCCTGATCGTCATGAATAAGAGCATGTAGACTTTTATCAATCGAACGGTAGGTTTTGGTTTGCGGCCTCAATTAACCACTATAATCTGCCCTACAACCCCAATTCCATCCACGTACAAAAGATACACCACCCCGCGATCCATCGAGGGCGCGTCCCACTGTTGAGTATATGCCCCTCGAAGATGTAGAAAGTCTCGAGCGCTACCGGCCTGGGGGATATCATCCCATAGTGATTGGGGACCAACTCCAGGGACGGTATGACGTCGTCCATAAGCTTGGCTTTGGCCAGATTTACGTATGGGAAACATAATGCTCCGGTTGCTGGAGAGTATGGACAAACTGCCTCCTGAACAATTATACGAGAGATACGGAAGGCCAAATCTTGAACTTATTGTGCGCCTCGATGGTGAAACTCTTCCCCAAGGAGTTCCTACTCATGGGGTTGTGCCTACCTGGCTTGGAAAATCAAGCGAGCTTGTTACGCTCTCTGAAGCCAAGATATTTCTGACTGATTTTGGAGAGTCATTTTTACTATCACCCAGCGCCATTCTTTAAATACGCCAAATGTTCTGGCCCCCCCAGAGATTTATTTTTTTACCCCAGGGGCCGATATCATTTCCTGCTGATATATGGGCTATTTCATGTACACTTTGGGACATCATTGGGCAACAGCCACTTTTTGAGGGATTTAACCCGTCGAAAGACTGGATGATAGAAGATCCTGTAGACACACTTGGAAAACTGCCGCCTGATTGGTGGCATAATTGGGATGCACGGCACAGATGGTTTACTGAGGAGGGCAAACGAATATCTGGGGGCATAGGCAGATCGCTCGCCAATCGCTTCGTTGACTCTGCGCGGGAGCCACGGCAACAACACATGGTGGATGATAGCATTGGGGAAGCCGAGAAGGCTTGCTTACTTACACAGATGAGGGCCATGCTGGCATTTCGGCCTGATGAAAGACCCACTGCTGTAGAAATAATGGAATCTGAATGGATGCGAAAATGGGTTCTTCCAGATCTTGCAGAGGAAAGTTGATGGGTTCCTCCTTCTTTCTCTTCTACAAGTTACGGCGGGGTTGGTTTCTATACGTGAAATAGTAATTTTCTTCTTATTATTTTCCCCAAAAACGAAATTAGACCCTAATATATTAAAAATCCATATATTATCTAGGTAAGTCAGCTAAGGCACCAGGTGACTAACTCTCAGACATCAATCCATCAATCCATCAATCCATCTTACCCCCCAGATCAAGCACTTTTAGTTTCTTCTCTCCACCATTTACGGCGTCCAGGTTCATCTCAACTCAGAATGGAACAAATCACCCTCCTTAACCAACCGAAAGATACTCTCGAGACGGCATCCAATATAGACGTGTGGTACAACTCCGGACGGCCTTATTTCTCACGCGACTCCATCAAAGAAATCCAGCAACAGCTAAAGCGATCTCTCAAACATGGGGACAAAATCTACATCAAAGGTCTCGATGGGATTCAAGTTGCCTTTGAAATTCTGACACGAGAGAACCAGTCCCCTGGTAGTGATCGCCATGACGCCTTGTAAGAAGGAACAGTGTCTTCCTTCTTTCAACACAAAGAGAACTCACCAAGTAACACAGCGCAACACCAAAAATCAGATATATGTCTATCCAGTCCCTTAAAGAATACCTCCAGCCCAATCGTCTGCATTTGGCATACTGCAATCTTCGAATCGCGCACTCGTACCCTGCGAGCGATCTCGTCCACGGAAAGGGTTCTCACTCCCCGCCCAAGTCGAGGGCGGAAGTTGCACATCTCTTCGAAAATGCTAGGCAAGTATGGGAGGATAGTGCAATGTGGGCTGCGATTCAGTCTACCCTCACGCCCGCCAAAATCTTACCGAATATCCAAAAGGTCATTGGAGTAGCGTGTGGAACAATGTCGTCACGGGATGAAATCGCCATCATGAACCATAGTTCTGCATTTCAGCATTCCTTGCTCCTTGCGATTCAACGATTCTTGCTAAATGGGCACAATAATACAACTGGCCAAATCACTTGCCACGCGCAGGACCCGGCGTATACGGAAGCCGACAGGTCAGTACTCGAGGAAGCGGACATACACATTCTCGACGACCCGCAAGCGTTTCTCGAGATCGATGATTCTTCGATAGTATTCTCCTGTGCGCCAAATGTTCCCGTTAAACAGATCATTGCAGATCTTGCGCGACCTGCCGTTATCATATGGGATAAAGTTCGAGATGGGGAGGAAGGGGAGCGGATTGGGGGGTGCATATCGTGAGTCGGTCTTTCATTTACAGACTCAGTCCATACTAAGATGGTCAAGAACGGACCCGGATTCGCCTCGCGTGAGAAAAATGATCCAGGATTGTTACGATACTTTTGGGTTCCCGTCAGATGAGCATTTCTCGGATCTGGCCATTTACGTGCGGAGGGCTGGTTCCTGAGTAGTCATGCGCGAGTTGTGGGGTTGATACCAAGTAAATCTTTGTCTATGGAAGGGATGTCGCTCGCTCCGATTTCACAACGCAGTGATCAATTTCCCGGTATTCCCACCCTGGAACAGTTTCAGCCAGACCTTGGGTATATCCTCCATCTGCGCCGACACAACAGTCTCACTCTGCTCGCCAATCGTCAACCTGCCGTCCGCAATGGCCTCCTTCAACACCTTGAGCGCCTCCGGGAACTGGCTCGTATAGTCTAGCACAATGAATCCCCGAACATGCAGCCTCATACTGATGACATTGAACCAATTTCGCAACGGAGGGGGCGGCTGCCCATTATACCCGGAGATCGCACCACAAGCAACGACTCTTCCACCCTGCGACATCAACGCGAGCACATTATCCAAGATCTCGCCGCCGACGTTGTCAAAGTAAACATCGACTCCGTCCTTGGTAGCATTTTGAAGATCTTCGGCGAACGAGGCAGATTTATAATCCAGACCTAGACACACCAGATCAGTACACCGTCCAAGTTGAATAAACTGGGACCGACTCACAGATATCCGCCCCTAGCCCTTCCACAGTCCGACACTTCCCGTCACCCCCCGCAATCCCAATAACATGACTCGCCCCTAGAATCTTCTTCGCAATCTGCACAACCATGCTCCCCGTCGCGCCCGCCGCCCCGGACACAACTACCCTCTCTCCCCCTTTCAGGTGCGCCACTTCCACAAGCCCAAAATACGCCGTCAACCCGGTCCCACCCAGCGCACCGAGATAATGCGTCTCGCCGAACCCCCCAGGCAGAGGCGCGATGGGGGTCACATCCTCCTCGCCGAAAACGCCATACTCGCTCCATCCACAGCGCAGGAGGACGTGGTCGCCCTTTTTGACTTTGGTCGAGGTCGACTCAACGACGCTCCCGATGCCTCGGGCGGCCATGACGTCGCCGGGGTTGATGGGCTGTGTGTATAGGCGACCGGTGGGGATGTTGGCGTCGATCCAGGCGCGTTGGGCGGGATCATTGGAGAGGAAGAGGGTTTTGACGAGGGCTTGGTTTGGTTCTAGGGCAGGGAGGGTCTTGGTGGTGAGGGTGAAGGTTGGGTTGGCTCCGTCGAGGGCGGGTGTGCCGGAGGCTTTGTTGGAGAGGATCCAGGATTTGGTTTGTGTGGGGAGGGACATTTTGCTTTTGACCTTTCAAGAATCTCTAAGGGTTTTAGTTGAGAGCTACGTGGAATCGAATTTGAAGGTGAATTCTCGAGGATTGTGCTTAATGTTAATTTTTTTTTTTAACTACTTACCCACCAGGAGTAGATCAAACAAGTAAGTGAATTTGTAAGCTTCACCCCGCTCTTGTCGATCTATTACATTATTATAAACAATGAACAGAGTGGAATGCATTAACTACCCCGGCTAATCGTCGAAGCTCTGTAAGATAGTGCTCCCTTGGACCGATTTCAAGACAAAGCCGAGGGACCGGAATGCCCCGCATTCAGAGCCCTGGACCGATATCACCTCCCACGAGATATAGATATAGGTACATACCTAGGCATATCCATCCAAAAGGTATATCTCCACAATTGCCATTTCTCGACAATCCTACCACCTAGACACTTAGGTATCCCATACTCGCTCACCATCATGTCCTCAAAAATCCAATGTATAATTTCCTACCCCTCCAAAACCAGCTCCGGCTCCGCAACCAAATTCGACCTTGAATAGTACTTCCCCCCCTCCCTAGTTATTTTTTTTTATTTATTGTTATAATTTTTAATGAATCTGTATAATTTAGTTACCTAGCCAACCACATGGCCACGATCGACCAATTCTGGACCCCCCACGGGATGAAATCGTGGAGCGTGGCCGAGTTCCCCCCCGCGAATCCCCTCGACGGGAGCGAGAGGCCGTATGTCGCGCAGACGACGATCGAGTGGAAGAGCCTGCAGGGGTTGAAGGATGCGCTGGCGGCGCCCGAGGGGGCGCAGATCAGGGATGATCTGGCGAGGTTTACGGATGTGAGGCCGGTGATTTGGGTGAATAGTGTGGTTGGGAAGAGCTCTTCCTAGCTGGTTTCAAGTTGGATGTGTCATGTATCTACCTAGGTTCTCTTTAGGGGGTTTACTTGGTAGTAGGGAGTGACTCTGGGGAGTGGATCCTTGTTGCTTTGATTGACTGACTGTTGTCAATCTGACTCATGGGGTTAATTAAGGCTGGGGCCGAGTCTGAATTTAAACTATCTTTTGGTCATAGCTATGACTGACTTAGGTATACTACCTAGACTAAGTAGGATAGATAGTATGACTCCATTGTTTACCTTTTTCCCAATTCACACACCCCCCTCCCCCTCCCTCTGACTCAACTGAATGAAATGAATCACGATCCGTCTTCCCTTGGACGGTTTAGCGTCATCCCCGATACGAGCAGCTGGGCTCATTTAAACCTCTCCACCTTTTTCGGACCTCACTTTTTTTCCCGCACTAACCAACCCAGAATGAAGGGAATCACATAGCCCGCAGAAACAACACCCTAGTACCTCAGTATCTCAATACGTCATAGCCTGGGGGGATTCTCTACAGCTTCCGCGATGAAGCACCTCGCCGCATACCTCCTCCTCCACCTCGGCGGAAACACCGCGCCCTCCGCCGCCGATATCAAAGAGGTTCTTGCCTCTGTTGGCGTCGAGGCAGATGATGATCGTCTGGAAACTCTGCTTGGGGAGCTTCATGGGAGGGAGATCGGTGACGTATGGGCATTCAATTCCATTCAATTCATTCTATGTTGGGGTAATATGGATGGATAGCTAATGGTCAAGATGGACAGCTAATTGCCGATGGAACAACCAAGCTCGCGGTCCCGATTGGAGGGAACGCGTCCATTGAAACCCAGGAGAGCAAGGGTGCGGATGTTGTCGAGGAGCACGACCATGAGAAAGAGGGTGGATCTTGTGATGATTGCGGGGACGAGGATATGGGGTTTGATCTGTTTGACCTGTAGCATTACTAGTACGAGTACTATACTGTCTAGGCGGTAGTATGAGGGAGTGGCCCGGAAAAATGTACATTCGATACGTCTCTATATATACCGACAAGCGTTCCCTGCTGCATCCTGCAGAACTGGCTGCAGCCGACAAAAGAAGCAAAAAAAAAAAAAAAACTTATCAAGTCTAAATCATAGGAAAGGCGGTAGAACCCAAGCTAAATGCTAATAAGGAGATATCTTACTCTAAGGAGGAAAGAAAAAGGGAATAAGAGGGAAAGAAAGAAAACGCTGTACCAACGAAAGAGATATCGTGACAAATTTCCCACACGACACGACGGGGCCGGGCACAGCCCATATTTTTTTTTGGAGAGCGCACCGTTCTATCGCATCATCCTTAGATTTGGATTTGGTCTACTCGTCGAAGAACTTCTTCATGAAGTTATGGGCTAGTTCGACACCGGCGCTGTTCGAGTGTTAGACATCTGTTGTAAGGCTGAAAAAAAGAAAAGGGAAAAGGGGGGGCATACAATGTGGCAGCGTTGGCGGGCACAGCTCGAGCCAAAGCCGGGCCGAATCCAGGGAAGAAGGCCTTGAAGCCTCCGCTGGCGTACACGGTGCGGATCGTGCCGCCGATCGTGGGCTTGCCGGGGGCACTCTGCAGACGAGACTTGATCGTGTCGATGGGGAAGACGGGAATCCACATGGCGATACCGGCGGCGCCACCGGCCGCCAGGACCGCGGGCAGGGACAGGTCGCCGGTGGGCTTCCCGTTGGCGTCTCGCGGGGTCAGCGAGCGCTTGATGTATTCGTATGCGGCGAAGTAGGCGGCGGAGCCGGGCCCGTCACGGGCGAGCGTCATGGCGCTTCCGCGGAAGACGCTGCGGATTCCACCTTCCTTGTACAGCTGTCGGACGACGTCGACGCCACCGGAGTACTTGGGCTTCTCGCCGGGCGGGGGCGGGTTCTGGCCCTGGATCTGCAGGAGCACCTTGACTCGCTCAAAGGGCGCTGTGATCAGGGTCATGGGGATGGCGGAGAAGAAACCAGCGGCGGAGATCTGGCCGATGGTGAACTGGGGGGCGTTGTTCTCGACCTTGACCTCGGACACGTTGCTGACAAGGGTTTTGCCGAGATCGTAACCCTAACAATGATCATTAATACCGGTCGCGCAGGGAAAACTCCTGGTGAATCTGCAAACGTACCCAGAAACTAACGGCGACTGGATTATAACATCGTTAGCAAAGCGTCCAATATTTTTTGAGATTGGCAGGATCGACTTACACATGGGCGTCACGCCGACGAGGGGGGCCGAAACACCAGCGTAGAGACCCTAGAATCGTGGGTCAATTTTCCCCCTGCAACACGCAAACAGCCCGGAGGTCAACTCCTTATACTTACGCGAGCCAGACCTTCGCGCGCGATTGTCTTCTTCACAACATCAATGGCGCCCGAGTACACACCCTTTTCGGCCGTCTGCATGCGGACCTTGACCAGGTCGAAGGGGTGGCCGACCACAACCGCACAAACACCACCCACACCACCAGCGGCGAACGAGCGGAGCTGGGCGAGAGTCTGGTTGACGGCCTTGGTCTCGGTGACCTGGACGGTTTCCTGCACGGATTTGGTGGGCGAGGCAGATGTGGACGACATGATTGCGGGGGAGGAGATCGGGTGCGGCGGGAAGGAAGGGATGCGACGCGGGGAGGAGAGGAGAGAAGAGAGTAGGGGAGAGTAGGGAGGGATAGAAGAAGTCGAGAGGAAGAAGAGAGCAGGACGACCCAGGAAGAAAAAAAAAAAAAAAAGGAAAGTTGGTTAGTGTCTGGAGAAAATTAGCTCCATGTGCCCCGAAGCCGAAGCAGACGCACGGCAGGAGAGGAGAGCGACGCTGGAGTCGTCGCGGTCAACTGGAACCTCCACGGCGCAACCTGGACCTCGGCTCGGTCCGGATCAATCGTGGCTCCGGCCAGATCAGCCGCGGAATTGACCGAAAGGGTTGAAAAGTCTTGGCGGCCGAGTTTATTTCATGACCTCATCGATCGCCAAGAAATCACATGCCAGGGGAACAACCCTTGAAGATTATCTAGAGATTATCACGAATACTTTCGAGGAGCCGAGAACTGGTTCAATACATTTTTATAGGGTAACTGTCTTCATAGTTCCAGTGCTACCCTAAAGTATCCATGTCTTTGTTGGATTCAACTGGACATGGTACACCTCCTCCCCCAGAGTCTTGAGCCGGGGTCTCTGGAGTACCCCCATTGGCTTTACATTAAACTCATCCGTCCAGTCCTCGTGGTCAGCGCGGAATGTATTGGCCGCAATCCAACGAGTGCGTCCCGGGGGCTTATGGATGGGCCCAAAGGCATTTTCCCGGTTCCCGTAGCATACAAGCTTGAGCTGATGGGTCTCCCCAGGCCCGAATTGTCCGATCTCCGCTGTCCGTGGATTCATAAACACCGCACCGCTTTTGGCCCCGTCCACATGGACCGTAACTAACGGGCCGGAGAACTGGGGGATCTCGACAAACAGTCTGGTCCCCGGTGCCAGGTCATCCGGCGTGCGGAAGCTGCAGTGGTATGATACGTCGCCGGCATAGAAGGGCAGGCCCTGTGTGGTCCAGTCCCCAAACGCGACATTCTCGTCTTTGGCCGCGACAATTGCCGCGGACCGGCCGGCCAGCTCCACGCCAAAGTCGCCGAGAAGGTAGACTCGCTCGAGGTTGGTGAGGATCCCGAACTCATACGCGAGTTGCAGCGTATGTCTGCCTGGCGTGATGGGGCCCGGTAATGGGATCGTGCGGATATCCTCGTCCACCCACCATCCGTCGGGCCGATTGTCCACCGCGAGGCTGTCGAGAGTAATTTGGATCCCCTCGGGCTCTTCAAGCACCAGGCGAACATTCTGTACCGTGACTGCGGATGTAAATTCAAAAGATACCAGCACCGTGGCGACGGGCGCCCGCTCGTCGGCGGAGTAGGTCCAGGGCTGCCGGAATGCCTCCATCTTCTGGGGGATCCCGAGGTGTCTGCGGATTGCGTTCTCGGCGTGGTAGATCTCGCTCTCTTCGGACCACGTCTTGTCGCCGTGTAGCTTCCACGCCGCGCGGTCGAGCAGCAGCACATTGGGTTCGTTGCGCTCTATCCCGTCGAGCTGGATCTCCGGTGCTAGGGTTCGGAGCGAAGTGCGCAAACAAAATTGATCTCGTTCGTTTCGGTGGCTGGGTGTTGCTGGTGCTGGTTCGAGGCGGAGGAGCAGGCTCTCTACGGCTTCGAAATGCCACCGGAAAGTCGTCCAGCCTGCCTTCACATCAGAGCGAAGAGGGTATTCGGCTCCGGTCATGGTGTCTAGAACCGTAACGTCGAAACTGCCCCTAACCTCCACCTCCGTAGGGCAGTATCTCCGTTTGTCAACGTTGCAGATGAATAGGAACTTTTTATCGCCATCGTCGCGCATGCTGTACATCAGGCTAGTCGTGGCAACGCCCTCGTCGGTTGTTGTCACACGTAGATCCCGGAAACCGTCTAGAGCTCGTAGAATATGGTACGCCGTGAATTGAACCGCTTGACTTCCGTTGATGAGAGGCGGACTCGGACACTCTCGGCCATCAACCAGGTGAGGGCTGTCGCCAGCAACAAGGACCGTCCCACCCGCCTGCGCGAAGTTCTGTAAGCGCACCAAAGTGCTCGACCGAATGGTTCGCAGGTTGGGTAACACAACCGCCTCGTACTCCATGTGGCCCACGCGAAGACGGCCACCGGGGCTTCCATCCAGCGGCGATTGGTCCGGCAGCATGCTCTCCGAGACAAAGTCAAAGTCAATCAGGCCGTACAAGAGCCACCTAGTAAGATCCGCAAAGGCCTCGTCGCGATATTTCATCTCGTCCCGGTTTGTATCCAACGGCCCAAAGCACAGCCAGTACGACTCAATGGGGTGAATGACCGCAACCCGAATGCGTGGTTTCCCCCTCGTGAGCACCGTATTGAGACGCGCGAAATGGTCCTCGATGAGGGGATACTCTCTGTGCCAATTGCTCTGGTAGCTGATCGCCGCGGGGTAGTCTCGCTTCCCCTCTCCGATCATACTCACCCACGCCAGGTGGTGAACGCGGAACGTGATGCCCAGCGCGGCCTGCCAGTCCCCCGCTGATTTGTGGCCGGCGAAATCGAACGTCCAGCCGGTGACTCCGTATATCTCGCTCATGGAGCCCTTTACGCCGTTTTGGTGGGCGACGCTCGTGCACTGCTTCACAGTGTTGTACTCGTGCAGGTCCGTCAGGATGTCCACACCGGGGACGTCCAGGCTCCGGTAACAACGCATGGCTTCGCCGAGAGCCTGTGTTTGGGAGAGTAGCGTCGGCTCCTTCATCATGTGGCCGATAAGAAAGATGCCGTGGGCCCTGCTCCACTTGGCAATGTTATCCATGAAAGCCTCGACAAAGCGCTCGCAGACATGGTCATGGAAGTGGTATCTGGTGAGCATGGCGCTGCTGCTGAGCGCCGCCGTCTGCGAAGGTCTCTGGATATCCCACACCAGGTCTGGAACACGGTCAAGCAGATCATACCCGTGTGTGGCCTGGAAAGTGTAACCAAAATCCTCCGACCACGGGAGGAAGATGTCCTTCTGCTCCGCCGCGTGAAGCAGTTGAACCTTATGCGCAAACTGCGGCTCATCCGTGAATATGCTGGGCACTGTCGATCCAAACAAATCGCCGACGGCCGTCGCGTATTTCTCGTGGGTCGTCTGGATAAACCGGTCGACCGCTTTGGAACTGAGGGTGTCGATGTAGGTGTCGCCGTTGTACCACTCCGAGGGCGGGTTCGGCTCCAGGTAAGCATACCAGATGGTGGCCCCTCCGCGTTGCGTAGCGTTTTCGGCATCTTGCAACCGACGAGCGGAGACGACCTTTGATTTCGCTTCGTCGAGACAGATTTCGTATCGTGCCAAAAGGGTACCTAGTTCGCTCCGCACCGCGCCGGCGTGAGCCCCCTGCATCTGACTACTACGATGTTAGCTGCACTGTCTTGGACAACACTTTTTTTTTTTTTTTTTTTTTTTTTCTTTTCATAAAAAAAGGAAAGATCCCATACTCTAGGTGATGCCCCTGACTATATTCCCGCGGCGTAAGGAGCAGATGCTTTGCCCGATGCTCCGGATGTCCCTGGGTCACCAGTCCCCCCGCATACCCGCTGGGCCAGCGATCCTCATCGTACAGACAACACAACAGTCCCTTTTCCGTAGCATAATCAGCACACGCCCGAACATGGCCCATGAAATCTTCCCCCATGTAAGGCGTGTCCAGGCCGATGCGCGAATGGATATGGAAGCCCCCGAACCCCATCTCCTTTAGGGCGTCGACGCCCCGTAGAAGCTGTTCGCGGCGCAGCTTGCAGTTCCATGACCAGAGCGGATTGCCACGGTACTCCGCGCTTGGGTTCTCGAACAGCTGTGACGTGTACGGCTCAGCGGCCTTGGGGAAGGAGAGAGGGTTGCGGCTCAGTCCTGCATCCGCCATTGTATCGACTGCAGAAGACACCTGAACGTTCTAAAATCAGTCACCTTGCCTGGGTTAGAGCGGACGGCCTCGCTTGTTTTTAAAAAAAAAAGTCGCTGAAAGACAGGCAGGGCCAAGATCGAGCCTCGGGTCGCAATAGACCGAGAACTAGGTAGATCGGGGGCGAACGGGACAACAGCCAGCGCGCCAAGTCTGCCCTTGCCTTCGATATCGATGCGTTTCAATCGCCGACGAGGCGCGAGCAGGATGCAAAGCATTCGCCGAGAGGGCAGAAGGGCACATATACTCCGTATGAGTGGAGTTCCTCCGCAGTCCAATTGCCGCTGTGGGGTTTGCGGGGTTGAACAGGGGGTCAACACGACCCGAGTTACCGGTTCCAGATCCGTGGGGGCCAATAATCGTTCAGAGCCGCCGTGAAGGATCGAGGGGGAGTGTTGGATATCAGATACTATTAAAAAGCGTATAACACCTCCTCAGATCCAGTAGGAGGATAAGGAAGAAGGCAGTACAAGCGGCAACAATGACGGCTCTGCGAGGACATCATGGTAATTCGATCAGGAGTTTGCTCACGGCTTTGGGCGTCAGTCTTGGGGGGTAAGTCCCAGTCCCAGTCCCAGTCCCAGTCCGGTCTTCTCTGGCCCGTTACCCACGGCTAATATCCTCGGTCTAGTATCATCTATGGCATTGACAGTGGCATCATAGCCACAACCATCTCTCATGACTCGTTCAAGCATTACATGTACCACTCGGACAATGTCCCGTCGGACCTATCCGGCGCCATCGTGTCGTGCTACTACGCAGGTGGATGCATTGGCAGCATAACCGTGGGATGGTCAATGGACCACCTGAGCCGTCGCTACACACTGCTCCTGGGCGCAATCATCAGTGTCATTGGCGCTATCATTCAAACCGCCGCCCAAAACCCGGGCATGATGATCGCGGGCCGCTTGATCTCGGGTATCTCCACCGGAAACCTCTTCGCCGTCACCCCTGTCTACCTGTCGGAACTCTCACCCAAGGAAAATCGGGCCTTCCTGGGTGGACTGAAGGGATTGATGACGGCGTTTGGGTTCTTCGTGGCGAATTGGGTCGGGTATGCAGGGTCCTTTGCCAATGGAAACGCTCAATGGAGGATCCCCTTGGCCATGCAGATTCCTCCGGCTGTCCTCTTGATTCTTATTATATACTACCTTCCATTCTCCCCCCGGTGGCGTAAGTGACGCTTCGTTCCCCACTCCAGCTCCACTGCTAGATACTAACACACACTACAGTGGTACAGCAGGAACGGCACGACGACGCAGTCGCCGTCCTCCAGCGATTACACGGAGATCGCGGCTACGAATTCATCCAAGCAGAGCTGCAGGAGATTATCGACCAGGTCTCTCACGACGCCGAACTGCGAAAGCAGAGCGAGTTCTTTGCGCTGTTTACCCGGAAATACTTCCGCCGTACGTTCCTGGCCATCTGGGTCGCCAATGTGTCCAAGCTGTCTGGCTCCGTCGTCATCCAAAACTACCAGTCGCTGATGTACGCCGCGCTTGGATTCAAGGGACAAACACTCATCCTGATTGCGGGCTGCTACGGAGTGATGGGCGTCCTGGGGCAGATCCTCAATCTGTATTTTGTGTCGGATCGATGGCCACGCACCAAAACCTTGTGTAAGTGTCCTCTCACCTCGCCCCAAAACCCATACATAAGAAAGGACAATCAAATTATGTGATGCTTACATTCCCTGGCTGCTTCTAGATGTCGGATCATTGGCCCTGTGCGTCACCCTGGCCATCCTCACCGCACTGTCCAGATTCTACCCGGATAACCACAACATCGCGGGCTCCAGTGCCGGAGTCGCCTTTGTCTTCCTGTTCTCCGGAACCTTTGCCGTCTTCTTCAACAGTACCGGCTGGATTCTCACATCGGAGCTGTTCCCCCTCCACCTGCGCGCAAATGGGGTCGGGTTTGCTGTCTTCACGACCTCTGTGACCGCAATCTGGTTGACCCAGGTAACGCCTCTCGCGTTCAAGGCTCTGGGGTGGAAGTTCTATCTCATCTTCATTGCATATAATCTCTTCTCGGCGGGGGTGTACTTCTTTTTGCTGCCAGAGACGAACCAGTTGTCCCTGGAAGAGATCGGACAGCTGTTTGGGGATACTGTGCCGGATAAGACGGGCAAGTCGGTTGCAGGACCGGAATTTGAGCAGGTGGAAGTTGCTGAGAGCAGGAGAGCTTCGGATCGGGTTTGAGTCGGTGTGGTGATCGAGCGGACGCTTCAACGTGCATGTATTTCCAGCCGCTCGCCACACACTCCTCCGTCCTCCACGGACACGAGATACCCCGATTTGTGTTGAAATTTGTATATAAACTGGGATATTTGATGTCCAGAGTTTAACTAGTATTTATACACAGGGAATTGAATAGTAAATTCTATTATACTAAGTAGAATCAAGCCGAGCCTAGGCCAATCATCCAACAACACATCCGATGCCAATTTATGATGCCTTTTTTCGCCAGCTTCAGCTACAAATACGGCCGAAGAACCTCCTGTGTATGATCCCAAACCTTCGCCTGCGCCCGCTCTCGGAGGACAGACACAGCCTTCGCATTCGGCGTCCACTCGCACTTGTAGTTCACCAGAAACAGCCCATCCTCCTGCTCCCCCAACGAATTCACCCCAGCCTTGCTCTTCCAGGAGACCCCCCGACCGCCAAACGCCGCGCTTGTACTCTGGAACAAATGCCGCTGTCCGCACTCCTCCTCGCTCATGGCAAGCAGACCCAGCACTGGCTCCACAAACAGCCAGACCAGCCACGCCACCAGCGAATTCGGGTCCCGGCCCCGTCGCACATTCCCCGTATTCACGACGCCAGGCCAGGAGTGGATGAACGTGACATCGGGGTTTTCCCCGGCCAGCTTCTCCCACGTCGTCGTGCCCATCGCCCCATACTGCACCTGGGCCCGGTACCCGCTGAAACTCCCGTCCTGCCTCAAGTCCAGATCCTCCAGGTTAATCGTCGCCTTCTCCAGCCCACCCGCGAGGACACTGACGACCCGGCCCGCCCCAGCTCCCGCCGCACGCAGCAGCGGGAGAAGCCGCACCACGAACAACACCCGCGAGTAGAACTCCAGGCTCTGGACGATCTCGATCCCCTCGGCGGTCTCCCTCCGTGCGCCAAAGGGCGCGTACCCGGCCGTCAGAAACAGGAGGTCCACGCGGGCTTCCCGGGCCAGGATCAGGTCGCAGACGCGCGCGGTTTCCGCGAGGAGGGAGACCTCGGCTTCGGTCCAGATGACTTCCGCCTGCGGGTTGAGGGCGTGCAGCTCGCGGATGAAGGTCTGGGTGGGCGCTTCGGAGGACTTGCGGCCGACTAGGTAGATCCTCATGCTTGCGCCTGTGGCGACGAGCGCCCGGATTGTGTACTTGCCGATGCCTGAGGTGCCGCCTACGAAGACGGAGACTTGGGGGGGCGGTCGCATCGTTGATGAGCGCGTTTGAGGCTTGGATTTCTTTGTAGGAGGCCATTGTACGGGGTGGGGTACCTTGTACGCGGTGGGGGAAGTGTATAATCTGGTTCTTCTTTTGTTTTTTTTTTTTTTTTTTTCTTTGGGCCAAAAATCTTCGGATTGGAAAAAAGGATACCCTGGTAGACTAAAGAAGCAGTCCCTCGGATCTCACTGTGGCCTTTCAAGGGGTGGCATGCAGCTGTCAGCGACAAGAGGACCTCTTAGTACGAAGCTATTCCGTATAGAGTCCGGAATCCAGCGGAGTCCAGAGCCCGAAGTCCGGCGGAGTTGGCCACCCACATTATTCTTCTCATTCTGGTCCTGTAATTGGTAGCTTGTTGTGAGATTCAATCTAGGGCTTCGGGGTTTATTCCGAGATGGAGATTTGGTGGTGACGAGGTACATTCTCAGTGCAAGCGAAAACGGGAGTCTCGTCTCGACGAGTATAGAGACACCTTGTACATACGAATGCCAAGGTGAATTTGGGTAGCTGGAGGTGGAATCAAACCATGGATACCAGCTAAGTCTATCATGTACTCCGTATGTGATCAGTCATAAATTGAAATACTTGGTAGACTACTAAGGAATATACTTCACGTTACGATTTTCTTCGCCTGACAGTTGCATTGAACGGCATGCAAAGGAATAGAGCATACCAGATATATTTTTTAGTACCAGGAATGCATGACTTTCTAGATACAGTTCTCATAAATATATACCACGGCCAGACTCGCTATCCCGTGATGGGGCTCCGCCTCTCCTATTCCATTTCCACCCCACACTTCTCCCAGTCAATAGGAGGCCCGCTAGATCGACTCGAAAATGGTGCGTGCACTGGCGCTTATTTGCACTTGCCCTTGTCCTGGTTAGGCTCTTGCTGTTGATCGGAGAGTCTCGTCAGTATCTCTTCTCTTCTTCCAACATGCCAAAACTCATAGCATCGAGTATCAGTACAGGGCGTCACTTACGATACAGAGGCCAGACTCGCAGATACCCAAGCTTCCGTCCTTCTTGCAGGGGGCGCCGGAGGGGAGCTGCAGTTCTGTTAACTCTCTCTCTCTCTCTCTCCTTCGAATCGGAAAGGGTTTTCTTCAATGTACCTTGTCAGCCGGGGCGGGGACGGCCATAGCAGTGCCGATGAGAGCGAGAGCGGCGAGCCAGGTGAACTTCATGATTGTGATTGGATTTGAAAGATGTGAAAATGTAGTCAAAAGAGTAGAAGATTGATTGTTTTACTTTGATCAACCAGCCCTCAACGTCGAAAGAGTCAGCGGTTTATATATCCCATCTCCGACACCCTGATTATTTAATCGTCCTCCTCACGGGGCAATAGTTAAAAATGGAAACCGCCTTGTGCTGTGTCCTTTTCCAAGCGGTCCACTTGGGGGCGGATAAAAATGACGCGTTGTTTTTGATAGTTCCTCCCCACTGGCACGATGATCTTCCCCATGGAAACCCCCTTCCAGCAGGTTGCGGCGCTATGATTGTATCACCATGGGGCCAACCAGACCTCAGGAAGTCGAGATCAGTCAACTCGCCCCCTTATTTTCCTCCCCCCGATGACTTGCAGCCATGTCATATCCACCGAGGATTTTCCTGCTGACCTGCCCCGCTGGGATGGCGGGCCCCGGAAAGCAATCCAGCCTGATGGCCAATGAGCCAATGAATGGTGCTGGGGAAGGCAATCAGGACGCCCTCAAATTTGCCCGCCCGGTTGACCAGGCACCTAGACTCATGGGGGGTGCGCTGAGGAGCCTGGGATTCCAAGTTCGTGGCAGGTTTTCAACACATCGTTTCCTACTCTGTCCGGGCAGGCGGTTTGGGATGCTTGGCGGAGATGATCTGTCAGCTCCAGCTTTCAGGCACCCATTATATATCCCCCCTTGCCCTTCTTATCCTTGACGTACCACGCCGGAACATCAAATATCAACCAGTCAATTCTTCAGAGGATGGTTCTTTGCAGTTGGGGGCGAAGGATCTCGAAGATCGACCTTATCTTGAGAAACCTGCAGAACTTTCACAGAGACCTTGTCGATTCGACCCTCGACCTCAACACAATACCAACACCAACACCATGAAGAAGACATAAATGGACGAAATCTCGGCCCAGCTTGGCCAATGGTATAACCCTACACGCCCAACCGATCAATGATAGGGAGAGTGAGAGGGCGAACAGATCCACGCAGCGCCAACACCTCGACTATACCAAGGCTAACTAACCCCTTTTCCACATAGCTTACTTTTATTTCTTCCTCATCAAAGGCGGAGAACTCAGGGACGAACCACTCGCTAGCGACGGGGGAGCTCAATAATCAGTTATCTACATCGGGAAAAGGAGACGTTGGACACATTTTTTTAAGTTCAGGTTCCATTCCAAATCTAGTCATGTCATTTTATTTTTCCTTTAGGTTTTTTTCCCTTTTTCCTTTTCGATCTTTTTTTCTTCTTCTCAAGGTTTCGCTCCCGCTCCTATGGTCGATCATGGAGGCCAATCCCAGTAGACTTCCTAATTTGGATTAGTGCTTATTATGGACAGTAAAGCTCTTCCTACACAGTACACCAAAGGCTTCAATTCTTCTCAAGGTGCTCATTCCGGTACTTAGCAAGCGCTTATCGAGGTACTAACCGAGTACCCCATACTTGTCGAGGTGCTTTGCCGACCGTGCTTGTCAAGGTGCCCACTGTAGTGCCCGGAGAGGACATGTGACAGCCTGACAGGTCACAAGTTGATGATCGGACATGCCGGTTTCGCTTTAGACATCCCCCGGCCTTTGCTCACAATACTTTGCATGAAAGAATATACCCCATGTCTAGTTATTTTCATGAACTATCAACGAACGAGTTCAGCGGTTGTAAGCGCAACAGTGAAAGTGTCCATCCGGGTCCGTCAAATCTGGAAAATCGATTGCCAACTACGGTAGACATGAGATACATGAACCTGCCTACAAATCTCTATGCAAATAGATGTACCTCATGTCCACGGAGGTGTGCTGTTGGCGAACAAAGGCTGGTGCGCCAGAGGCGGCCCTCCTATTCTTCTTCGCCAACTGGATGGTCGCTTCTATGGCCTTTAGGTATTATTATTCCATAATGTCACGATTTAGATAGACCCCGTTGCAATATCAAAGGTCTTGATGTTTCTTGATATATTAAATTAGGTACAATATGTGGGGTTTCGAGGCACGCTTATAGTGAATCGACCTTGTAGAAGGACTGTGAAGCAGAATAATAACAGATAGATTAGGATTACTTAGCTAGAAGTCTTGTATGGGGAAACTTTACATGCATGAAAATATAGAATGAAATCGATGGGATACAAGGTTCTTCTGGATTCTGGCCATCTCCTCGCGCCAAGGGGTCGCTTCCTTTGCAACCAGCTGATGGTCCATATCCATGCAGGTTCGACAGTTTCTTCAATCTCAAATTGATCCGAATGTGGAGACTCGGTATGTATCTAGGTAGTATTTGACCAAGCTCTCATGCATGTAAGATGTAAGCTCGGCTAGAGAACAGCCCATTCATGTGGACTCGGTAGCACCTACGGAGGAATTACCTCGATCTTGGACAGGACCGTCCGCCTCCAGCGATCAGCGTTGACGATGAAGGACTTGGTGTCAAGAAAACATAATTTACATTTTGACTTTGCACTAAAACTGCATACCACGGGATAAAACGTTCCAACAAGACAGCCCTCCTAATCATAAAGATTGAATTAGACCCGAGCCAGGCGGAGTCAGCATATTATCTACTAATAAGTCATTATAGCATGATCCGTAATAGCATATACAACCGGGACCCAACAGTGAATATCATCAATTACTACCATAACGGAATGGCTCTCCCTCCAGCGAGCAGCCAGCATATCTTCATCAGCCATCCATCATTTAGAGAATGAGCATGGCAGCCAGTCCAATAATTCCAGCGGCACCGGGGGCGATCGTCATGTGAGGAGCACTGCCAGGTGTGGGAGTGGCGCTAGGGCTATCGTCGGAGCCAGAGCCAGATTCGCTGTCCGATCCGCCAGAACCGCTGCCCGATCCACTCCCCGTGGTTGTGGACTCAGAGCCGGAGGTGGTGTGAGAGCTTGTAATGAGGGTGGTGGTACCCGAGTGGGTGACGACAGTGGTCTACAATGGGGTCAGCCAAATGATATCTCACAGGCGCGGACGGGGGATCTGCTTACCTCTGCGGCGGAACTGGATCCGCTGCCGCTCTCAGACGGGGTTCCGGTGGGAGTAGGGATCACAGAACCAGAACCGGTGGGAGTGCTGTCGCCAGCGCCCTGCGTGGTAGTGGTTGCAGCGGTCGTGGTTTCTCCCGAGCCAGTAGTGCTCGTGGCGGTGTTGGAGTCAGTATCGGTAGCGCCTCCAGCGCCTCCAGCGCCGGTAGTGCTCGTTTCGGTGTTGGAGTCGGTATCGGTAGTGCTGCCGCCGGAACCCGAGCCCGAACCAGACCCAGAGCCACCTGATGGATGTTGTTAGAGAGGGTAGAGTTCAAATTAAGGTATCAACCACATACTAGGGCATTGGGAAAGAGCAGCCTTCAGTACTTCTTGGGCGTTGTCCTCGGGGCAAGCCTCGGTAGTACAGTCACGAATGCCGTTCTTGTAATCTTCTTTGCTGCAAAGACACTCGAGGTCTGCCTTCGGGCAGCCCAGCTCTGCGGCCAGGGCGGACGCTCTCATGTTGCCGATGCACATGTTCTATGGCAGACCAGGGTCAGCTTCGCGTCCGTCAAAAGGGTGAAAATCAAACCACGTACTGCACACTCGCTCACAGTCAACTGGGCGCTGACGGCGCCGATCGAGGCCAACAGAGCCATGGACAGCGTAAAAGTCTTCATCGTGTAGAATTGAGAGGATAAGAGACGCGAGTCTTAATCGGGTATACGGATGAAGGAACTTGATCAAACGATGTCGACCAGCACTGGATCAGAAAAGCAGAGCTTCTGTATGGACAGGCTTGGGGGGACAAGAGAGATGAGGGAGAAAAAATCGCGAAAAAAGGTCTCTGAGGGAGATGCGAAGGGCTTTAAAGTCGGGAGCTGCAGGCGCAAATCACACTCCCTGGTTCCTGCCCACCGTGTCGAAGCTTTCGGGGTTTCCTGGCCAGGAAGGGATTTGTTTTGTTACTTTCCTCTTTCCATTTAGTCGAATTTGAAATCCGATCGCCATTGGATGACTGTGCGTTGAGCAGATGCCCAGCCAACGTGGCGAGAGTTTCCCACGGGCCAATTCCAGGCTGAATGTCGTCAAGCTGCTGCTGCTGCTGCTGTCCTCCGTAAGGTGAAGGATAAGGGACCAACGCAGCTGTGGCTCGAATCCGATCCACCAGGGCTGTTTCTGGGCCCTGATAGGCAGAGCCAATTCACCCCCACGGCCCATCTTCGGTAGTGCATGATAGTTCGATGCCTTCAAGCTTAGTTCGGAGGACCATGATTATCGTATTTTCAGCCGAAAGGCGCCGTTCCCATCGACGGAGATGATTCAGTCACGAGAAAAAGAAAATCAAATGGGCGCATTTGCCAACCTTTTTTTTTTTTTTTTTTCTTCTTTCTTTTTGATATTCAGAGGGTTCGCCCTGTCGCAAAAGGTGCTTTGAAGGGGGTCAGAGACACTGAGTGATGAAACAAAAACTCTGTGTTACCAAACTACGTCAATGTCAGCATCACCCTCGATGCCCAATACCGTGTGCACGAGCGATGCGAGCGAGCGCAGGGTGACTGCTCATTTTTCTGGTTTTTGGCCGACGGGATGCAGGGGATCGACGCTGGTTCTCAAGCTTGGAGTCGAGGGGATCTGATTTTGAAATCTGGACTGCCTCGTCCACCGCTGATGTGGCTGATCGGCCTCCTCTAGCCACCGATCAGGGACTTGAATGGCCACTAAGAACGCCTCACTCGTTTTTGATCCGACTGCCTTTTCCCGTCTCTGGTAAATTTGTGGTGGCAGCCTTCTGAAGTGTGGAGAAAGCTCTGGGACTACTGGATTTCCGCCACCCACTAATCCGGACTATTACTTTTGGTTTCCAGGGAACGAAAAAACCTCTATCAGTTGGGATCAGCCCCATGATTGAGTCTATTGATATTCCAACAGAGTTCTGCATCACATCAGGATGCATTTTTCAGATGAAGGATAAGTACTTCAAGGTTGGCATCTTCAGTGAAACCGCGCCAGCAGGGGGTATGCTGGGCGGTGGGGTGGTTGGGGGAGGAGAACAGGAACAGGAACAACGACAGCAGCACCAGCACCAGCATCAGAGGGGAAGTTCCTTGAGGGCCAAGTTAACTCGACTCTCACAGCGAAGGAAAAAAAGTAAAATCAAGAAGCGTAGCATCAGGAGGTCATAGAGCGTGGCGCTTGTTTGTTTGCGTTTTTTTTCTTTTTCTTTTCCCTTCCACCTCACTTCCCCAATTTTCGTTCTCCAAGATATGATCCACCTCCTGTGGCGGTGCCAGCCACTGCTCTCTCCAATTGTTCCTCGTTTGCCGGATTCTTCCTCCCAATTGACGCGATATTTTCATCATATCCGACGTCACTGTTTGCGGGGCAACCCAGCGTCGCCCTGTTTCTTCTGCATCGATCAAAGATACCACCCCGACTCACCTTCCAGGAAAAGCAATTGAATTGTGAGATCATCAATCAATTGATTGACAAAGAGGCCTTCTAGAATTCCCCGCCTCTATTACAACAAGACTATGATCATGACTTCTGAAAGCCTGGTTTGTACTTTTTGATCCCTTGCATGATTCCCTGCCGGCAGATTGCCACCCAGAGACAGCCAACCTTGTTGTTTCACAGGCCAATAAACAGATGGCTGCCTGCCACCTAACAAGACCTCCAATTAATCCTGAAAAAGCATAACATTGCTGGACAATGAATTGGGACTTTCACCCTCTGAGACCTCAGTCTGAAGACGCAAGGAGGTCCTATGTACAGGGACAATTCGAATTCGACCAACTCAACAACCACCCAGTAGTTGATTTGTGTAAGGTTTATTTTTGGCCGTAGATAGACTCTGTCACCGATAACAGTCCTCATTGACTTTTTTCAGCCACAAGATACCAACAAACCTCCGCGCAGTGGGGTGGAATTTGGAACCCCTTAGGGCTGGACTCCTCGAATCTCAACAACTCACTCCATGCAGAATAACTGCTTTCTCGAACAACCAAGGTGCAGGGACACGAGTACTCTCCCAGAGTTATACGTACGCTACGCGAGTCCAATTTGAAATTTATCGCACCATGTAACCCCCCAGTCCCAAAGTATCTGATCTTAGAATCGGGATCCGTCCAGTCATTTCAACCCTCCCATGCATCTCTAAGATTACCTAGTGGGTACCTCGTTTCGAGAAGTCTTTTTTTTTTGGAGTCAATCAAGCTTAAGAATCGATGTACCCATGTTCTGCAAGTGTTCTGCTGATTATAATGTTATATACATGGTTATCTCAAGGTATCGCAGGATATACCCTTCCAAGGACAGGAGTATGTCTCCAAAACTTGATCCAGAAGTAATATCATCGACACACCCGTTCCTCAACAAAAACATGTAGTCCTTTGAGCTATCTCCTAGACTTCCCTGTGGTGTTTAAAACAGCTCTAAATAACTTGTTCCAGATAGACCGTTTCCATACTACTGCTTACACCCTATCCTCTCTATCTTTATATTTCCGTATTTTCACACAAGAAGGGTGTGTCTAAATAACCCCCCCCCCCCTTTTCCCATACCTAAGATTCGCCTACAAACCGTATATTAAACTTCTTCCATTATGGTACAACAGGGAGATGAACAAAATAGACTCAGTCGGCCCCATACGGCCCTATCGGGCTGGGGGGTCGGTGGTGTTTCCATCAAGCGCGCTAAATCATTTTGTCAAATGGCCTCTGGAGCCATTCGTCCTCGATGATTTCATTGGCTGTCGCCCGCGCTTCCAGATCCCAGGCTAACATCTTCCGTATAAACTTGAGGAACAGGTCTTTCTCTTCGCCCGGGGGTATCGTTGTGACAAAGTCCTCAAAGGACGTTTAGGGAATTAGCAGCAGCTCAGATAGTTTCCAATTGCCTATCATAGATGTTAGAATGCATTTAATTCCGATCCTCTATCCAACCCCCCCCCTTCCCGGTCCTTTGCCAGGGGACAGGAAAGCGGGACGAGATGAGGTCACGATCGGACTTGCCTTTCTCGTCAAAATAGGTCGAGAAAAAAGGGCTGTTCCGGATCATGTGCGGCGGCGGCGGCGGCGGCCCAAGGTATCCGATGTACATACTGATCGTTGGCGTGATCGATGGGATCGAACAGGTTTTTGCCTTCGAGGAGTTCGAGTGTCTATCGAAAACAAACGGGTCAGAGTGGAAAATTCTTTTTTATTTTTTATTTTTTTTTTTGGTGCACGCGCTCATCACCTACAATCACTCCAACAGACCACATATCAACCTGAAAAGTCCAGGGAATTTGCAAAAGGACCTCCGGAGCTCGGTATAGATCGGGCATGATCCAGTCCTGGTTGATGCGGCCGTCATCGTCTCGCAGCTGACCGAAATCCGTCAGCATCGGGATGCCGCCTAGTTCCAGAATGGGTTCCCGGGACGGGTAGACAGGGGCGGCGCCGGAGTCACTGATGACGGGGACGGACGCTGGGGTCTTGCGATTCTTGATCTTCGATGTCCTTGAGGCTGCTATCGTCTCCAATCTCAGTTAGGACATTCTGGGGGGATATATCTATGAATCTATGAGTGTGGGCACTTTTGTCTTCCTGGACTTCTGATCAGACCTGTGTGGATGAGGTGGCAGGTTGCATGCAGCCAGTTGATAGCGAAGAACAGCCGATACATCAGAGATCTTACGAGAAGTTTCGGCACCCTGGCGTTAGGGAAGGAGGTTTGGAGCGTGCGCAGGCTGTGGCCCTGAGGCTTGCACGCGATACAGTAATGCCGTCCGGAAGAGGTGTGAAGTTCGAAGATGTCCGTAGCGAGGCGGGTAAAACACAAGCCGGGGGTGGCTAGCAGCGTCTGCGAATTTCTTCACGCATTAGAGCATGTTGACTTCGTTCAGGACGGGTGATGGGTTTGTCATCATTCTGCTCGATGCATAGTTACTCTAAGCGAAGCATACTGCTTGGTTCTATATATCCAAAAGCAGTTGATGGATTCATATGGTGGATGGATTCATGCTCAAACTTCTCATCCCAGGCAAGCCACACACGGTGGAGTAACCGCCGTAACCGAGCTTCGGGATGATCCGATATCGATCCTTGAGAGTATCTCCAATACGAACTGGGTAGTACCGTTTCTGGTGGTAGAGTGGTAATAATGTTTGCTCTTCGATTGGTAGGCTGTCGCCTCTATTGCTGGAATGTCGGAAGGACAATAAAGGAGTAGCAGGCGGGCGCGGCACCGAGGGTCGTGGATATGTGAATTTCAACCGCATGCTGGAGTTTAGAGTGATCAAGCTACGATACCGACAGTAAATACTAGATTCATGGATGATGATATCAGAAGCGGCCATTTCTTTGTCTGAGAGTGACATCGTGGACCAAGCCCTTGCAGAGGAATGCACCAATAGGCGTAAAGCAGATTCCGAAGCGAAACGAGCAAGAAACCCGCTAGACCGGCCACTGCATTAGTTCTACAAGGATTCAGGCCTCCCTTCTTCCCTCCCCGTCTGTTCCGTTCATCCGACGGGGAGGAGATGCTCCTCTTTATTTCTAGGAACTTTAAGCTACGGAGTGTAGAGTAAGCGTTCAAGATCGGATCCGTGCCCCTTTATGTGCGGGTTTCAGGCTCCCCTTCTTGACAGCCTTCGATGGAGATTGACTCTGTGGAGGGTCTGCTGGCGGCCCGTTAGCTGCCGGGGGGCAGAGACCCGGTTGGTCGTTGGCATCCGCGCATTGCCAGGCCGCATGCTCTAGTTTGAATCCTGCGATCCATACCAAGAGAGGGAATCCCCGGTTCAATCCCCCACAGTTGATTCCCTCCCATCCCTCCTCCTTCCCCTCTTTAAACGATGACAGTCGCCCACTAATACTTTCATTTTCCCGTAGTGGTGGAATGCAATGCACTGCTACCAGCACAACCAGAACCATAAAGATTCCCTCCTCACCTTATCTCAGCCTTAGCCTTACCTTACTCAGGCCGGGGGATGGCTCTCGTCGATCAACGCATCGAGATCGAAATCGACCTCGACGACGAGGTCGCCAGCATCACCGACTCGACCACCAGCTCCACCACCTCGCTGAGCTCCAGCGTGCGGCACTACGAATTCAAGCATGGCCGGCGCTACCACGGGTACCGGGCGGGCACGTACCAGTTCCCCAACGACGAGCCGGAGCAGGACCGCCTGGACATGGTGCACCACGTGTACTTCCGGGCGCTGAAGGACCGGCTGTTCCTGGCCCCGCTCGGCGACCTAGACGGCAAGAAGGTGCTCGACATCGGCACGGGCACGGGCATCTGGGCCATCCAGCTGGGCGACACGTACCCGCGCGCGGCGGAGATCCTAGGCATTGACCTGAGTCCCATCCAGCCATCGTGGATCCCGCCCAACGTGCGCTTTCTCGTGGATGACGTGGAGAAACCCTGGGTGGCCAGCGGCGGTGAGCAGGCGTACGATTTCATCCACTGCCGGTACATGGCCGGGTCGATTCAGGACTGGCCGCGGCTGGTGCGGCAGTGTTATGAGAATCTGAAACCGGGCGGGTGGCTGGAGCTGCAGGAGACGGTGAACGTGCTGTATTCGGAGGATGGGTCGTTGAAGGCGGATAGCCGGATGGTGAAGATGATGGATGGGCTGATGGAGGCGTGCGAGAAGATCGGGCGGACGATGAACCCGGCGCCGTCGATGGAGCAGTGGTCCAAGGAGGCCGGGTTCAAGAATGTCCAGAGGCAGGTCTTTAAGCTGCCGGTGGGGATCTGGCCGAGGGATCCCCGGCTGAAGGAGTGCGGGGCGCTGCTGAGGGTGAACTTCATCGAGGGGGTCGAGGGGTTCACGGCCGCCTTGTTTCCCGAGGTCCTGGGCTGGCCGCGTGAGGAGGTGCAGGCTCTGAATACGGGGGTTCGTATGGAGTCGATGCGGAATGACATTCATCCTGTGTTTGATTATTATATTATCACGGCGCAGAAGCCGCTGTGAGGGGTGTTTTTTTCATGATGCGTGTGTAGGTAGGGTTTGTTATGATCATGATTTTTTTTTCATTTTATAGTTGGATTGGGGGCACCCATTCAGCTTATGGTGACTGTTTGGTTGTTGGTTACGATTCTGGGAGGATATAGTGGGCATAAAACGGTCGAATTTGGAGTTTATCATATCTTTCTACATCCCTATTCTGTGTAGCGATGCCTTGGCGCCCTCTATATTGATCATGTTATATCAGTAATAGCAGCGAGAGTAGAGGTCGCGTTTGGTTCTTCTTCTTCTTCTTCTTCTTCTTGCTTCACCTTCTCCTAGAACCCCGCCCCGAGTTCATTAACATTTTCTGACATCTCGAGGTAGTGAATAATGAACACGATAATAACCCTGATTCTCGTCCGACTGCCGAACCGCATTTCGGACCCTTCCCCTTCCAACGTTAATTAATTAAACCCAAGGGAGTCAGTCGGTCTAAGCTAGCTATCTGCCGAGTCGACGACTACATCCCACTCGGTGTTTTGGGTTGTTTCATACCTGGTCGCCAGCAACCGAGATGAAACAAGCATTTTATTAGTCCCGGTGTTATTATAGCTATGGTTATTATGGATTTTACCTCGTGATGCGATCTTGGATGGATGCTTTGAAAGGGTGGGATAAACTTTGGGTAGGTAGGTGTTAATGAGGTGGAGGTGGTTGATCGTTCACCATTGCATTTCCACTAAGCCTGAGGATAGATTACAGATTAAGAGGGGGGGGGGGGGGGGAATCGAAACAAGGAAGGAAAGGTCCACTAACTAATGACGCAGAAGAGGGATTGGATCTACGTGATGATCTTTGAGGGGGTTAGATACTCAGGGAGCTTCCTTCGTTTGGGGTGGAGAACTAAAACCACAGCTCACCCGCTTACTACCAAGTCACTCGGTATGTTTCTGGGGTGGGGGAATACTGATGCCGGTGGATCGAATGTCGAAATTAAAATCCAGTTCCTTTGCCCTTGATCATCCCTAGGAAACAAGGGCGAGGCGAGACATGGTCAAAGTAAGAAAAATTCTTGTATTGTGGGCCTTTATGGATGGTGATATACACATGCTAAATGCAGAGAGAAAGAAAAAAAGAGAAAAAAAAAAAAGGGAGAGAGAGAGATAGTTCAAGGAGATTGTGGTGGTTTCGGATCGTGATAAATCTGCATCAGGAGTTGCTTTTCGGATTGGAATCCCTCCTCCTCGTCACGGTGGACAGGGGATGCAGGGTCCTGCTGCTTCCTCCTTCCACCCCGGACGTAGAGGTATACCGATGCGATGACCTTGCCCACCAGGAACCCGACCACGCAGGCGATAATGCCCGCGGCGATCCCGAGCAGACCGGGGAGGATGACCGGTCGCATGTGGCGGAAGAAATGGCGCTCTCGCCACTCGTCGAGGTTGCCGTGGTGGTGATGATGTTGGGTGTGGCAGACGGTCTTGACGACCTCGACATTGGTCCCGTTGCGGGAGGGCTTGGTGGCCGTTTCGGTGACGCAGTGCTTGCGGGGCCCAGGCTTATGGTCGGGATGGTGCTCGGGCTTGCCTTGCATGTAGGAGGTGAGGTAGGCTTTCCAGCTCTCGTGGGTGCCCGTGTACGGGCGGTGGTCGTAGTCGTCGTCATGGTCGTACTGGTAGTGTTCGCGGTAGTGGATGGGGTCCTCGGCGACCTGGAAGAGTTCGAGGATGCCTTCGTCGCTACGGCTGAGGCCGACGGTGATGTCGTTCTCGGTGGCCGGACGGCCCTGCTGGTCGAACAGTCGCAGCTTCAGGCGGTACAGGTCTCCTGGGGTGCCGCCGGGTTGGCGCGGGAGGGGCAGGACATCCAAGGCAAACATCAACGACACGGCTTCTGAGCTAGAGTCCCAGTATCGGGTCGCATGGAACTGCATGGGGACGGGCGCGGGGAAGATGACATCTCCATTTGCTAGGAGGACGTCCTCTCGTGTGGACAGCTCGATTGTCTGCTGGGGTTAGTGTCACTGACAACCATAGGCTTGGTAATAGTATACATCGTATACAATGTTGGACAACGTACGAGGTGAGCATTTGGCTGGGTGTTTTCCAAGCAGTTGCTATACGAAAAAGAGCACTCGGCGCAGGAAAGATTCAATTCATGAACCGGGAATGTCTGGACCGGGGGGATGTAGGGGTGCAGGGAATCAGAGCCGTCTTCCACGGCGGCAACCGGGCGACCGAGGCAGAGGGCGCCTGCCACCGCGAGATATCGTAGCAACATGTCGAGGTGAGATGAGATGGGATGAGACGAAGGTTGGATGAGAGAGGAGGGGAGAAAGAAGCAAGGGAGAAGAAAACAAGAAAAATTATTCAAACAAACCAAACCATCTGATCCCTTGCGGGTGCAGGGCAGGGTGCGATGTTGGTATTAATGCCCAGCGCCAGCGAGTGAGTGAGCGGCAGCCGGCAACCCTTCAGGGACTCCCGGCCGCTGGCCCGCTGCGCCTCGAAGATCCAGTGACGCGTTCCAGATGGGGATGACAACATCAAACACCTTGTGGTTGTGAGTGCAGCCAATCCTGGTTGTGGTTCTTCCTTTGTCATGACGGTGGGTAAGCTTGGAGCAGTTAGACTTTGGGGTCTATCCTGGGAATGTCGCTACCTAACCCTACGAAGCACTCTACCAAGATGAGACTAATTAAGGACCTCAATACTACTAAGCTTGTCAAGAATAGTAGCACAACGTGACAAAGGAAATTAAGACAAAAAAAAAAAAATTCTCCCACCGTGCCACAGCACCTGCCCCTCCACCTGGGATCCCCAAGTTCCGTCGGAAAATTGACTGTTCGCCAAGGGAGGGAGCGTGCTCCGATGCAGCACCAGCCATTGAGAGTGGAATGGCGGTTGCCTGCGAGAGAGGGTCCAGATGTCGCCATCGTGGACCCCTCGAAGCAGAGGGATCGGCTCCCACCGCGCCTGTCGTTGGCTCGCAGACAGCCAATGGTGCCGGGAGCCTCTGATAACAAGACTTGACCAAGGAAGGGATGACGAATGCCAGGCAAACTGGGGGTGCCAACGGGGTCCCGCGGCCGGTGATAAGCTTTGTTTCTCAGGGGGGGGGGGGGGGGGGGGTCTGAGATTAACCCAAGACGGGCTGGCTGACCCTTGCGACAAATTTAGACCTGTCCTTGAGAATAAAGAGAGAAAAAAGAGCCTGAAAAAGGAAATAATAATCCAATAATAGCCTCTTTGTCAACCTAGGTATCTTTTTCTTTTTGTTTGGCTTTTGTGAAGAGAGGCACACGATCTTCATTGTCTCAGATCGTCCCCAGTTTGCCCTCCTCTGGTCGGTCCTTCCGAGGGATTTTGTTTTGGCTCTGACTCTGCACCACTGCTGTGAGACACAATCGTCACTCCGGCAATCCACCGTGCTCTGGCCACAAGCAAAATTACATTCCGTCGAGTGCGCCCCTCCCCCCGGTTAACAACTCCAGGCTGGCCTGCACCACTCAAAAGAAGAACTAGATGCCTCGCTAGCGGCTACCTGGCGCTTTGGGCTGACGACCGGATGAGCCATTGGTCGATCCATCCATTCCAAGAGCCAACAGAGAAACAAGACCTCCTCCACCACTCAGTGCCAAAAAATGGCTCACGAGGGCCCTTCCCTACCTCTGCTGATTGGTGAGGCCAGACCAGCCTGAAAAGCTTAGCGGTCTAGTTTATTATGCCTTCTCCGATCTGAGTGGAGTCTCGCCGTGAGACACGGATGAGACATGAGTGGACATCGTCGATAAATTTAAAATAATTCTTCTGCCTAGTTTACTTAAACTCCCGTGGTCCACCAGTCTCTCTCTCTCTCTCTCTCTCTCTCCCTTTTACCTAAGTGAAGATGATACCTCCATCGACCAGAATCGTCTGGCCCGTCACATAGTTCGAGTCCTTCCCGGCCAGGAACCCACCGACCAGGCCCGCGACATCCTCTGGGACGCTCGTCCGTCCCAGGGCAATGAGCCGGTCGGAGTACATCTGCATGCTCTCGCCTTTGGGCCGGCCGTCCATCTGACCCAGGCCCTCGTCGATGTGATCCCACATGGCCGTCCCGACAATCCCTGGAGCGTAGGCGTTCACGGTGATCTTGTGCGGTGCCATCTCCATGGCCATCACCTGCGTCAGCCCGCGCACCGCCCACTTGCTGGCCGAGTAGATCCCCAGTCTTGGGAACGGCTTGTGCGCGACAATGGACGCGGCCCCGACGATCTTGTAGACGTCCACGCCCGCCGCCGTCCGGGGGTCGCCCTGCTTGATCATCTGCCGGGCGGCGTGGGTATAGCAGTGGAAGACGCCCTTGAAGTTGACGCCCAGCACCCGGTCCACGTCCTCCTCCGTCACCTCCAGGAGGGGCTTCACCTGGGCTATCCCGGCGTTGGCCACCATCAGCGTGAGTGGTCCGAGTTTCTCCACCGTCTCGAGCACCATCTCCTCGACCGCGGCGGAGGAGCTCACGTCGGCTGCAATCCCAATTACACGGGGCGGCGGTGGATCTCCACCGACTCGACCGCGGAGTTCTTCCACGGTGGCGTCGATCTCGGCCTGCGAGCCTGGGATGTCGTTGATGCACACGCTGTATCCATCCTCGACGAGTCTAACTGCAATAGCCTTGCCACTATGTGGATAGAGTTGGATTAGTCTCCCAGAGAATCCTTCCGAGAGGTGTGCGAATGAATCAAACCGTTTACTCAAAAATTAAACCCGAAATCATAATAAAAGCCGAGTAATATCCCAGAAGCGGAAACAATAAAACTCACATTCCCCGCGCTGATCCGGTTACAATCGCAGTCCGACGAGACATCTTAACCTCGACCAAAATAAAATCCAGCTGTACAAAGCGAATGGAATAGGATACTCAGAGGGAAGTTGCTTCATTCTCAGACTCCCCCTCCTGAGTGGGATCCCAGGTACTTTTTCAAAAGCAGGGTATCCAAGAATCCGCAATGCCCTCCTCTTAGGGACCAACAGGGTTTGCGTTGCATTCGGAGCACCTACCAATAGATAGATCCATACCATCCACCAACCACCTTACCTAGCAGTCGGCACTCGTTCGCTAAGGCGAATGGATATCCTATAAACGATCTATCCCCCAAGAGAGGAAACCATTTTCTCTTCTAGGAAATCAAAGACCAGACTGCCTAGGTAGATCCTTGATTGAGGCTTAGACTCTACTCTAACCTTGGCATTCTAGCCAAGACCCTTAATGAAACCCACCTACTCTATTATATCCAACCCATCGCTAAAACGATAATAATAATAATAATAATAATAATAATAATAATAATTGATAAATATGAATACATCCTACGGTGAATTATGGATGCCTGTTAAGGGCAGAGTACGGTTCTACGCCGAGATCATCGCTCAATGTCCTCCTAAAGGTGTTTGTTGTTTTGTTTTGTTCGCAGATCCTAGTCGTTCGAGAGCCATGCCTCGAAGCTGCGGGCCCTGGTCCATGTCTCAGAACAGCACGAATGAAAGAAAGGGAAAGAAAAAAAAAAAATTAAAAGGAAAAGCCAAGATTGAACTAGATTAGATCTAGACCCGGTTGTATAGGAGTGAGTCACTTACCTCTCTCTCTCTCAATCTCTCTCTCTCTCTCTAACTCAAAGGGATGGGATAGCAACTAGAGAAAGAAAGAAAGAAAGAAAGAAAGGATATCGGGCGTGGCGTGGCGTACTCCGGTTCTATTCTCGATGTACACAGACAGGGTACCATCGCAGACAAAAGCAGACTAAACAAAGACAATAAGACAGAAAGACAAAAATGGAAGAAAGAACTGGTCAGGTCTCAGAGGATAATCGAGACAGCCAGCCCAGTCCAGCCCCAGCCATGAACATGAACCACTCGCCTATACAGTATGCCCTATTACGCCTATTACAGGACCTGCCGAGGGCCGGGGTACGCGCACCGTTCGCCCCGAATCTAGATCTAGAACGCGCCGGCCGGATTTTATTCCTACCCCGATGACAGCTGAGGATGAGGCTGCAGTACGGAGTACCGGATGCATGCATGGATGGATGGCTGCTAATCGAATCAGGGGGGAGGGGGATGTTGTTTTACCTTTTTCCTATCTAGGACCCCGATCTGGGATGAATCGGGATTCGTCAGATGCGCAAAGCAGGTGGATTAGATAGGTAGGTCAGGTAGGGAAGGTAGGATTGTGTCACAGGGCGTGGTTCGCTTATTGGTGAGGAAATTTTTGATGTGTTGGTGTTGGGGTTTGGGCCTGATGGGTGGTTGCACGGCGGCGCCGGCTGGGCTTGGAGGAGGGGAAGTGGTCTGGCGAATCGGTTATGCCTATACAGAGTCGGGAGATTGCATGATGTTCCTGGGTGTGCTTAGGTGAGTAGCCGATTGGGCCGCCTGCTAGGAGGAGGAGGAGGGGGGGAGAGAATTCTGCGATGGCCTGATGGTTGGGGCTGATACTCGGTCACCTTGGTGATTGTATTGTTGTCTGCTGGTCTGTTGGAGGAGGTCAGGGGAGTTCGGGGTCCGCGGATCGAAGATGCTCGGTTGTACGGCGAAGTCCCCTGTGCCTGTCTGTATCCTCTGGTGCATCGCTGCACCCTCCATGTTCACCATTGCCTTCGATTCTGGACAGAAAACTCACCTCCCACATCAGACCTTTCACACGGCCCGACATATTCAATTCTACCAAGTGTGAGGATAACATCTTCTATCATTTCGCTTAACGTCCATGCAGGTTCTGTGCTAAGCTACCAACAATCGCATGATCACAGGAGACTCCCAGCCCAAAGCAAACCCTCCTGAACCAGAATTAAAAAGGCTTATCATCCACCTCACGGACCTTGAAATCAAACATCCCATTCGACGGCACCTTATGCTCATCCTGTAACTTGATCGCAGTCTCCACCCCCGCCGCCGGCACTCGATACTCGAAGCGTTTCCCCGGGGCTGGTGTCCGTCCATCAGCCAGTGGATACGGGAAGGGCAGGTATTCTGGTAACAGGCCCAGCTGGACCAGGACGGTAGCCTGGTCCCAGGCGATATGCTCATGGTATAAACGGTCTCCTCGGATGTTCACCACGGAGGTAAATGGGATTCGGAGGGGTTTGCCCGTTGGGGGGATCCCGGGGATACTATATTGTTTCTATTAACGGGGTCACAACCTGTCTTTTTTTTTTGTATGTGTACTCACAGCCAGTCCACGACTTTGGTATGTGTGAAACAGAAGATGAATTCATCGACGACGCGATCAACGCCCAGGGTACGGCTGACTAGCTCGAGTTCTGTGTCGTCCGGGTTGTTGAAGATGAAGTTTTCCAGATAGAACTTGCTGAGACGGGCACGGCCGACACCGCCGGTTAACTATATTTGTCAGTTCCATTATGTTAACCAAAAGAGAGGGTTAAAGAGGGGGGGGGGGGTTCGTACGGTTGGAACATGGTTAACATAAGGCTCTTGGACCATAGTCGCCATGGTCTTTTCGACCGATCGATCTTCGAACTCATAGTACGTATGCTCGTCCCAGATCTTCTCGAGGTCAAAATACGGCCCGCCCAGATTCTTTTTGAGAAAGGTCAGGGACCGCGTGTGGGCCACTCCGGCGGATGAGATCTTGAAGTCGGGGTGTCCGGGGACAATGAACCCCGCTGATAATGTCTCGGGGTATGCGTACACCGTCTTCGCGTCGAGATTCTGTTCCTTGGGTTGCGGCCCAGAGATGTGAAGCAGAGCAGGGATGTCCGGCGTGTCCCAGACACCGTAATATACAGCTGCGGCGAGCTTTCCTGACTGACCTGCGATATCGCGTAATATCTCTCCGAACTTGAGGGCGTAGTCGGCTTGTGAGCCGTATACTGAAATAGCTTAGCTGAGCTCTATTCAAATCGTCAAGAAAAAAAAAAGGCACTCACCTAGCAGACCGAACTTATCCTTTTTATCGCATTCCGCCAGCGAGATCAACCCCTCCGTCGCAGTGTGCAGCGCATCAGACACACGCCCTGAGTCACCACTTGACTCCGTATCAAGCGTGACCTGAATAACAGCATAGCTCTCCTCCGCCCACTTCTGCTGCGGCTGCGGATCTAGACTGGTGTTATTGCTTTGACATTCTACATGCCCACTCGGTCGGATCAGCAGCAGGCCTGGTCCACGCCCACATCGTGATAGTGGGGGCTGTATAACGACATTCTTTCCCAGCTCAACAGCCGGAGCGGACGGAAGACAAGAAGAAGAAGTAGACATTATGACACACGTTTACCCTTGGACAGGCTTGGAAGATTGGCTAACAACTCTGAAATACCCGTGACGGGTAATGCACTTCGGGTCGGATGAGGGCGGCGGCGGGGGATTTCTCCAATTCCATTCACACTGGCTCCGAGATATAGTACTCCTCCCCACCTGTCTGGACTACTTTGGGTCGCTTCTGTGGCTTCCAGTCACCCGGAGCATAACGGATTTGCGCAGTTACGGTCTGAGAACTATGATCATACGAGAATGGAATGATATGTA
The DNA here is from genome assembly GCA_027569095.1 of Aspergillus conjunctus. Lineage (NCBI taxonomy): Eukaryota > Fungi > Ascomycota > Eurotiomycetes > Eurotiales > Aspergillaceae > Aspergillus > Aspergillus conjunctus. The sequence goes on along the minus strand of JAPDEL010000023.1, from coordinate 264,971 downwards.
GGAGAGTTTATACATAGCGGGGACTTAAGCTTCGTATGAAGCCGAGTTGACACCCTGTGCATAAAGAGGAGTGATCTATATAATCAGTAACAGATGAATACCACTGGTCAGATCTGGCAACTTAGTCGTCCTTAGAGTAAAATAACAGAGCAAGAACTGCCGGCATATCAGCACCACCAGCGACAACGTTCTGCGACCGAACCCAAGTGGTTGAAATCAATTTTTGCCTGAGGCATAAATTCTGTCTGCAGGGGAATTCACGTGAGAAGGACGCATCTAATCACATGACAAGCATCGGCTTCACCTGAAGCTTTGATCGTTGACCACGATTAAATCCGACCACGCTGCATGTATTTCCCAGAATTGAACGGATTGGACCACTGGTGGTGAATCCAACCTCTCCAGAAAGCTGCATTTCCCAACTTGAACCTCCCTCCGCAGCTCTTTCCCCCTGGAGTCGCCCACCTTGCTTTTTCTACGCAGAGCTTCCCACCCACTCGACCGACCGCGGAAAGCTGCAAACCACCATGAACACCGAATTCCAACACACCCTCTCCAACCTCGAAAACAGGCTCAACGCGCTCGTTCTCAGCCTCACCACCTCCACAACCGCCGCGGGCGCCCCCACCGCAGCAGCAAACCTGCTCGACGCAGACGACTCCCTCACATCCACCGTTGACACCCTCCGCCAGCACCAGAGCAACTACGCCAAGATCCTGAAGCTGCGCGCCGAGGCGAAGAGCCTCGAAGAGAAAGTGAAGGATGTTGTGAGGCTGGTCGTGCGATACGAGAAGGATATCCGGGCGGCATGTGGCGATGACGGGAGTGATAGCGACTCGGAGTTCGACTCGGATGATAGTCTGGACGAGGAGAAGAGCGAGGATGTGAACGTGGCTGGCCGGAGTGCGTCGTACCGGAGACGGAAAGAGATCGATTATAAGCTCCTCCTGGACTTTGCGCGGCGGATTAGCAAGTACAACCACGAGGCTGCGGCTGATGCTGCGGCGGGTGGCGGCGGCGGCGGCGGCGGCGGCGGTGGTGGCCGGAGAGCGAAACCGGGAGACCAACCCGACACGGAGATGACGGGGATGAACGGGAACGGGAGTGGGAATGGGGATAATCTGGAGACGGCGGAGCCGGTTGCGTCGGTGACCAAGGATGCCACGCTGTGGTTGGACGAGTCGGCCAATCTCGCCCGGCAGGTGTATATGCTTCCGTATCCGATGGAGGATCGGATCCGGATGGGCGTGATGGGTCAGATACAGCTTGCGGCGGCGGAGGGAAGGCCCGGCTTTGAGCCTGAGAAGGAGGTGGAGAGGCTGCTGCGGGAGGCGGAGGGGCTGGGGGCTGCCGATACGGTGGTGCCTGCGCCCGTTGGGGATGAGGCGACTCGGCATGCGGACGAGGCGGCCAAGGCTGCTGCTCATGCGGGATCGACTGCGGTGGCCGGAGTGGTGTCTAGGGGGCCGGCTGCTCCTCCTCCGCCGAAGCCTAAGGCTACGTTGGATCTTGACCTGTACGACCCGGATGAGGATGATGATTAGAAATTGTGGTTGGGGGGGGAGGGGGTTGCCGGTTTTTACGCTGTACAGGGGTGTAGTGTAGACTATGCTTGGGATTTGCGTGAAATAAGAACTCCTTAATCTTGTCCGGATGTTGACCAGTGCTTATCTGGCAGTACCTCTGTTCACTCTATAACCCTAACATCTTCACCGACTCCTTAACATATCTCTACTTAATTGGCAATCGCGGCCTCGATTTCACCCAGGATCACCGTGACGTCCTTCTCTGTGGACAGCCACTCCGATTCGATCACCCGTTGGTGCTCCGCGCTTCGAACGGTGAAGGCGGCCTTGAACGGTGCAGGAGGGGACGTCAGGGTCTCTTTCATATTCCACGGATCCACTTCGATCTTTTCACCGTTCTCATAGGCATGAGAGATATTGAACCCCCACAGCATCCGCGCGATGACAATGAACAAGGACGCCTCGCCCATGGCCTTGCCGGGGCACAGCCGCCGTCCATACCCGAAAGCGCTCGACGGCAGGTTAGGGCTCTTGATCCACCTCTCCGGCTGGAACTCGAACGGGTCGGCAAAGGTCCCCTCCTCGAACTCCAGGGTCCAGTGGTTCGGAAGAATCATGGCCTCCGCGGGGATGCGATACCCCATGAATTCCTCGTCTTGGGTTGGCGCGTGGGGAAAGCCGATTGGGACCAGCGGCCGCCACCGGAGGACCTCGTTGATGTATGCGTTGACGTAAGGGAGATTGGGCATGTCGCTGAAGGAGGGCAGCCTGTCCTTCCCGACTACGGCGTCGAGCTCCTGCTGCGCGAGCCGGGCGCGATCCGGGTTAATGACCGTCGCGAGGGTGAATGTGTCTAGGGTGGAGGCGGTGGTTTCGACTCCGGCCTCGTATAGAAGGCCCAGCAGGTACGCGATGTCATTCGAGGTTAACTCCTTGGTTTCCTTTGACTGCGCGAGGTGCTTGCAGAAGTTCCACGCCGGGCTCGCGTGTCCGTCCTTTATGTTTTGGGTGAAGAGGGCAAGGGCCCGCGTATGGTAGATCTCGCCGTATCTTTTCCATGGAGCCAGGAAGCGAGGAAGGACGTTGAGGCAGGGGAATGCCTCCCCGAGCATCTCGACGGGGCGGTTCGTCAGCGAGGTGAGCATGTGGAGCAGCTCTGCCACGTCTTCGATCTCTGGCTGGTGCGGCACTTCCACGCGTTTCGCATAGGCAAGCGTGAAGATCAGGCTACAGGCGTACCGCACATAGTGGGGCGAGAAGTCGTCCGTGCGAAGCATATCGTAGAGCGTCTGCTTGCTCTCAAAGTCCTGCAGTCTTCGGTACGCAGTGGTGTGGCGACTGGCCATCAACTCACCGATAAGTCGACGGTGGAGCTGCCACTTCTTCGAATACGGCATCGTCAGCATGTGCAGTCCCTTGGTGAAGTACTCTCCGATAATGATCATGCGGGGCCGGGAGCTGTATTTCTTCCCTTGGCGGTGGAGGAGCTCGTGGGCGACTTCGTTCGAGCCGACGGAGATGACGGTTCGTTGGCCCATTTTGAAGCTGATTATCGGGCCGTATTTCGCATGCCATTCGCGCAGCGTGTGCCACCACTGGGTCCGGGGCAGTTGATGTACATTTCCAATCACGGGTAGAGGGCGAGGACCCGGCGGTAGCTTTCCTCGACTGAACGGCGGGAGCTGAAAGAACCAACATATGTAGAGGACAAAGAAGGAAATCAGTCCGAGCCCGGTGTTGGCAGAGACGGGCTGGACCTTGGCCAATAGGTCCCAGGCTTCGCTGGGCACTGTTGTCGTTCCCATTGCGCGTGATGGCGGAGGATATGGAATCGGAAAACAAAAACCAAGCCCAAGAGCGTCGAGTCGGGTGCCTCTGCTTTCCTTATACCTGCCTAGATATGCTCAACCCGGCTTCTGGACCTCTCAGCTGCCATGCATGATTCTCGGGCTTTTTCCTCCGCCCTGAGTGATGGCGCACCAACCATCAACCATTAAACCTTCTGTTGTGGGTAGAAATTCCTCCGGGATAACCACCTGGCACGAATCGGGGGCTCGGTTTTCATTTTTATGATCTCTGATCGAGGTAAGCCGGCGACTTTCTCCACTCAGGAGGGGATTCTGACGATCCCGGCTTTGATCAATGACCACATCCTAGGCATATCGCTTTTGCTGAAGAATGGATAAGTCAGAACATGGACCTGCACATTGGTTAAAAGTAGCATAGCTCTCGCCATCCGGCTTTGAGTGATACGCGTATAAACTTTATGACCCGATCGATCAAGGATATAAACGACGGCGACTCGTCGTCTCGGAGTCTGGACCGCGGAGTTGAAACTACTCCGAGCCGAAAAAGCAATGAACCCGAAAGTCGACTTGGGGGTTATGCGGTGCTTGGAATCCTTAATGGTGGGAGTCTTTTGCCTGTAAACGATAGGTTTTATATGTCGGTAGGATAGGATGGGATAAGCCAGCCACTGGGTTCTGTGGTGTTGATAGATCGTGGTGCTTCACTGTCGGGGTTGTGGGAATAAGTACATGGATATGCTGGTGGATTATAGTGCGTAATAGTGATTTTCGGCCGACACGTTCGGTTGTGTAGTGTAGTGGTTAGCACACTGGATTTTGATTTTCAATCTGAACCTTCCAGCGACCGGGGTTCGACTCCCCGCACGACCTTTTTTTTGACTTTTTTTTGTATTTTCGCTGCCCGTAAATTTAGCCGTTGTCGCCTAACCGTGAATATGGTAGGCTATACTACCACAGTATAATCGACCGGTCCAATCACCTAGTAAAGAATGGTCACTATCATTGGACTCTGTTTACCCGATTTCTCCCTTTCCCTGCTATCTGGTTCCAGGGTCCCGCATTCAAACGACCGTTACTAGATTCCTTTAGCGGAGAGCATAACCCAGCTCTACTCGTATACCTTTGTGACCCACGACGGAAACCCAGACAAATAAATACGATCGAAGCCTGAGTATCGTGTGTGCTATATCATACTTGATAAGAATAGAAATATATAACAAAAGTCTAAAGTGCGCCGCCCAAAGGACTAGCTACTACGGCTTCATACAAGATCCTGAGATTGTTAGGAAAGGCAAGATGGAAAAGCCACAGCAACATGATCGGACTGGAATATGTTAAAAGTGGAGCGAGCACGGTATCCATGGTTGTGTAGTGTAGTTGGTTATCACATTGGATTTTGATTTACAGTCAGAGCTTTCCAACGACCGGGGTTCGAATCCCCGCACGACCTGATGAGCCTTCTGGCTAATTCCCTTTTTTTTTCCCTTTGTTCTTGTCTCAATAATATTATTAGATTGGATCTTTTTCGAAAACTGGAAATCAATGTTCCAGAGAATGCGCAGTTTCAAGAGCGGTCGAGCTAGGGTTTAATGATTCGCAAAATCACACCCGAAGAGAGCAAAAGGCTTCATCAGTAAACGAGGAAATATATCCCGGGGGATGAACTGGAGGCGCTCTGCAGTGCCTCACGTAGTCATAAGTATTGATACAGTTAGACAAACGGACACTGTTGCACTTGAGGGTGTTGGCATAGCTCTCAACACATGAATACCGCACTGCTCCACTAAAGGCCACCAAGGGAAATGCAAACCTATATGCCTAAATATACTTCACCTTGCTCCGCCAAAGCATATTTCATCTCCCTCTTCAACTCCGTCCCCGATATTCTTGACACTCCATTACATGGTATGCACCTTTGACCTTGCCGTCCACTTCCTGCAACGCTTTCCGTAGTAATAGAAGGGAATCGCAAAAAGACACCAAAGGACCGTCAACGACATGTTCAGCATAATCGGCTTCACAAATCCACTGGCCTCTACCCAATTCGTGATAAACTCGCTAAATCCATACCCCCACAGGTTCTTGTTCACCGTGATCGACACGAAGACGGATCCAGCCACGGGTTTATAACTATCGACCGCGTACGTGCTCGCAATCGCCGGGAGCGCGGCGACCTGTATTCCTGCGGCGGTATACCCGATGATAACGATGATCTAAAACGCAAAGAAAAGGGCGTTAGAGTTCTTGTTTGTCTGGCAGAAGGGAAGTAAGGAATGGGGGTTTTGGTGACAGTACCCTCCAATCCCACTTATACTCATATCCGAAGGCCACGATAAAATTGCCGATAACGCAGATGGTGACGTACGGAATCATCGATGGGAGTCGCATCTCGGACTCACGGATACCGCGATTCTTCTTTGTAGCTCTCATAGAGACCCAGTCGGAGAGGGCGCCGTTGGTCAGCAATCCGATGAGTGCACCGATTAGAATGGCAAAGTTGAAGAATCCGATCGTTTGGCTGGAGAAGTTGTATGGAGGGGCAGCAAAGGCTTGGCTTTGGGTGAGATTCAGGGTTAAAAAACAAGAGGCTGACCAGGAGACAACGAATGCCGCGAATTCAACAATGGGGAAAGCAAGCAGCTTCCATGGAACCCAGAAGCTGATGAATACGGTCTTGAGGTTGTTGTCGCTCAGCTGCCATAGCTTGAACTGCTGCTTGGATGGAGATCCTTTTCCGACATGCGAGCTAGAGACACTGCCGGCCTCCGTTGCTATATTTTCATTGATGGCACTCTTTATGGGTTTCTCAAGGTCTTCCTTTGTATCAGATGAACGCGACTGCGTGTCACCCTGCGCGATCTCAGCTGGATGGGGTCGGTGCCATTTTGTCTCAGGAAACAAGAAGACGACCAATATCAAAACCAAACCTAGAAGACCGGCATTGAACCAGAAGAAGTTGCGCCAACCGATGTGTTCGGCCATGGGTCCAGAAATGATAGGCCCAACCATGAGGGAGCCAAAATAGAACGTAAAGTACAATGTGTTATACGCCCCTCTCTCATGCAGGAAAAGGGTGTCGGCAATGATCTCGGGTTGTGATGTCTTCGTCCATGATTAGCCATTTGCGCCAAATGTAGTATCGGTGTCCGGCTCACTTCTGCAGGCCCAGCTCCAAAGCCATTCAGTACACAGGCTCCCATATAGCTCCCATACGATTTCGCCGTGGCCCTCCAAATGTTGCTGACAAGACAGATCAGGGTGGAGAAAATCAAGACCGGTCTTCTGCCGTAGGCCGTCTGGATAGGAATCCTAAAGCCAGTCAGCCGAGCCGTTGAAAGCTCCCAAGAGAGAGAGAGAGAGAGAGAGAGAACAAGACTCACCAAAAGAAGTTGCTGAATCCCAAGACTAGAATACACACACCGGTGAACTTGATGACCGATGCAAGATCCCTATCAAAAGATTCCATCAGTTGCGGGAACATTGGTGCAAGAGCCAGTGGACCGAGCCCCTGGCTGAATGTCACTGCAGTCGAGATGCATATCACGCCCAGCTTCCAGAGCTTATTCCAGTTCTGTTGCGCAAAATTGTTCAGCGATCACAGCATCCTCCCAACATATCCCTCATGATCCTCCCAACATATCCCTCATGAGCACGTACAAGAGGATCGTGTGGATTTTCCGATGGCTGAGGCACAAGGACACGGTCCGGGTTCGAGGATGATTTGACAAAGTGGTGACTGCCAACGTCGGCCATGATCTCCGTCCCAGGGTAGATCTCTGTATCGAGCTCCTGCCGGAGCCTGTTGAATGTTTAGTTGGTGATACAGCAGGACTTGAAAACGTGCGACTTACCGATTGAGTGTCTACATTTTCGAGTGAAGGTTAGTGATAATGAGCTTCAAGTGTGAAATCTTGGAGTTACTCACTCTTTCATCATAGTTCATCTCCATGCTGGCGCCCGATTCCTGTGGTATAGCTGACGGGATAGGTGCCCTACAGTATTTATTCTCTCTGGAAATTCCGTCTGCACAGGGACCTCCCTCCCTCCCAATTTGAAAGGGGGCCTTCCCTTTCTCTAGAATGCGGGGAAATATCCCTTAATCTTGACTAATTCTCCGAAGTATACCCTATCAAGTTGGCATGTTCAAGTCCTTTCTCTTATGGGGCATCGGCTCCCCCCCACTTCCCCGGACATGCCTGTCACCTTCTCCACATCCTATCACACACCTGGTGACTAGTGGCACTCTGCTCTGCATTTGTATTAGCTGTAAAGGGTCCGAGAGCAGAATTCACAATCTCGGCATTTCCCGATGTGGGGCGTTTGGGTGGTTTTCTGTGACCAGGTGCTAGCCGCGGCTGTTTATATATACCTCTCTCGCTATGAAGCCGATTGATGATGCCGATGGTGATCAGGAAGAAGTCGGCTTCCTCTCCTTACCGGAGCATTTGCCGGGCGTATATACTTGCTAACCTACCCACGAGCAAAATTGCATCCATTGTCTCTTTCTCAATGAGTTGTATGAGATGCCCTTCTCATTTCGATCAAAAAGGGTTTGAGTAGCTCTGAGCCACTCATGGATATACGGTGGCTCTAAGGGCGTATTGGGTATAGGCATGTATATGTATGAATGCTATGATGATTCGTCTACTTGGTACCGTCATGAGGGAGGAGTGGCTGTACGATGAGATATCCCGGAACCACTCTCTCGGCAAAAAGTCATGACATTGCAGTTGGTGCTGGTGTTACGTCCTGTCGTCCCATGATTTCTCTAACTTTTGTATCTGGGAGGTTGTAGCCCACCCTAAATCAGCCTCAATCCCCCGTAGCAAATCGATGATGATTTGCCGCTCTTCCGGTTTCTCGACGCACTGTCCAACCGCGAAGAGAAGAGTAATCATGTGGATACGCGCTCCGCTCTGCGGTCGACCTAGGGCAATTCCACAAATCTCTCTACATCGGTAGTCAACTTCTTTTGTTAACTCTCTGTATCCTTGTAGACGGTCGAAGGCGGTGCTAGGACCGGCGACTTCGTCCGAGGGTCGGTTGAGGGATAAAGCAAGGCGTCCCCAGTGGTACTGTTGCATTGCCGAAGCGCAGGAGGTCAGACTGTAAAATATTTCCGGGAACGGGATAGGGGATATCCCCGGGGATTTGGAGAGGTTTTTAGGCGTCTCCAGTCGCAAACATGGACGGAAAGTTTCTGGGATCCGCTCGATCCAGGATTGGAGTTCAAAGGAAATTTTCAGCCATGCGGATGTAGTAGGTTGGAGACGTGGAGATGGGGGGGTTGACACAGTTGGGCTGGATGATGCACTAGAGGACTGCCCGGTCCAGTGCTCGAGTTGCGATTTCTTGGACGCAGCCAGGAAATTGGATACCTTGTTGAGAAGCCAGGTCAGGTAGTTTGCCGCTAGGTCTTCTCGAGAGCACGTCACTTTGGTCTGTGTCATTTCATTAGGTGAACTAGGGTTTCCCTGCTCATCAACTGGAAGCCCAGCAGCTCTCCAGAGTTTGAGATTTTCCGGGCCAAAGTGTGTCGGGAGTCGATTGAAATATGACGCGATATAATCCTGACGAGCAAGGTTCCAAAACACGGCAGTCACTCCATGGGAAAACCCAAAGGTGTTTGATTTATTATTGATCAAGTCAACTAAGCGGTCAAATAGTGGCCCGGCGCCTGCGAGGTACCTGAAGGGGAAATAGTCGGTTAGCCAATTGACTACCTACTTCAACTGGGTTAATGCTACGTACGATTGCCAACTCTCCCCAGGCTCGTCGAGGAGTTTATAAGTTGTAAGAATAACAGAAGTTGCAAGGAGATTTTCAGTTTTTCGCCAAAACGCATCACTTGTAGGAATATCCCGAGGTGCGGAGCTGATATTTTTAATATGAAGCTCCAACCATCGATTCGCGATTCCAATGGGAAATTCTAGGAGGGCGGAGGTAGGCACGGTGGCATAAGCATCTGAAATGGACGAGTTCATGTGTGACACTGCAAGATAATAGTAATTTGCGGCTTTTAGAAGCCAATCAACCTGTAAAGAATTTGGGTACGTTTCTGTGGTTGCAGGGCTGGTGAACATCCCGCTAGAGGCCGAGTATTTTACTCCTTTCATTCTCCCGAGATGCTTCGCGGAAAGTGCAGCAATTGAGTATTTCAAGCAAGGCTCATCTATCGCTCGTATAGGGACATATGCCTCAAAGAATTTCGCAGTGTCCGAAAGATCTAGCCTACGGGGGTATAAGCGGAGTGAGGAGAAAGGACATCGACGCAACAACGACTTACCAAGGGGCTAAGACCTCGGAAAAATGCCTTACAAGGAAAGAGATCTCATGTTCGGTTCCTGTCATAAGCTCTGAAAAAATGTCTTGGAATTCCTCTTTGTCGCTGCGCTGGGGCGGACTTCTGGACGCGGACAGCCTGGGAGGAGGAGAGGGTTGCGTTGGTCTGAAGTCAAGATGCGAAGCTGGTCTCGGTGCATCAGCAACCACGCTGCCTGGGGTTATCGAGTGCTGGCTAATGCTTATACTCGAGTTACTTTGCGATGCCGCCAAACCGGAAGTTGCCTCAACCCCGGGCTGGTCAGTCATGTGATGCGCTGTAGCAACCCGTAAAGGCGCCACTGGAGAGTCCTGGTTCGAGCCTGGATTTTCAGGATGAAATCCTGATTGGGTTCGAATGCTTTTAGGCAATTTGGCGAGCTCGGTGCGAGATTGAGGCTGATTGGCTGGTCGTTTCGGTGCATTTTGCTCTCGCTCTGGTAGCTGTTCTTTAGCTTCCTGCTGCGTCGTCAGAGAGAGTGTCCCACAGGAACTTATTTTAGACGCACGTACATTCTGTCTACCTTTATTTGAAGCGGGCCTAGGTTCTTGATAAGGAGCGTATCGGCGCCTCACCGAGGCGCCCTGATCAATGAACTTGCGGGTTTGTACATATCCCGGACATTCCACTCCAGCGTTCGTACAACGCTCGCACTGTGGGCGAGACTCATCACACTGGGATAATTTAGAACTGGATGATCATGGTTAAAGTGACGGACGGGGCAAACCGACCTTCAGATGTCTCTTTTTGCATCGCTCACACGCCTTGTTGGACGGGACCCCAGGCATCGTTTCCACTCTGGTGGGTCTTTCAAAATGGCGGGGAATTGTGGCCTCGACTTTCGCAGCAGCGAGGAACCATCATCTTAATGGGAATCGAGAGGTCAAAAGCAAGCTGCGCGGCCATCCGGATATCCGATAATTAGAGCGCCAAAGCCATTCTTAGCCCCGGAGCTAGGACGGTAAAAAAGAGCTTCAGCGACCAGGAGTCCTTGGCGGTCGATCCAGCCAGGAATTTGCCGGAAATCGCTCGGAAAATCTTCGGCTGACAGTTAATCCGAGGATCTCGGAGAAGCGTTGCTCCGGGTTGCTTTCCTGTCTGGGCGAGTTTCCGTTTCCATCAAGGTCAAATCACTTCACTTTTGTTTGGGCTTACATGGCGAACTCCAGCGTGGTGACTTGTTATTAAACATATCTTTAATTGGTAAGTAAATACAGTTCTGAACCAAAAAAAAATCAAGAAACCATCTCTCGTCAGCGTTGATCCTTATCGAATATAGGCTGTGAATCCACCCGCTGGTTCTAGAGTCTAGACTGTCATAACCTGATCTCGATGGAGAAAACCAGACCCCTTCATTCAGCGCATTGACTACCTTCTTGCAGAATGCTTCGCACTACCTCTACATTACAGCCGTCCCTCAATAAAGCCCAGCATAGGCGAAAAGTCGGGCCGTTTAGCAACGTCCCCCCGCCCAGCCATGAAATGTATAACCAGTCTTATCTTTCGGATCTGGAAAAAGATCGAATATATAACGAGTGGGCTGGTGAGTAGAGCTTCACCCCAAGACAAATTACATAAGCTTACGACATGGCTAGCATCCGGAAAGCCCCATAATGTCGTTTGTTCGGCCTGTCATGCCCCCAACAGCTTGATGCTTTGTGAGACTTGCTGTAGGTCTTATCATGCATCCTGCCTGCCACCAGGACATGGAGTCACATCAATTGCAACCCAGTTCTATTGCCCAACCTGCAAAGAAAGACAATGGGATCACTCTCCGCCCAGATTCTCGTCCATGACAACCCCCAACGATTCTTCAGCGAGCACTCCCGCCGCGGCGCCGACGCGAGTGAGTAGTCCGTTAAGCTCGGCGATGCCTTCCGGAAATAATTCTCCGGTGCGAACGCCACAGCTGTTCGTAAACCCAGAGATAACGCGGTCGTTAAATGTGAGCCTGAATAGGAACCACACCCCCCCAGCACACCTTGGTGCTCTGCATCCAGAGGCATTATCTCGGGCCAAGGATTTTCTCATTGAATATGGACGGTTTCCGGTTTCTCAGGAGTTTCCGATTGAGCTGCTTCTTAAGCTCGAATCAATGATGAGTGAGCTTGAGTCGTACAGATCCTCCGAGCGACGGATAGAAGACCTCAAGGCAGAAAACGCAAATTTACGCAACGATAATGCCAACATTAGGGCATACCTTGATTCGAATTTACCGGCGGGCAAACCGATTACCCCCTCAATCACCAACATCGACTCAACGATCCCACGGCCGTCGTTTAATACCACTGGTAAATCCTGGGACCGAATCGTAATGGATTTGATTTAGAATGCGAACTTGCAATTACTGCCCATGGCGTACATTTCGTATCACTCTACCAAGAAGAAATCACCTAGGCCCGGATCCCGAGTATATTTCCTAGTGGGCCGTCAAAGATGTGCTAGTGCTGCGAGCTTCTTGCGGTCTTTCTTGAATAATTCCGTTGGAGAAGGGATCGACGGCATCTGAGGCAGTGATGTCTGTGACCCCTGCACCAAAACGTCATTTCTCAAGCCAAACCTGCTTTGTTGGATCCACACCGAAAGGCATCAGCTGCGGACTCCCCAGAATAGGGGCTAAATGCACCAGGGATCTTGTCGATTTTAACGCATGTACGGATATCTGAACATTATTCCACACGCCAATACCCGTTGCCTAGAATAGCCGTGTGGTACCTTGCAGAAAAAGCATCAGCCCTCAATCGCCTTAATGCTGCAATGTGGCTTGGCTAATAGTAAAGTGCCACTATTAAAGCTTACTCAACTTCTATTTCAGGAAACGCGCACTGTCAATCAACGCGATGGTCAACAAATTAGGGGCAGCTGCTCTGGGGCACATGCGCCCGCTCCACGTCGCACTGTGTCCTGGAATGAGTGAGAATCCCAATTATTCTGCGTGCGAGCCCCTCACATTATTCACAGCGCATTCTTCGCTTTCTCCTGCATGTGGGCGAGGAATGTAACTCCGCTCCTCCCATTTCATCCTTTGGAATTTAAGCACAACAGGCGCTTGTATCGGGCGGGCTAAAGCCTTCTCCGCATTACTTTCATATCCCGCGTTTGGCAGCAAAGGACTGCCTTCTTCTCTCTTCTTTTTTTATTTATGTTGGTCCAATGAAATATTCGTGATGCCCCGGATTACACTAAGAATGCGGCCACGCCTTATCTTGAGGCGGCTCTCGAGAGCTGTCGCGATTTTAGTTTTAGGCACTCCTATTGTGTATGGGCAACAGAATGGAGAAACCGATTTTGATGCTCTGGATTATATCGACCCATTTATTGGCACAGCTTCTGGAGGTATATCGATTTATCAGCTACGGTTCTGTGCCATGAAGTGTCCACCTGATATTAATCTTGTCGTTAGGCCACTCATTTGCTGGTGCAACCCTTCCTTTTGGTATGCAGCCGTGATTATCCAACTACCGGATTTAACTGTCTAACGATAATTCAGGGATGGCCAAGGCGGTTGCAGACACCCAAGGCGAAAACCAAGGAGGCTTTGCTTACGACACCGTCACCGTCACCGGCTTTTCCCACACGCATGACTCTGGAACTGGTGGCGTAAGTTCGAGATGTCCACGCCCGACGCGGGCTATAATACACAACGCTCTGATATACGTATAGTCCCCATCTATGGGAAACCTTCCCATCTTCATCCACCCTAGCTGCCCCGGCGACAATCTCACCAATTGCAAATGGGAGCAAACAGAGAGGGCCGTTTTGTGGGAACGGGAATCCCCCAAAGCTCGTCCAGGGTACTTTGGTATTTCGTTGGAGAATGGTGTTCATGCCGAAATGACGGTAACGAATCATTCCGCTCTATATCGATTCAGCTTTCCCGGTGCTGCCCCCGAGACTCTCAACCCCGTTGTGCTTGTTGATCTCATTGATCTTCCGAAATCTCGTAATAGCGGTAACGCTTCCGTGGATCCGGAGACAGGTCGATTTACAGCGAGTGGGAACTTCGAGCCAAGTTTTGGATTTGGGTCGTACAACATTCATGTTTGCGCAGACTTCCACGACCCCCAGATCCGAGACACTGGCTCGTGGAGGGATAGTTCCGCCAGGCCGAACGAAAATACAATTTCGATCGAGGCTAGCGGTGCTGGAGGTGTTTTCGCTAGACTCAAAGCGCCTGAAACCGATGGCACTGTTACCGTGCGGATTGGAGTTAGTTTTGTGAGCGTTGAGCAAGCCTGTTCCAACGCAGAGAGAGAACAGCCTAATTTTGATTTCGAGGGAACCGTGGCTGTTGCGGGGAGGGCGTGGAGAAAGAAGATGGATGTCATCGATGTTGATGCCACTGGTGTTTCTACTGACCTACAGACCGTTTTCTGGAGCGGTGCATATCGCGCTATGATCAGCCCGCAAGACTATACAGGAGAGAACCCGCTCTGGAAAAGCGATGAGCCTTACTATGACAGTTTCTACTGGTACGAATGGCCCTTTGAACTTTACGCAAGACTTAGCTCACCAGTTCGAGCAGCATCTGGGACTCGTTTCGTGGAATCCACCAGCTATTAACGTTAATGGATCCCCTTTCACAATCTCGAATGATTCGAAGCCTGGTAGATATTTATCGTCACGAAGGATATTTGCCCGATTGTCGCATGTCGCTCTGCAAGGGGTCGACGCAGGGTGGATCCAACGCAGATGTTTTGATTTCCGAAGCTTACCTGAAGGATGTGATGGACGTTGATTGGGACACGGCGTATGAGGCGGTGGTAAAAGATGCCGAGGTTGAGCCGAAGAATTGGAAGGTGGAGGGTCGAGGCGGCCTTGAAAGCTGGAAGACCCTTGGCTACATCCCGATCCATGATGTTGATTCCGGCACCGAGGGCCTTCGCACCCGTAGCGTGTCCCGGACCGTCGAATACGCGTACAATGATTTCTGCATTGCCCAGATGGCTGACCTCATGGGCCACGAGAGCGACTACCAGAAATACACCAAGCGAGCTGGCAATTGGAAGAACGTGTTCAAGGCCAACGAGACTTCATCTATCAACGGGGTCAGCACTAACTTCACCGGGTTTCTCCAACCGCGAAATGCAGATGGCACCTGGGCATACCAGGACCCGATCTTCTGCAGTCCGCTCCTGAAGCCTGACTCTTGCTACCTCAATCCGGAAGGTCATGAGACATACGAAGGAAGCTCTTGGCTTTACACATTGTATCCCCCCCTCCCCACGCTTCGGAGCTTTGCTTCACTGTCCCGTATGAATGCTAACACCGTTTGAATGCAGTTTTGTCCCACAAGATATGGCCAATCTTATCACAACCCTTGGAGGACGTGAAAGATTTGTCTCTCGACTCTCATTCTTGCATGACTCAGGGCTCCTTTACATGGGCGACGAACAAGCCTTCCTGACAGTCTTCCAATACCACTACGCCGGAAGACCCGCCCTCTCGACGAAACAAGCACACTCCTACATTCCGTCGCAGTGGAACACAACCGTCAACGGAATCCCCGGTAACGACGACAGCGGTGCAATGGGCTCTTTCGCAGTCCTCAGCATGATGGGCCTCTTCCCGGTCCACGGGCAGGACGTGTATCTGATTTCCCCGCCTTTCTTCAAGGAAGTCAGTATCCGCAATAGCATCACGGGCAGTGCGGCAACAATCCGGAACAAGAATTTCGACCCGACGTATAAATCTATATACATCCAGAGCGTTACGCGCGACGGCAAGCCGTGGACGAAGAATTGGATTGGGCATGACTTCTTCGCTGAGGGTGGGGTTCTGGAAATTGAGCTGGGTCCGGAGGAGGGCGAGTGGGGGACAAGGATTGAGGATTTACCACCTAGCATGAGCCAATATCAATGGTAGATTTGGGTATGGTGGTGTCTGATGCTTAGCCCCGTCCCAGCTTATGATACTGCCCTCATATTATAGGTATCAATAATTTAATAATCGAGACCATCCTAGCTCGAAAATCCTCCATGTGTCAACCCGCCACCAAGGGTGTCCACAGTTCTTTCAAAGTACTTCTTTCTTTCTCGTAGGGCAATTGACCCATTTCCAGAGAGGAGCAGGAGAAAGGGTTTTGTAGCTAGCTTCTCTAAAATTTTTAAGCCCTGTCTAAAATAAAGGCCTGAATAAGTATCCGGAGTACCGGGAGAGGTTCATTGGCATGGCGTGGGGAATAATTGACCCTCTTCTTTCATTCTCATTTTTTCTTCCTTCTTGTTCAGTAGGGAACTGGCTTGGTTATAGAACATGAAACCGAGGTTTTGATGCAGACCATCCATAACCCTCGGGTTAGATCGTTGCTGTCCAGCGGCCAGCGAGAATGGATATTCACCGGAATGGCACATGGGTATTTTAGGGGGGTGCTTCGTTACTTGCTATACCCCCGAACCTGTACATCCCTCTAGATGACCGCGGCTCATTTCTGTGTCTTTCATGATAATAAAAAAACGACTCAATAATACCCCAGGATTGCCGGGGGGGGGCTCCTGTCCGTGGCGGATAAGACGCTGGAAAGAGGCAGGGTGTTGGAGACAGATTCGTCTGCTATCTGCCCCAGAAACTACACCGTTTGTAGCCGTGTCAACCATCTGTGCGGATCTTCGCCTCCTCGCCGCCATACTGCCTCATCGTGACCGCGGCTAGCACATTCCCCGCAGGGACCAGCAACAGCACGCCAAGATACTCCCACTCCTCTTGCATTAACGTACCCAAAGCAGCGAGATCCCGGACCTCTGCATCGATGAGCTTCTCCGTCTCCATCTGGAGTGCGTAAACAAAGGACTTTGCCGCCTGGTCGCTATCAAGGGATAGGAGATGTCGAATCAGAACTACCCCATTGGTATTCAGGAAGTTATTGGCCATTCCGTCATAGTAGGCCATCTTATCTTTTTCATACGACGCTATATCGTTGGATAGCAGGAGGTGGTCGCCGACGAGTCGGACAATCCGCCGCAAATTGACCCCGTGGCACGCGACGGTAGATCCGACGGAGAACTTGACGGATGCCCAGCACAGCCTAGATCAAGGTTAATACCCTGCTTTTCAGAGGCCCAGACACTATATTAGAGGCGAGACTGACGGGATTGCCACGTCCTTATGGCGATACTCCAGCAGATCACCAAGATTCTGAAAAGCTCGAGGGGGCTGACGGTGGGTGATATACTCCGTCAACGATTCGATCATCTCCTTGCCGCCGTTACCGCACAACCGGTCTTCTTGTTGGATGGCTTCAATAGAGTTCCATATTGTCTGCTGCAGGGGGGACTTGGGGGAAAGCTTCTTGGTATTAACTGGGGGCACGAGGGATTTGAAAAACTCTCGATTCTAACTCCAGCTGTTAGTGGCTAAACCTAATGTAGGGTAAGATGGCTTGGTGGTACATGATTCTGGTCATGAATTTTCCACGATTCTAGCGAGGTTAGTAAGGATGTCGCACAGCAGCAGCTACCAAACAGAAGGCTCACCATGGCAAAGCAGAGCTAAAACATGCATCTCAGCAATCAACGGGATCCTCTTCTCATCTGCAAGAGAATACATGTAGGGGACGCAGCGAGCACTGCCATCTTCGACACTTTCAAGCTCTTTAGCCGCCATATCTGCAATAGTAAAGGACTCAATGCTCGGCGTCCGCTGAGCTGTCGCGTCCATCACGAACGCGGTGAGTAGCCTGCTGCTGGCATCCAAGGCAGTCCGCCAGTGCTTATTTTGACGGACATGCCGGATTCCAGTCGGCCACGGCAGGCCTAGCTTCTCTGGATACAGTGGAAATGAATGAGATCCGGCGAGGGCTTCCATCTTGAGGTCGTTTCTCTCAAGTTCAAACCCCGTTTTGCTCATTATATTATTCGGATTTAATGGTGCAGGACTCGAATAAGGCGCTACCTCGCCGAGCCAGTCGTAAGAATAACGAATAGGCAGCAACTCTGAAAGGAGAGATGTCTCACCGAAACTCATATTCTTGTAATCTAGGGAGGTCAGTCATATTTTGTTCTGCGGTTTTTGGGAATTGGATGTCTTTATACCCGTATACACCTCGTCCATGGGTGTTTTTTCTGGGGTAATATTTGAAAAAAAAAAAAATTCAAGAGCTTGGTGGAAGAGCCGAAGTGCTTGAACGCGGTGGGCAGAGAGCTATTTGTTGGGAGTTTTTTTTATGTCTTCCTTCCGATTCAGGCCCTCCAAGACATTCTCAGTGGCCTTTCCCATGCTCGCCACAGATGCCAGATTTGTCCGTACCTACATTAGCAAAGACAGTTTCAAAACCGGTTCTTGGGCCCCGGTGTTTGCTTCTTCTGCGTCTGTCAGGTCACCTGCGATGATCGATGCCACTAGACAGCGTGTTTTCGTAACCGATTGGCTGGCGCTTTTCGCTTCTTTTGGGGATCCAACCTTGCATCTGACTTGGATTCGCCCCAGCTGCGGTCAAAACCAAAGTCCACCCCAGGCCCTAGAGTCTAGACATCGCACTAGATCAGAGAGGAATGTGGCAAATTTAAGATGAAACTAGCTCGAAATGTCGAGTCAGCCCACAAAGGAGAGAGAGACCTGCCTTCAAAAAAAAAAAAAAGGCAGCATGTCTATTTCGGCACGGATGACTGGTTTCTTTTTTTTTCTCTAAGTAAACCTTGTCCGAAGAAAGGTCATCTATGAATATTAACTCGTATTTGTGGGTGTGATCCGCAATCCTGCTGAACTGGGTCACTGGGACACTCCCCCGGGATGAAAGAGTGGTTCAGGCACGAGGCAAACACAACCGCGCCTCGTGCACTCCACGTTTTTACCCAGACCCGCGTGTGCGCGAAAAGCTGTCGAACCCCCCCTGCAGATCCTTGATTTCTTTCTTCGATCGCAATCTAGGTTAGGGCTCGGACCCGACACCGGGACTTCAGGCGACAGGATCTGCAGGCAACGCGATTTCTTGGTTTCGTTGGCGGCGTTCTAGGCTTGTTCTTTTTCTTTTCTTTTTTTCTTATTCGGGATTGACTTGGTTGGAAGGGTCGGTTAGACAAAAACCGGACTCGCCACTCCCATTTCGAACAAAGGTTCATCGCATCTCGACGTCCGGGGATACTGTTTGAGATTGAAGATGAAAGAATGGGGTAAGTTTGGTGATTCGCTCCTAATTCGTAGGGGGGTATCCTAGTGGGGAGCCATGGTTTGAACTCAATTCGGGTGGCGGCCGCAACAGAGTTCGTTGGGCACGGTTAGCGGTTAGCGTGATCATGGATGGCGCTGATTTTCCCCTCCCGTGGTTATTGGAGTATTCGGTTTTCATTCGCTGAAAGTATATCCGACTCTGATGGCTCATTCATGGGGCCTAGGAGTGCAAGGCTGTGCTTACAGGAGGGAACTGTTGAAAACTATCACTGGTCTGAAATCACTCTATTTAAAGTCCAAGGGGCCTACTCCTGCCAGGATTCTGGTATCTCAACCATCGTGCGGGAGATTCTGAATAATGAATCGGGGTTAACTGCACCGATAGCCGATATAGCTATCACTCCCATGCTTCAAGCTTCGGTGAGTGCTAAATACATTCGGCGCGGGCTGCCATCCACAATTACACCGTGCCATCTACCACCACTGTCGCCGGTGCCCAAATTTTATACTTGTCATAATCCTCCGCATCCTCGTTGCCAAATGCCACGACTCCGGGTTGAACATAAAGAAGAATCTTCTTCCCGTTGAGCCGCGCATCGTCTTCATCAAGATGGTGTAGTCGGTGTGCAGTCGTAAGCGAATCAGAAGTGAACGTGGATATATCCCAAAGATTCAAACATCGGATAGTGGTTCGTTGAGTCCAGAGTGATAGAGCAAGGTCCGCAGCCGATTTGTATAGGCATCGCAACTCCTTGTCACGCTGCTTAAGCTCTTCTTGGGTCGTCATCTGGCGAAGAATGGTACTCACGGGAACGGTAGGGAACCATTCGGCACATATAGAGCCAAGCCGTTTTGTCCTCCCCGGTAGGAGTCCTGAGGAGCACAGGATCCGTAGTGTCTGAGACCGCCAGATATGGGATTCTGTTGCGTGAACTATGTGTCGTTTTGAATCAGCATTCCGCAAATATCGGGGGGCTCAGAAACATTCGTACCCTGACCCATAGTCTTATAAAGCTTTCCCATTTCGTCTGGGTGGGGCAGGGAGTGGCCGCGCTCTACTCCATAAAATCCAAAGAAAGCATTCGCAAATATGGTCTGAAAAACATCTTTAGCCAGAAGAGCCTGAACCAGAACTGCTAGAACTTTGTTTGGGGGGATTTTGATTTTTCCCAGAAAGGAGTCCCATCGGGATTCCGTGCAATATCCACCCAGCTCCCCCAGAATCCTGTCCTTCTCCCGGATAGAGACCCCGTCCAGATCGTTCAATCTTGTAACACTGTAATTCTTTGCCCAAATGCGCATTCTCTCTTGCAATTTTGAGAGCTCGTCCCGAACCAACTGATCCTCTTTGGGTGCCCATTTACTATTCTTCAACATGGACTCCAAGGCGCTTTCCTGGGCACCGATAGATAAATCCTGGAGTTTTTGGTTCTCTTCTTTGAGACTGGCAATCTTGGCTTCCAACTTTTGAATATGGCTGTCCTTTTCGAGGACAAATTGAGTAAAATTTGCATTTCGAGCGTCCATATTTTGGGGGTATAGTTCGAACATCGCTTGCA
This sequence comes from Aspergillus conjunctus, assembly GCA_027569095.1. Classification (NCBI taxonomy): domain Eukaryota; kingdom Fungi; phylum Ascomycota; class Eurotiomycetes; order Eurotiales; family Aspergillaceae; genus Aspergillus; species Aspergillus conjunctus. The sequence goes on along the minus strand of JAPDEL010000023.1, from coordinate 244,651 downwards.
TTCTTTGGATCATAGACTGAAACTTTTGGCCAAACTGTTCATGTTCTGCTCGCGCTCGTGTAATTTCCCTCTGGAACTTAGCAATGGCCTCAGGGTAATTGTTGTCTGGCGCCCAGGGTTCGCTCGATCCTGGTGTTGGGTCCGGCTCTGGCTGGCTCTCTCGATGACCACTTTGATCATAGGTCACGGCACTTGGCCGGTGTAATCTGTGCGTTGACTCTTCTTCGAAACAGGTCTTCGGAAAATATCAGTATACATAGCAAGAATAAACAGGTGTAGGAATAAGTTACCAACGATTTGGAGTTATCGCTGGTATTCTGGGGAGAGAAATCTGAGTGACACTCATCCATCTCCCTTAGAGGGTTGTGCATGCTTTGCATCAGTGGCTGGCCTGGTGAAGCTAAAATGGATTTTGGTTCCTAGAAAGCGTAGCAGCGAGACAGTTGGTAGATTGTTGGACATAAAATCAAGCAAGTTCATGTCTACCTTATCAGCTCTTGGTTTCTTGTAATATCCTAGAATCTTCTACAATAAAAACACTGGGTACCCCATAATAGTGAGGGGAAGTGAGGTGACAATGAATGACATGTGAGCAAGAGAGAAGTTTCTGGCCAGTAGGTATCACTAGCGACGTGATAGTTGAATTAGGACAGCCTCGGGCGTGCCACAAAAATCTTCTATTGGATCTATCAGAATGACTAGAAGCTTCTTCAACCATCTTCACCTTGGTCTTCAACAACTACAAGAGATCCTGGCAATTATGACTCTTTACAATGATATCTCAGACCTATAGCCATCCAGATCCACGTCAAGAATTGCATGCCGGGATTGATCCTCCATCTAACAAGATGGTAGGCAAGAGAAAGCGTAGTCCCAGCATAATCGGGCCCCAGCCTTTGGCATCTGAGCACAGGATCATCGTTGGAGTTGATTATGGAACTACATATACCGGTAACCTCAACCGTTCTCTATTATTAAACCAGAAAAACAGCTAACTATGTGGGTTGAAAGGGGTGAGCTACATTAACTCTATGGCAGCAGATTTGAGAGATATCATCTTGGTAGACACATGGCCGGGCCCCTCTCGTAATTCAGAGTCTGTCATCAAATCGCCTTCTCGTATCTCATACCCTACAGAGAATCCAGAAATAAGCGAGCGGTGTTGGGGGTACCAAATCAAGCCGGGCATGACCAGCTCTTCGTGGACCAAGTTGTTCTTGGACCAAAATACTCCGCTCGGCAGCTACGATGACCCTGCTCTTGAAAGGGCAGCTGAAAATGGTATCCTCAGACTCCCCCCGGGGCTCAGCGCCGTCGACGTGGTGGCGGATTATCTTTCTATGGTCTACAACTATATTCTAGAACGGATCGCAAAGCACATTACAAAAGACACGCTGCGGGTGACTCCAATTGAATTTTGGTTCACTGTTCCAGCTATATGGTCTGACCAGGCTCAAAATGCAACGCTAACGGCTGCCCGACGAGCTGGGTTTGGAGAGAGTATTTCACGCCCTGATGACAAGATTTTCCTGGTTAGCGAGCCAGAAGCAGCCGCCATCACAGTACTGAAGAAGCACACCGGCGCTGGGGTCCAGGGGTTCGTTAAGGTGAACCTCTCCTACCCCGCAGAGGAGATCTTCGCTAAATGAGAATCTGCAGCCAGGAGACGGTGTACTGGTCTGTGACTGCGGAGGTGGTACTGTGGTGAGTCCTTGTGGGAAAAAAGCAGATAATTTCGTCATACAGCAGCTCACGATCTAGGACATAACCACCTACCTTGTGGTGCGGACAACCCCTACTCTTTCTTTCGAGGAGCTTTGCACGGGAGCTGGTATGTCTTGCGTTGTTGTCTTCCTCTCTTCGACAAGCATATCAGTCCTGAACGAATCATAGGGGGTAAGTGCGGGTCGACGGCGATCGATCGCAAGTTCTACGAGCTCATGTCATCCCGCTTTGGACGTGCCTTCGACACACTGCCCATTAAGCGAAAGGGCCCCGGCAGTGAGCTCATGAAGGCGTTTGAGATAGTCAAACGGGATTTCGGACATCCCACCGGGAACACGACATTCGAATTGCCCCTCAATATGACAGTCCAGGGGATCAGCCCACAGTACTTTGATGCCGACGAACGACTTGTGATTATATCGAGGTATCTATACTGCCTTTAACTGTTGGTCCAGCTCCTAGTATTCTAACTACGCATAGTGCGGACCTCCGGTCTATCTTCGATCCCGTGGTAGAGCAGATACTGGGGCTCGTTCGCAAGCAGATAAACGACGCCCGTGAGGAAACTGGAAAAAAAATTGTTAACGTATCGACCCTAACCCCCGTCCGTGAGGTATGCAAGAATTAATCTGACTGAACCAGAGGATTTTCCTAGTCGGTGGCTTTGGGGACTCTGAATATCTTCGCCAAGCTTTTCGCTCATGTTTTGAGTGCCAAGGAATTGCTGTAACCATCCCTGACAGACCGTTAGTATCAGAGACCCATTCAGAAAATTCTCTGTGCATGTCTAACCTTCTGGTTTCTTTGCAGGCAAGCTGCAATTGTGCAAGGTGCTGCTCTTAGAGGCCTGGAAGGGCTTCAGTCTAGAACAAGGAGGTGTCGTCGGCACTATGGATTCACTAGAGATATAGGGTTCCGTGACGGAATAGCTCAGGAATCGGAATCTTATATCTCTGAGTGGCATGGTACGAAGATGGTCAAAGATATTTTCAAATGGGTGGTGCGTTCCCAGTATAGTACTTATTGGCAACGTAGTTTTCTTATGTGGATTTCGAACAGGGTGCTAAGTATGCGGAGAATTACACATATAGTTACTCCCTTTCTCGAACACACTATGTGTCTGGAAGCTTATCCTACAGCAGTACTCTGTACGCGTGTGATCTAGCGGCTGCTCCAGAACGTAAGGGCTCAGGTTCGTCTATCGTTCCGTGAAATCAGGGGCAGCGGCTGACTAGGGCATCAGATGTTTACATGGTCGGCAATATTGATGTCGACTTTTCGAATATTGACCTGAAAGGATTTAAATCAAAATATATCAATGGAAGGTTGGCCTATCGCCTCAAATACGACATCAAAGTCATATTCGGGGCTAAGGATGGTGTTTTGAAGTTTGAGGCTTGGAGCACAGGACAGAAAATCGGGGAGACGAGCATCAGCTTCAACAGTGTCAAATACTACTGAGGAACCCAAGCAAATAATGGGCAGGCTGCGACAAATCCCTGGTTTTCAGTTCTGGGGGCCACTGGAAACATTTCTGAACAATGCCAGGACCCACTTGCTGCTGGTTGTGGCTTGAAATGATAAGACATTGTTTTTCTTTGGATCCTACTGAGTTATAAACACATGGACATCCTTTGGCTTTTCCGGCGTAACTCTCTAGCAGACCCAACGCAAATGGAACTTTGCTAGAGGGAAATGTGTCCTTTTCAAGAGAATGCAGAGGTCGGTTTGGCACCTGAAAGAAGCCACAGTGGAGAGTAGTGCGAGATCATGTGCTTCGTAGAAATAGTTGACGAAAGCATCTCCCATCGGTAAACCATCATGGAACAGCAACAACACAAGCCAGGCTGCGGAAATTTATCTATCTCAAAAGCTGAGCCAACAAACTCACCTCGTACAATAAATAGCGCCCATTTCACCCTCCGAACTCCATTCCAGAAGCCGCCCCTTTGAAACCAAACCCTGGGTCATATTGCGGTGACCGTGATACACCCATTTCCCTTTCCATAGAGTGATAAGCCGTGACTTTCTTCGAACCGTGCTTTCGTCGTCAAACCTGCCTCCATTCTCGCGTATACCCGGGGTAGTTTTGATTCACAACGTCCCAGTCCTGGAATGTGGTATAACCCAGTAAAGATAAATTCCTGTCTCTTCTCTCCGACAGACCTGATCAAATACAAGAGAATTTTGGGATGAAAAGCCGTTTTCATGGAGTAAAACAATTGTTGGGCAGCTTGGATCATCAGTCTCACGACTCTCTAGATCAGCAACGTAGAAAGTTGGGTTTAGTAGATGATGGGCAGGGCAAGAAGTGATATCACCAATAGGGTATAAAAGGAACTGAGCTGGTCCGTGAGCGCCACGCTGCCTCCCAGGCATGAGTCTCCTCACGAACAAAGTCATCGTATCGGCGTTGAAAATCCCACTTTGGGGTGGGCCCTACTCCCCAAAGCCCCCCAGTTAGTAGCTACTTCAGATATTGAGACCGAGATAACATGCGATCTTTCCAGTCTTTATCCAAGACCTCTAATAAGGACATGAATTCTTGCAGGTCACTGTACTTGTCTTCATCAAGGAAAAGCCGTGGCTCCTCAAGCCAAACTTTTCCGAGTAAATGAAAGGTGAGTGAAGCCTGGTTCTTCTCCATGGGGTTGAAAAACACTTGAGGAAAGGATGAAAGATAAGATGAAGCTAAGAGATGATAGTGAAGGGGGGGGGGGGGGGGGGGGTTGGTGTGAGTGTCGAGACAACTCGATATAGGTAGGCAAGATGGGAAAGAGGCAATGAAGGGAAAAAACACAACCCCTCCAAGAAGCACCTGCCCAAGCAAACAATGTGGCTGGGTTGTACCTAGGTAAGTAGTGGACGGTTAGCTAGAGACTACAGGTCATCGACTCATCTGCTAGTGGGTCTGAGGAGTCTATTTTAGAACGATTGTATAACTTTCTATAAGTAAAACCTTATTTTCTATTATTTTTCTTTTTTAATTTATTACAATTTTTAAATATCTGTATTATGTCCATGTGGCAGCCCGAATAGAGGAAAAGGCAAAGCAAGCACTGAGCTGGATGTACGCATCGTCGTCGTTGCTCTTGCTTAGTCTACTACAAGCCCACAACAGTCTATGAAAAATAAAATCGCGCATCCGGGATACAGAACTCCCAGTATACGTTACGTGAGCTCCCGCAACATTGTCCAGGGGGTGAATATCCCTGAGTGATAATATACATTTGAGACCGTCGTGCCAGAGCCCGGAGGAGTGGGAAAAACTTGCGTTTTGAGTGCAAATATCTCTCGCCTTTATCTACTTGAGACCGACCAAGGAATTAGGGGGAAAGGAAAGCACATGGGCTGACAGTGCCAATATCCAGATTGACCCTATTGCCTTCGAGCCTTGTAGGGTCGATCTCCTTAGGATCCTTAGGACTTGGGAGCTAGTCCCAGGTAAATTATTAGAACAGGGGACAATTGATAATGTACTTCGAGGCACCCCCCTTCAAAACCTGTTTCAATTGACTGAAATTTGCAAAATGGAAAAATAAAAAAGAAAAATAAAAAGGTAATGGGATGAGCCGGGATTGAACCAGCGACCTCACGATAAACCGTTACTCTGTGAGAAGTATCGGAAGACTGACTGTTCTTCAGTCGTGCGCTCTCCCAACTGAGCTATCACCCCAATTGTTGATTTACAGGTGAATGGTTTTGACATATTTCCATGTTATGCAAAATGTGACAATATGTTAAAAATGAATGGGATGAGCCGGGATTGAACCAGCGACCTCACGATAGCCCGTTACTCTCTTAGAAGTATCGGATGAATGACTGATCACGTTCTTCAGTCGTGCGCTCTCCCAACTGAGCTATCACCCCATTGGTTGATAATTGTATGAATGCTTTTAATATATGTGCACGTTATCCTACTCGCCCAGCAGCTTTTCAGAGCCGCAGGACGTATGACCGACCATACATTGAGCCTTCTACCTCCAACATCTTTTGTGATTCTTCCCCTTCACTCTTTTCTGGACAGGGGGGAATGAACAGATTAAATTATACATGTGGCCATTCGAGTTTGGCAAAAAGGCGATCTTAGAGACATGCGTCGTCCTCATCCGCACGGAGTCCTATCCGATCTTCGAGTACGATGGGAAAAGCAGCGAGGTTATTGAGAAAGCAAGGCAGGTTGAGCGCGCTGCTGCAGGGCTGATAGAGGTATCAAAGCAGGAAACATCTGAAGGAAAGGTCGAGGTTCAAATTCTTGCAACACACAATCCAAGTCCCGATCAGAGATTTGTTTACTTTAGGCAGATGAGGACGATTTCACGCAAAGCCAGCGTTCACCTCAATCGCGATAACCAAGTCCTCTTTACCTTCACTGGAGAGCTGGGCGTCGACTGAATTTGCGGCTTACTTTGCCGGGTTCTTGATCACATAGTACAGAATTGACACAGAACAATTTTGTAGTGGTTCTGGAGATGTGCACAGCGAGGCGCAGTTGAGTTTCACAAAGAAAAAGCCCTGCGTTTAACCAAGAACCCGAGCGTAAACAAAATGGCAAAGGAAGCAAACGCGGCGAAAATGTGAACAAATGTAAATAAATGAAGGAAAAAAAATAAAAAGAAAGAAAGAAATGGGGTGAGCCGGGATTGAACCGGCGACCTCACGATAGCCCGTTACTCTGTTAGGAGTATTGGATGAATGACTGATCACGTTCTTCAGTCGTGCGCTCTCCCAACTGAGCTATCACCCCATTGGTTGGAATTCCGAACAGACGAAGGAAAAGCGGCGAAGATTTGGGCAAATGTAAATAAATGAAAAAAAAATGGAAAAAAGAAATGGGATGAGCCGGGATTGAACCAGCGACCTCACGATAACCCGTTACTCTGTGAGAAGTATCGGAAGACTGACTGTTCTTCAGTCGTGCGCTCTCCCAACTGAGCTATCACCCCATTGGTTGGGATTTCGAGCCGCTTTATTGATAGGTAACCTTTTAATATACATAACCTAGATAACATGAAAGGTCCCGGGTCGCAAATACCTTCTCATCAACAAGGAGCGAGGAAACTATTCTTATTTTTCCTTTATTAATCTCTCCTATAAACATGTACTTAAGAAATATAAGTAGATTATGTCTTATTCTGGAGCTAATGTCTATTATTAGTTGGCTACTAGAGTTGAATTGTGGGATACTACTAAGCAAAATATATATTCTCTGTGGCAAGCCGCCCTACCTCGGTCTCATATAGTTTTCACTACTAAAATAGCTTGCTTGCGATGCCAGTCAATCTACGACATAGCTTCCCTTCTGCCATTGGAGGGACTGGCGTAGGTACTCTAACTTCCAGCCCGTGGATGATGCCACTCCATCGTGTCATATTTTCAGCTCCCATGCTTTCTTCGCCCGGATGGCGGGCTCTCATGGCTGAGGTCCCAACCTTCACGGCGTCGGGGATTTTCGGGCCATTACTGATGTGGGCTTGGAGCATCAGGCTAAACTTTAAGATGGTAGTTTCTGCGATTTATAATATGAGATCATCATTGTTTGGCATGATATTGTTTGAGATTCTGTATATATTTTTTTTTGTTTCTTCAAGTCTGTAATGATACTATTCTGTGTGTTGTGGAAAATTCACTTGCTGAGCTCCAGTGAATGCCTGAGTGACTCGGACACCCACTCAACTATTCATTTAGGAAGGAGTCAAAACTGGACAGCTCACCACCAAGAAGGAAGAAAATCTCTTATATAATGGTGAATATATAAATTCGGATTCATCTCAAAGCTGGTCAGATTTTAGAATCAAAGAAAACCATGGTGATGAGATGAGGATTGTTAATTAATTGCTTCCCTAAGAGCAGGTTGTGAGAGTGTTCAAAAGTGCCATAAGTACACTTAGAAGATTCCGTACCACTTCAGAGACTCCCCACCTCAGAATTATTGGATATGGCTCCATGTCCTCATCTAAATGGCATCAGTTACCAGTTAACAGAATCCTCCAAAACGGGGGGTCATGAGGTGTGAAATTTCAATCAACTGGTCCCCGATGTGCCGAGCGTGGAAGTGTTCAAAAGTGCTATACATGCTCTTACACGCTGTCGTATTGTTACTTCTGGAGCAACTGGGATTCCTATCTTAAACACGTTGGATATAGCCTCATATAATTATATGGGATCAAAAATCTTCATAATAGCCCAAAGCTAGGTTTACGGGGTGGGAATTTCTGCTTGATCAGTTCCCGGGAGTTCCCCCATGAAGGTGTTCAAGAGTGCCATACATGCACCTACGTGCTGCTGGAGTGATTCGCCTGTGGAATCTGGGACTGCTATCCTAGACGTGCTGAATATAGCTTCATTGTGTACTAGAACACCGTCTGTTTTCATGATCATCAAAATTTGGGGTCATGAGGTGGGAAAATCCGCCTAACCACTTTTTTGAGGACGCCCGTGTCGAGTGCCGAATTCTGCCTTGTGTTTGAGGCATCAAAATATTATGCAGTCTTGTACAGTGGATAATTTGCAGTATGCATATCCAAAACATACCTCCTAGTAACACAAATTGAATCCCCTTCCCATTGTCAATCACCTTGGCGATTACACGAAGCCAAATATATACGCCTGAACCATTCCCTCATGTCTCCAGCATAAAATCCCTGCTTATTACTCGGTCAATCCAAACCATTTCAGCACCTCATCCTCAGGTGTCGGCACCACATGGCCAACACCCTGAGCGGAGTACGCCTCAAACTGCGTCCCATCGCCATACACATACCGCGTGTACCCAGGCAACGGAGTATTCGATTCCTCCTTGGTCATATCCAAATCGAAGAATGTCGACCACTGCTTAACGGCCTCACCGAAGTTCCGATAATTGATAATGCTGTCCGCCGTTCCATGCCAAATCTGCAGACGCGGATACTTACCCGAAAAACCAGGATACGCCTCCTTAACAGCATTTGCCCACTCCTGGCCGGTCTTGATGACTTCGCCGTTTGCGCAGGCGGGATCGGCGGTGATAGGGCTTGCGCCTGGTGATCCGAGGAGACAGGTATAGGGTAATCCGGAGAAAGCAGATCCAGCGGCGAAGACATCGGGGTACGTTGCGACGAGGGTCTGGGTCATCATTGCACCAGAGGAGGATCCGGTCACGTAGACCCGCTCCGGATCAGCGCCGTATTTGTTGATTGTGTAGTTGATCATGTTGACGAGGGAGAGGGAGTCGCTGCCGCCGTCGTGGGTGAGGGACTCCTTGGTGTAGACATCCCAGCAGTGGAAGTCCCGCGTGGCGCTGGGGAAGATAGTAATGAACCCGAGTTCATCGGCTGGGGTGTGGAAATCGACGGCGGCCCAATACATTTGTGCGTCCATGAGGCATCCGTGGAGCTATCCAGGTTAGTGGATGATATGGTGATGGGATCGGGGGATTCATGCGCATACCGCGAGAATGATGGGCGGCTTCTCAGCCAGTTTTTCTGGCACGTAAATATACATCTCACTTCGGCCAGGGTTGTCACCAAAGTCACGGACCCTGGACAATGAGGCCGCATAGGTGGAGGCCACGAGGCCAAGCGAAAGGTACGCCAAATGCATTTTACCAGTTTTGCTTCCTTGCGAGGGAGGGAGGGGGGGGGGGAAGAGGCTTGTGTTGTTAATCTGGGGTAACTATGGGGCTTAGATGGGCGAGGAAGCCACCTTTTAATACCTCCATTTTGTTCCTGAATCTGCAGAATGCCGGTTTCACATCCTCAAACAAGGGCGTTTTGGGCGCGCCCCATTCCGAGGCACGGATCGCAGGAACGGTAGCCAAGTGTGAGCGCCCTTAGCCCATGAAGCAGTTCTGGAGTGGTTCCATTTTCCTTCTTCCACTGATCACTATGGGCGTGCGGGAAAAATGACAGGGATAAGACGCAGATCTTCTCGGCGCAAGGCTGTTGGCTCGGTCGGCGAATCGCGATGGTGAAACGCTCTGATGTGTTCCGAGGGTCGATTCTCATCGGTATTTACGGAGTAGAGCTTGAAGCGGCCAGTCTAGCTGGCTTGAGGTCTTGTCGTGTGGATCATCATTTTAGTCGGCAAGTGGGAGGATACTACCTACCGATTTCCCCTTCAACGTCATGAAAGGCTATTCAAGATGTGAAGAGGCTCGATCTCATCTTTGGTTGTTGGAGAGGGGAGGCCGGAAGGCACCGTCCCAAGAGTCAAAGCAGCACGATTATTTGGGCAATAGAAGTCCTCACTTTACGGCTCGATGTTGGCCCCAGCCTGAACATCTGACTCATTTCCATATCCTCGGCCATCATATCCACAACCCCTTGTGACAACTCAAGACTAGACTTGCGTTTCTTGTCGCGACTGGGCAAATGGTAAACGGCTTCCTAACTCTGCTCAGATGCGTCGGGCGCCGGCCGTAGCTCCTTTTTCATGAAAGCTTCCCACAGCACAACCACCGTCCCATCCAACGCTTTCTCCTCATACAGCGGCTCCTCCTTCCAGCTAACATACCCCAGTTTCTCATACCACTCCTGAATACTAAAAGATGGTAGTTCCATGCCGATCCTCGCCCACATACCCCGCCACTCGGGCCCCTCATCGTACATATACCGTTTACTTAGGGCAGTGAGAGCAATAAACCGACAGTTTGGGCTACCATACGGCTCCGTAACGGCCATTCCCTCGACTAATTCCATCGCGCGTCGTCCTAGCCCGTACGCGCGATACTCGGGTAGTAGGAAGAACGAACTAATGGTAAGTATGGTCTTGTCGGCGCGGGCCAGACCAAGCTCTGGGGGTTCACAGTATGCGTCGAGGGAGATGTGACCAGCTCGGATAAGTTCATTATTTTCCTCATCGTGAGGGCTAGGAATGGTAATCCAAAAGAGATTCTTCCGGCCTTCTCGTTGCTTGTCTTTCCATTTCTGAAGGGTTGGTGGATCATGGTGCCAGCCACAGAGGATGCGCTGTCTTTGGAGCTCACCGAAATGGCCCCGGTCTTGGAAATTCACGGGTTCGAGGCTGCATTGAGATTTAGGAGATGGGGTTGCCATTTCTGGATGGAAGAAATATGATGGCAGGATTGTGTTGATGAGTTTTTGCCCATATTTATGTTACACCCATGAGCGGTAGGCTCACGTCATTAGTGCTTACAGAGCTTTGGAGCCCCTCAGGGCGCCCCAAATATACAGCTGTCCCGCCCTGTATGTACTCTAGCTACCTCGTAATAATACTTGTCTTGTAGGGCCCTAAATAGAATCTCTTCATGAATAATTAACAACCACAACGCCCAACATTAAATACCTATATCGATAATGACTCTCCCAACTATCGTCCTTGTTCACGGGGCGTGGCACACTCCACCTAACTACCAGACGTTCATCACAGCCCTCCAAACCCAAGGCTTCACCGTCCACTGTCCCCGACTCCCCAGCTGCAGTGGCTCCTCTCCACCAGCAGCTTCCCTACCCGAGGACATCGCCTACATCCGCACGCTGCTCACTTCACTTTCCGATGAAGGCGCGCGAATCGTCCTCCTAATGCACTCGTATGGCGGGGCAGTCGGCACCGACGCCACAGACGGCTTGGCATTCTCCGACCGGAAAGCAGCCGGCCAACCAGGCGGGGTCATCCACTTACTGTATCTCTGCGCATATATTCTCCCACCCGATACGGCTATCTGGAATATCGTACAGGAGGCCGGGATGGATAAGCTCTGGGACCAGTTTATCCACACCGACAAGGAAGACGGGGTGTCAGAGTCTACGTTCCCCCTTGACCCCGGGTTAATGTTCTTTGGTGGTGATGAGGGGGCGGTTAGTGACCGTGTCGTAGAGGAGGCTAAGACGACCCTGGTGAGGTTTCCGATGAGCGCACTTATGATCCCGGTGAAGGGGATCTCGTGGATGAGTATTCCGGTTACATATGTGATGACTCAGAAGGATTATTCGGTGCCGAGGGTGTATCAGGATCTGATGGTTGGGAGGGTGAAGGGGGCAGGAGTGCAGTTGAGGATCGAGGATTATGATACTTCTCATAGTATTTTTATCACCAGGGAGAAGGACATGGTGCGCCTTGCGGTGGAGGCTGCGAAGGAGGCTGCGAATGATCAACGGAATCCTGTCTAAGATTTAGACTAAACTCGATCGACTGGTGCAGTATTGGATTCTCGGCCGTACAGTGACTTGGATCGGCATACCATCTTCTTGAGACTGCATGGGCACTCAGGGTTCAAGCAAGACCTGTATTTCGTAGCGAGTTGCCAAGTAAGTGCCTGAATCAATAGTTGCATTGATATTTCACCCCTCCTGATTTGTTTTGAGTTGCTCGCAAATCCCGAGTCCGAATCGGTTCGGGGATAAGGCGGGATATTGGCGTGAAATCGGTCGAGGTAAGAAAATCTAAATGTCTATCTTTTGCAATCTGTTTTCTCATCAATATTATTCTACAAGAGATGTGTAGATATTTTAATAAATATGATCCATCAACGTACTCCAGGTCTCAAATTCTCCCAAAAGCTGCGGGTTGCGCTGCCATTCTCGATCTGTTTCCACTCGGAGATCGCGCTGGAAAAGCCGATTTCGGTCATATTCTGTGCGCAAAAACACGACTTCCGCAAGCCACATCGAAGATCTGGATTCTAGTCATGCTTGATTGAGAAACCGTTCCGAGGTGTTGACGTCAAGGTGTCTCGTGGGATCGCACTTGAACGAATCGCCTCTAGAGAGTGGTTTAGGGCATATATCCCTCGCTCCTGTCCACTGCGAATAGGGGTCTTGATGGTGGATATGGATGGCACTAGTTGTTGCAGGTGGCTTTATTATTACGAGTCTAGACCAGGTTTCTTACGGAGACTAGGAAAGGTCCTGGAATATGACCCCATATGAGAGCGGTTATAAAAGCCATCACAAAGTACCTGGCCGACTCCTCTGTTACCTCAACCCGGTCCGATTTTGTCTACTACATCCTTCCCAATGGCAAACTCAAACCGGCCCATCGTGGCCAGTACCAAAGTCCTCAGCCTTCTTGAAAGGCTTCACAAACAATCCCAGACCCAGGAAAACACCCTGTCCATGTACACATTCTGGATAAGCTACCTCATTCGGTCCTTCCTTGGAGGAAGAGCCTGGTCCGCCAACCAAGACAACTACATGCGCGATAAGTTCATCGCCCTTGAACCGGAGAAATGTGAGTTCATATATCTTCTTGCAAGATCTACGGGGGCTCGGAATATCGTTGAGGCGGGCACGAGCTTCGGGGTTTCAACAATCTATCTAGCTCTAGCTTCTGGGCAAAACGCGGGAGCTACGCCCGAGACACGCCATGCGAGAGTGATTGCGACAGAAAAGGAACCCAGCAAGGCACGTCAGGCGAAAGAACATTGGAAACTGGCAGGGGATGAGGTGGAGCCTTGGATTACCCTGCTGGAAGGAGATTTGCTGGAGAAGCTACCGGAGGAGTTGAACCGTACCGGATTGATTGATTTGTTACTTCTGGACAGTAAGCTTCCCTGCATCTCCGTTCAAGAATCATGTATGCATGCTGATGCGGTATGATTCAAGTTTGGATTCCGCTGGCATGGCCCACGCTCCAAATAGTCAAGCCTAGACTTCGGCCCGGAGCGGTAGTCATTGCCGATATGACTGCGATTGCAAAACAGCCGTATAAAGAATTTCTGGAATATCTCTATGATCCATGCAATGGTTTCAAAGCCGTGACTACTCCGTTTAGTGGTGGGTTAGAGCTGGCTGTGTATTTGCCGGAGGGGCATTAAATGGTTGTTTGAGGGTCGTGTTGTGAACACGCAAAGATGTGTGACCTGTGTTTGAGGAATAGAAAGCTGGCTCCCAGGATTTTGTCTGATATCGGTTGTACGCTGCTTTTTGCCATTGACCGCGCTTCTAACTATCAGTCTGCATCAAACGAGGGGAGAATAATGCGGACGGGGATATCCAGGTGATGGAACCGGTTTACGAGTAACGATAAGTGTAGCTAGCTATAATTCTACCAGATATGGGATTGTAAAATAGTTCCATGGCGAATCCATTATTGACTGTAGACATAGATCGGGGAAACAACGCACTGCCCACCTAGGTAGGTAATAATCAAGCCAGCTCCAGAGGAAAGCTATGCCAATCATCCCTCCAGTCGTTCGCTTGAGCGGGCCACAACTCCCGGTAAACCGACTCATAGGGCCCCGGCCATTCCTGCCGTCTCCGACTCATTTGGTCCCTATTCCGGGCCCCTACCTCCTGCACAAGAATTCTATCCTCCTGCTCCCCCGGCCCACGAGGGACTCGGATACACTTCCACGACCGCTGAAGTGGCTGAAGATCCTCCTCAATCCCATCAGGGAGATCAGAGCCACGCACAACCTCTATCCGAAGCCGCCGTAGTAACGACGACGGCTGCGCACTGAGAATCACCCCGAATATCGACCGGACTAGTTTCTCGTCTATGGCGAAATTGATAAATAGATCCCGTGCTTCCACCTCGTCCTCTTTCCGGGTCCTTGGACGTGTCTCACCCTCGGCATTTAACAGAGGGACACACTCCAGTCGAAGCGAGAGGTCTCGGAGATTCGGCAGCGTCCCGAGTTCCCGGTATAATGCGACCTCAGTTGTATCCCCTTTCGTTCGTCGAATGGCGACACCTAGATATCGCAGGCTCGGACACTGGACTTTGATCCGCTGGATATGGTCTAGGGTGAGTGGGGGTGAGCCTGGTTCTACGGCGCGGTTCCCGGCCAGGGAGAGTTTCTCTAGCGTGCTGCCGTGGGTCCCCAGGATGATCTGCAGGGAGCGCCAGGGGATCGGGTTCCTCGTTTCCCCTGTGGACAGGTAAATGCTGCGGAGCGGGCTAGTCAGACTAGCGACAAAGTCCCGGGCGGCGAGGTGGACTTTAATGTCGTTTGTTTGCTGCAGGGGATGAGTTTGTGGGTCGAGGGCGAGAGTCTCGAGTGCAGGGAACTGGCACTGTGCGGCGAGGTGGAGAACTTCGGCGGAGACGTTCCAGAGTTGGAGCGTTTGGAGCTGGGAGAATGCGATGTGGCGCTCCCAGGCGCGGAAGTCATGGGTGTCATTGGCTGGGTTGAGGCTCAGGGAATGGATATTTGCTGTCGAACTAGGGGGCAGAGAAGGTAGATTGAGTTTTGCAAACTCCCCTTCTTGGAGGCGAGAATCTTCGAAGAGACCGCGCCAGGGAGGTCGATTCCGGCGCTCTGGTACCAGCTGTCCCATGACGATGCCTGGGGGTGGGGGTATTTTGACAATGTGGATGTGCTTCAGGTTAGGGGCGAGCTTTATCAGCTCTAGCATTGCCTCGCCGGTATAGTCGACCCCGTTCCCGGAATTGGTAAATTGGGTGACCTGCACCGTAACACGAGACAGGCGGGGTGAAGTTGCCAAGGTGAGATCATACGGGTCGATATCGCGCGGCTGATCATCCGGATAGCGCAGGCTGGGCAGTTTGAAGCTCATGATATGGAGTCTGCAGTAGGGGAGGTCATTCAGAGCCTGGAAGAGGCAGGGGGGGAAGATGGCCGTGCACGCCCAGATCAAGTCTCTGAGGCCGGAGAGCTTCCTGAGAAATGTAGGCAGGCCCATCCAGTAATCATTCTGGATGTGTACCCGGAAATTGCGCCCAGTGCAATGGTAGTATTGGTCCATGGAGGTCAGCTCATCCTGGCTCCGTCCTCCGTCGCTGTCCTGCTCCGTCGGACTGTCACCACCGCCAGGACGCGGTAGATCATCCCGGAAGGTTACAGAATGTACAGCTGAGAACGCTGAGGTCCACTCCAGAAGTCCGGTCCATCCTTGCACATCCCGGGCAAGCCGTTCGCGCCACGAGAGTCGGAATTTCAGGTGGTGGAAACGGTGTCTACTAGCGATGGCGTGGAAGTGCTTGCTAACTAGAACCAGGTTGAATATGCTTGGGCGATAATCACACACAAGGAGTTCGCAGATGTCGTGTTGGATCTCGAGGGGAAGAGATGAGAAGCAGGCCATGGTTGAAAGAAGGGGGTTAAATTAAGCTAGAAATTGGCCTCTTTCTCCCCTGAAGTGCTTGAAATAGGGCTATTGGAGACTTTCATGTGACTTCAGTCTAGTATAACATAACCCTATTATTCCAACACAAAGAGTGAAAAGCAACACTCTTAAACATAGAAATGAAATTGAAACAAGACAATCATCCATGTCAAGACTACGCAGGGGTATTGAGCTGGACGCACTGCGTGACGTAGCTGTAAGAACTGGAGGCAGAGGTGGAGATTACGATCTCAGGCTTCACGCTGAGGGCACCAAAAATCTTGTGGGAGATGGAGAATCTCAACCATACGGTAGGGGTTCAAAACCACCCACGCTTCTCATCCGGCTCTCTCAGATCGTAGCCCGATCAAAAACCACTACAACCCACTGATACGGTCTCATATCCGTGAAATTCTCGACATTGCCCCTGATTTCCTCTCTATTCTGGGCATTCTTACGGGCATCCATGCTCTTCCCAATGACCGAGCTATCCTATGTAGAAGGACCACAGCAAGGAGAACATCTATACGAATGTAGTTGCAACACCGAGCCGGAACTTCAGTATTAATGGATTGAATGCGTCAAACCTGAAAATAAATGTATCTGGAAGGACGACCACGGAGTCGGTTTGATCTACGAAAGACGAATTTCACGAATAGCATTGGATCCTAGACTTTAGTCAAAGGGCTTCTAGGTAGCTGGGGCAGCAATAGTCATAGTTCACAGCCAGGTTAAGGGGGTGTATAATTATCTTATTTAGCACGAGAAAGAAGCCTTGAAGAAGAAACGAAAATTAGCACATTAACCGAGCCTGGTTCTCGGCATCTAAAATGCTATTTTATCCCCCAGAACCTGTAATGATAGGCCCCACCAGGCTCGGAATCCAGGTTTTGGATTCCACCCCATGATCGGGAGTACTTGGTGAGGATAGGGATATCGACTTTCGGGACCGAATTGGCATGGTCCGCGTTGAAACCCCTGCAGCTGTCGACAACGCCCGTCTTCTCGTCACTTTCGTTGCACGGCGATACTTTTTATCGATAGTCAGACGCGACACAGCCGGTAGAATTCTGCGCCGTCCACCCACAACACCCTCATCAGCACAAACACCTGAGGAAAGACCCATGTAGCGATCCAACCGCCCGCTCAGCTGGCCAAGTTGTTTGATGAAGCGCGCGTATACTGCATCGGCAATTGCATCCCGACTGATATGCCCTGCTACCTCGCTGAATGTGCAGCTTAAATCATCGTAGACTGTCTGAAGACCTGCGTGCTGCTCGGCCAGCTCGAAGACTGCTGAGTAAAGAGGTGGGAGTCAGCGAGCATCCCGATAATCTTTTTTCATGCTCAGGCTTGGCTTACGGGAATCTGGATCGGATAACTCGTCAAGGTGTTCGTAAAGTTCGTGGACTTTGGTTCGAAAACTCTCGACAGATTCTTGGTAGGCGGCCTCTGTGGCGGCGGAAGCGGGGGAGGGGGAATGGGTTGACCATCGGGGCATCGCTAGAGCTAGCGTTTGGAGATGCTCGTTGATCAGGTCATCGATCGCGTGGAGAGATGATCTTTTCTCGCCTGTGGAATCATTAGACATTTGGCGGGCTTGTGAATTAATGGAGGTGATTGATGCCATTTGGGTTAATCCGTGATGGTAGTACGAGTTAAGTAGTTGAGTTGTACCCCCACCCAACCGATCAGGAGCCTCTTCGCGCCCAATCTCATGGCTGGTCTGTCTTTGGGATCGCCGTATTCTACTAAGCCAATACCACCACCCAAGCGTTAATACAGTAAGGGGAACCGCGAGCCCAACAAAAATCCAGAACTGATGCGATATCATCAGATCGTCACCGGGGTCATAATTAAACAAGAGTCATCCCTGAATAGTCTATGTGGCCGGTCAGAATAGTACAATCGACAACTGGCGCACGAACGATATCTTCGTTTTCGGGAAAGGTTCGGGGTAAACTCACGGCGACGAAGCTGGCTGGGAGGGATGTCAGAGTCACTATGACGATGATTTGAACCCTGATGTTCTCATCTTGAGACGGTTTTCAAGATTGACTGATTGAAAAAGTAAAGTAATAATATGTAATATATAATATATAAATTTTCGGGATTTTCTTTATTTATCAATTTTTTTTTTAAAATGTATATATTTTGTATAATAATTATAACACGTGGGGTTGCCCTGCACCCTCATTATTCAGACCTTTTCCCTGGAACTACATAGTTTGAGGCATTCTAGATGACATCGTGGAAAATATCTCCGACGGCCAGCCCTCTCCATTGGAGTATGTACAAAGTGACACCGCCACCACAGCTCCTGGAACCAAACCCAAAACCCAACCAACAAGAGCAACACCACGACCCACTACGACCAGCACCCCAATTGACATGGATTTCCAGTGGTGAAGTCATCTCACCTAAGCCGGGGGCCTGATACCAGGCAGTCGAGTAAATGATATTTGAGACATTATTTTGGCCTCTATATAACAATCGAATGGCACCCCAAGGTACTAACGGGTTGGGTAGTTCATCCCGAGCCTTATCACAAATACAGGTAAATTAATCAACCTGGTAAAGCAACATGTTGCCTCTAGGACGGCCGTTTCTGGCTATCCTTCTAGGAGTAGTAGCAACATCAGCTGTCCGGGGCTCCCCGATAGCCCTCGATACCAAGAGAAATATCACGTACCATGGCGCAAACATCGACGGCGTGGAACATTTCCTCAATATACGATTTGGGCAAGATACAGGCGGCCATCGACGGTTTGCGCCCCCGCTGCCCTTCTACTATGAGTCGAGGACAAACGTCAATGCCACCGTTATCGGCGCAGCCTGTCCTCAGAACCCTCACCCTCCACCACCCCTCAGTGGAAATCTCACATTGTCGGAGGATTGCTTGTCTTTACGTATTGCTCGTCCAGAAAACACCACTGCTGAAGATAAGCTGCCGGTGATGGTGTGGATATATGGAGGTATGTCTCTATTCTTATATCTCTACCCTCGGGCTCTAAATAGTCCAAGGAAAAGGATGATAGTCAGGCACTGATCTGAAAAACTCGGATAGGTAGCGATGAGATGGGCCAAGCCTATGACCAGGTGTATAACCCTACATACCTGGTCGAGAATGCAGCTAAAAAGGGCTTTCCCGCAATCTACGTAGCAATCAATTACCGTGTGAATAGTAAGCGCCCCCCCACCCAAGCTCCTGTCATCAGCTTGACAGTACAATTGGTTAATAAGTAGATTAGTATTCGGGTTCGCTAATACCCAGTCTCTGGCTAATGCGAAATCGCTCAATCTCGGCCTGCTCGACCAACGACTCGCCCTTGAATGGGTGCAGCGGAATATCGCCTACTTCGGGGGGGACAACTCCTCAGTGACCATTGTTGGAGAGTCGGACGGCGGTGCCGGGGTTGGTTTGCAATTGACAGCCCACGGAGGCAAAGGCAGACCACTCTTTCACCGTGCTATCATGCAATCAGGGGACCCGACCGCTGGTCCGGGCGTCTCGGGGTCAGGAACTCGGAAGGCGACAGAGGGCGTCATTGCACGGACGAGATGTCATAATGCGACATCTGAAGATCGAACCCTTGCCTGTCTTCGGGCCCTACCCATGCAGGCCCTGGTGAACGCATGGTTGGAATACAGGGCATCTGTTAACCCGCAATATACCGAGGACGTCTTCTACCCAACTGTGGACGGGAGTTTCATCCCCCGATCTCCGTCCACCCTCATCAGGAACGGGGAGTTTAATAGAAACGTGAGTGTGATTGCTGGCTGGAATTATAACGATGCCAGCTTGTTTGTGCCCCCCAATCTCAATACCACCCTGGATACCAAGGAGTTCCTCCGCGTGAATTACCCGAGTCTGACTGATTCGTCCATCTCCCGGCTTCTGCAAATTTATCCATTGTCGGAGTACCTGGGCGCTTCGAGAGTGACAGGAGTCCCCGCCGAGTCTTTCCGCTCAGAGGCAATATTCCGGGACATGAACTTTGCCTGCCCAGCTATCGCTGTTGCAGCTGCAGTCGCAGCATACGGGGGCCAATCCTACCTGTACGAGTTCAACCAGACACTGGCCGATGAAGGGTCCGATGAGGTCACGTTCCAGGGGGTTTACCACACCAGCGATATCCCTTTTGTTTTCAACTACGCCATGCAGATAAGCAATCGGTCAGCGGTGGAGAGGATATCAAGTGAAATGTCGGGAAGTTGGGCTCATTTTGCGGCGACGGGGACGCCGTCTTCTGGGAGAGAAGGGACATTACCAGGTTGGATCCCTGCTCTGTCACCGTTCTCGGGGTCTGGGGGCG
The DNA here is from genome assembly GCA_027569095.1 of Aspergillus conjunctus. Classification (NCBI taxonomy): domain Eukaryota; kingdom Fungi; phylum Ascomycota; class Eurotiomycetes; order Eurotiales; family Aspergillaceae; genus Aspergillus; species Aspergillus conjunctus. The sequence goes on along the minus strand of JAPDEL010000023.1, from coordinate 224,601 downwards.
GCAGGGGCCTAAACGTTCAGGTTATCGGAGGAGCGTATAGCGGTTTGAACGTGTTCAATAACGGTTCGAAAGTTGAGGGTGCTTTGACGAGACGATGCGCGTTTGTTAACTCGCCGGGTTTTCAATCAGAGATAGAAACTTGACCAGGCAATGACCTCTGTACAAATATGGATTACTTGAGTTTAAATATTGATATAGTTTCAATCACAAAAGCAGTCAGTTTTTGAGCAATCAATACTAACGGGTCTATATTCTTACACATGCCCTACGTTGACTAGAATCTGTTCGAGAATAGGTTGAATAAGCGGGCAGCTCCAAGCCAGTGACCTAAAGGACCAGCAGAGTCATCCGTATCCATATTTCCTGAATAATTAGGTTTAAATTCCAATTTCCTCAGTATTCCAGCCCAAATTAATTGTGTCAACGCAGTCTATCCATCGTTTGCGGCGATGACGTCAATTTGTCTCCCACTGGTATAACCTCACGATTTCAGCAAGATCTTGAACCAGATTCAACTAATCGATAAACCTCATTTATAACTGTAGTTACATATCTTGAATAAAGAGAGTCACAATGGTCAAAGACACAAGCACCGTGATCGAGTAAGCCTGATCCCACACAAGCCACTCTGCCCTACCTAATATCTACAGCGAATTCAACTCCCTCGTCAACATGTCCGCCAACGAACTACGCGACTGGCTCAAGGAGGAACAATCTCAGTCATCTGGCTTTAGCAATGACTCTGGAGAAACCATCGGGCACGAAAGGTGCTTTGCTTCCCCTCCTCTTCCTCGCCACCTAGGTTTCCTATAAAGCTGACCTAAGTGCAAACCCGAAAGTGGCCGCAAAATCGTCTCAATCCTCGAACACAATCCCTCCAAAGATCCCGATGGCTACGCAGACAAAGACATCGATCATATGCGCCGGGTTGTGGCGTATTGCAAACGACATCTGGCGCAGGAGGAAACGGCGAAACAGAATCCTGATAGTCGGAGTTATCGATCGTTGAAGAACTGGGGCCATGATCCGTTGAAGGCGTGATCTCCCTAATGAGATAAAGAGGGTTTTGTCTACTTTATAGTTGTATTATAAAGTGAATTAATGACAATGTTATTTCTCAAGTTTTCTCCACTACAACTCCCATCCCCATCTCCCTTAAGATACTCCACCTCCGTCACGCAAACGAGGGCCCCATGAGTATACTTTCCCTCTTGGATAAAGAATCCATGAAGGAACAAAGAAAGGTGAGTTTTGCCCCCATCATTCCAATGAAGTTGAATAAAAAATCTAAAATTATGCTGGTTTCCTTCGGACCGTGCCGCCAATCAAGACACCACACAATCTGAACTGGAGGGAGTTGGTTTCCGGGATTCTTACGAGAAGTGAGCGGAAGAACACTCCGATTGAGTCCCGGATTATGGTTATGCATGGAGGAAGGAAATCTTGATGTGGGAGAATATCTCCACAAGAATTTTAGAGAATCAGTTGAGGAGACTAACACAGACAGCGTGTTGGCTGGAGATGACAGACCCCCGTGCCTTGAAGACAAAGAATCTCACTTAAGAATTAAAGCAAGTAAGCCTAAGTGCCGAGTGACCTTGAAGATAAATAAAGCGTTAATCAGGAAACACAACAATCCCCTCATCCCTCCTCTTCCCCTACCTCACCCTCCGTTATCCGGGCAAATCTTAACATATCATATCCCAGCAAAATGCCCTCCAATGATTCAACCACTACTGCTAACATTAACCCTGTAAATAATCATGACTTTACCATCGATCCCGATCTCTTCGCCTTCACCCCGCGTCGCCTCCGCGTCGTCTGTATCGGCGCAGGTTTCTCGGGCCTGACCATGGCCCACAAACTCAAGCACGAACGATCCCTGGAATACGTCGACTTCGTCGTCTACGAGAAGAACAACGAGGTTGGCGGGACTTGGTTTGAGAACGTTTATCCTGGTGTGGGCTGGTGGGTTACCTCTGTCTCAGCGGGGGTCGGACCAGAATTTGCTAACGCAGTTCTCCTTGCGTCTCAGTGATGTTCCCTGCCGTGCGTGAATTTCTTTTTCCTCACTATCCCTATTTAACAGTTAATTTTTAATCCTAGTTGGAGAATACAGATAGCTACATCTTCCCCTTCGAGCCGAATCCCTCCTGGTCCAAGTTCTATGCTGGCGGAGCGGAGATCCAGAAGTATATCCTCGACACTGCAGCAAAGTACGAGTTGAAGCAGAAGATCGTCTTCAATACAGAGCTCACCCGGGCTGTCTGGGATGAGGACCGAGGGAAATGGACGCTCCAGCTCAAGCAGCGTGATGGAACCGCCATCGACGACCAGGCGGATATTCTAATCAACGCGAGTGGAGTTCTCAAGTACTTTCTTCCTTCTATCTCTACTTCCTTCTTGAGCATCTTCCTGAGAATAGGAATAGTCAATTCAAATACCCCAACATCGACGGGTTGAATACGTTCCAGGGAAAACTCATGCACACCGCATTCTGGTACGGACTTCGCCCATTCGTCCCCGTACCCCATTCTCATATATAAGATAGGGATCCAAGATACAACTGGGAAGGCAAACGAATCGCCGTCATCGGCAACGGCTCCTCTGCTCTCCAGGTCATTCCGGCTCTGCAACCCAAAGCCGCCAGGATAGTCAACTATATCCGTAACGCAACCTGGGTTTCCATGAACATCTGCGGGAATCTGACCAGGGACGGGATGGGGACGAATTTCGAGTACACAAATGAAGAGAAGAAGGTGTTTCAGGAGAATCCGGGAGAGTTTTTACGGTATCGGAAGGAGATTCAGCAGTCGTACGTCTTTTTTATCCCCCCCGGTAATATTCTACCATGTGAAATAGCCCACTGATGTAAAGGATGAGGAAAGTGTAAACGGCGTCTACAAAATGATGCTCTCCAACTCCCCCGAGAATAAATCCCTCTTTACCCTCGTCGACACCGTCATGCGCGCCCGTCTCTCCCAAACCCCATCCCTAATCGACAAACTCATCCCTAAGTACGAGGTCGGATGCCGCCGTCTGTCCCCCGCAGACGGATACCTCGAGGCCCTCCAGTCCGAGAACGGTGGCTGGTGCTTCGACGAAATCCGCCGTGTCACGCCGGCCGGCATCCTGACGGATGCAGGCGAGGAGGAATTCGACCTGATTGTCTGCGCGACGGGGTTCGATACGAGTTTCATCCCGCGGTGGGAGATGATCGGGCGTGATGGACGGCGGTTGAATGAGGAGTGGAGGGAGAAGCCCGAGGCGTATTTCTCGGTGTGTGCTGGGGGGATGCCGAACTATTTTATGTTTGCGGGGCCGAATTGTCCGATTGGGCATGGGAGTGTGCCACAAATGTTGGCATGGACAGCGGATTATATGCTGGATTGGGTGGAGAAGATGGCCGCGGAGGATATCAGGTGTGTCTCGTCTCTGGGCTATTTCTGGAAGGCGAGGCTGACATGGGTGTAGGTCGATTGTGGTCAGAGACTCGGTGGTCAAGGATTATAACCGATTCGCGGCGGAGAATCTCAAGCGGTCAGTCTGGTCCAGGGGGTGTCCGGCGTGGTATAGCAAGCGCAAGGAGGGGGAGACGAGCACGGTGACGGCCATGTATCCGGGGAGTGTGCTTCATTACAAGGGTAGGGCATTCTCAGCCTTTTTATGAAGTCTCGTGCTAATCTTAGTAGAGTACCTCAGAACCATCCGTGGCGAGCACTTTGATATCCGATACCGCACGCCGAATCCGTTTCGATATCTAGGGAATGGAGAGCTGGCGCTGGAGCGCTCAGAGGGAGGCGATCTGGCATACTATCTACAGTCGCCTGCCTTTGGGCATTGATAGCCCTTAACGGAGGATAGGTTCCTATTCAATTCATCACTGGCAGACAAAAGCAAAACAATACATATGGGTTATCATGGGCAACATAAATCATCACAGAATCCACCCAGTACATCGACAATCACATAAGAAAGAGAAGAGAAAAGAACTGGGTCATCTTCGAAAAGACAGCTCACTGCGCGCCGGCCGAATCAAGGCCTTCCCACACCGTCTCACCTGCTTATACACCAACTCCTTGGACAGATAATCCTGCGTCGCATCCACAATCATTTCCATCTCCTGCACCGAATCCAGCTCGATCTGCGCCAGCCCATTCGGCACATCAAACCGGAACAGCCGGTTATCGTCATCCAGCTCCGTATGCTCCTGGATGAACTTGTTCGTCTCGACCTCCGTGTCGATCACATCCCACTGCTGCGCCGACGAGGACTTGCTAAACCCGAACATCCCCCCGCTGCCCCTCCCACCGCGTTTGATCAACGGCACCCCCGTTCCGATCGACACCATGCACCGCAGCTGGCTCTCCAGCGACGTCAGTCGCCACACCCCCTTCGCCTCAATCCAGACTTCCCGCACCGGGTTGTTCGCCTGCATCGTACTATCCTGGAATCGCCGCCCTGAGGGCCCCAAAGCAACCGGTTCGAAGAGCGCGGCGTTTGCGAACGTCGCCAGTCCCGCTTCCCAGACCCGGGTCGTTTTGTAGAGTTCCGTCGGACAGTATTTGCTCGCGTAGCTGGTCAGGGGGACGAGTTTGCGCGTGGAGTCGTCAGTCACACAGACGAACCTTCCCACACACACACACGTCAGGCCGATTACTTATTATAAAACCAGGTCCCGGCGGGGGGGGGGGTGGTATAATGAAAGAAAAGTGGTGGGAAACGTACACGCGACACGAAAGATCAACATCCTGCAACAGAATATCCCGATCCTCATGCCCCAGCTCCCGCAGAATCGTCTTCAGCGCCCCCTCCAACCTCTTCCCCTCATGTTTGGGTTTCCCCCGGAAGTTCATATTGCCTGTTAGCGAGAGGCGCTTTTTCCGCCCAAAGACATGCTTGCAGAGCCGCGTGTAGGCGGTGATGCACTGGTCAATGTCCATTTTGAGGCGGCCGAGCAGGATCGCGATGAGCCTTTTTGTTGTTTTTTTTTTTCTGCGTTAGTCACTTTTGTGCAACACAAGACAAAAGAAGGGAATCATGGATATACCCCCCCGATCCGGTCCCGCCGATCATATCGAAAAAGTCGCATGGTTTGGGCGGGTTCTCGCGGTCGATGGCCTCCATGAGGTGTTTGAGGATGTAGAGGGTGGACAGGCCGCGGACGCCGCCGCCGTCGAGGCTGAGGAGGTTGAGTTCGCGGTCTGCCATTTTTATTTGAATATATTTTTTTTTTGTTCAGCGACGATCAGGCGCCATGGACCTGGGGAGGGGGGGGAGCTATTTATTTATTTGAGGAATAAAGTTTGGCCCGATAAGCATAGCCACCGGTCGACATGCCTGCTTTGGGGCCATCTTGAGGCTATTTATCCTTATTTTTTTGGGATGATGCAATTGGGAGCGAACAGGGGGAGAAATCGATTGGATTCAGTGCATGAAACACAGCCGGATCCTCGTTTGCAGCCAATCGTCGGTCGCAGGCCAGGTGGCTGCCACGTCGTTGGCGCTGTTAGGTACTCCTTGGTGCTTTCAGGGAGCGAGCTAGCAGTTGTGTTGAGCAATGACGGGCGCTTGTGCCTAATCCACTGATGTCAGACTGTTAATCTTTCCTGCGAGTGGATGTTGATCTACGACAAGGGAGGAGTTATCATTATCAAGATGATCAGAGTTAAGAGTATTTGGTCACGTCTGACAGGTGCAACACCAGGAATAATATGGTAGCCTATTTATGAATAGTTTCCTGAGCCGGGGTCTGAGTCGTCTCGGTCAGTGTCTGGCTCTCCGCCGGCGCCTCAGTCTGAGCCCTCGTATCTGTCTCAGGTGCCTCTCCCTCAGCCTCTCTCCCTGGCTGCTCCTCGGGAATCTGTATAGCCTCACTCTCTCCAACCTGACCACTCCCCCCAGTCCCTCCTTGACTCTCCCCTCTCTGAACCCCCTCCCCAGCACCTTCAGTCCCTTCAGCCCCCTCCGTTCCCCCCTGACCACTACTCGATCGGAAAATCTCCCTCCCCAAAACCTCCCCCAACCCCTCCTCGGGCCCATTAATCCCACCTCCCAGAATCTCCTGCACGCTCACCCCCTTCCCATAAAACCGGCGATTCACCCACCGATTCTCAACCAGCACGCCCCCCTCCACACTCACCCCGCCAAACAGGCCCTTCGTCTTCGAATAGCTATACATCCACGCCACGCCGCCGATGTTCGCGCACGACGAAACCTCCGCGTTCCGCCCGACCGGCCCAAACGCAAGCGAGATGTTCCCGCCCAGCGTGAGGCTGCCGGACCGCGAGAACGTGCGCACCGCTGCGGCGTCGTTCAGGATGAAGACGAAATCGGTCAGCTCGAAGCCTGCTTGGCCGCCGGCACCCACGCCGAATGTGGCGATGGCCGAGGGCGCGGACCAGGTGTTGTCTGGGAGGCGGGCGATTAGGATGCCGCTGCCTAGGCGGAGGGAGGCGAGGATTCCGGCTTTAGAGATGGTGAGGATTGCTAGGCCCTTTTTTAAAAATCAGGATGTTAGTTTAAGGAAGAGGGAGGGTGGAAAGAGGGACCTTGGCGTTGGCGAGGTGTCGCGATGGGAGTTCTTTCCCTGGGCTACCGGTGAAAGAGCCATTGATGAAGGAGTCGAGGATCTGGCTGGCCTTTTTGCATTCGCCTGTATTGCGACAGAATGATTAGTATGCGTAGGCTTACAGGTGTAAGGTGTAAGGTAAGATGTAAGAGGTGAGCGAGCGGTAAACAAACTGGGGAGCGATGCGGGCAGCGGATTGTGCATGCCCCGGGGCATGGTGAAAGACTGTTATCTAAAGGCCATCAAGTTTCAACTCAGTCCAAGAATCAAAACAAATCCAATTCTGGGGGAAGCGCAATCTCCTGCTACTTATCTTAGTGCCTTGGACCCCAAAAAAGGGGGTACACAACCCCCCGCCATTCTCGCAGAAATAGACTCGGAGTCCAGACCGATCTTCAATCGAGCCTAATCCTCTCCACACATGCTCTTAGACAACTACGCATGCTTGCTGGAAATTGAATGCAAGTGTATATTATGCGGTACTCAAATGCTAGAGTCCATGCTAAACGCCAATCCAGTCATGCCCCAATTTGCGCACAAGACTGTCCTACTAAAACAAATACCCGAATAATCTCCTATCCCGCGCAGGAACCAAACAGAAAAATCCTAAAAATGTAGAATGCACAAGGTGAAAAAAAAAAAAAATTCAGTGTCCAAACGTCCACCCCCCGTTCATCCGCAACCGTTGGCGCTCTGCCATGTCGCGCCGGATTTCCTCCTGCGTCAGTCCATCCGGTCCTGACCAGTTCGCGCTGCTCGTACGGTCGCGGAACTTCTTGATTTTCTTGTCGGCCTTGAACGTATCCTCCAAGGAGAACGGCGCAATCGGTCCGAAAATTGAGTCCACTTCCATGCCTTCTTGTTGTCTCAGTAACGACTCAAGCTCCTTCGACTGTGCCCACTTGGGCACGGGCAGCATCTCCGCCTCTGAATCTTCATCCTCACTATCGGTCGCAATCTCGGGCAAGTGAATGTTCTCGCCGTTAGGATAGTTGGGAGACGGCTTTGCTGGCGCCTTTTTGGACGAGCTGGCGCTAGGCGTTTTATGTGACTGTGCAGGCGCCGCAGTGTTGGACGATTCCGCAAAAGGAATCTTACCACTCATATAAGTCGCCATGTCCATCGGATGCGCAGGTCTCTGTGTCTGTCCGGGTTTAAGAATCGAAGATCCCGGCTGAGGGGCGGCGGAAGGTCGGCTCTGGCCATAGATAGAAGGTTTAGTTGGTTCCTAGGAACTCTGGTCAGTACACTCTCAAGAACCCAACAGGAAACAAATGAGCACTTACCTTGCGAATGTTCGACTGGCGAATCGGTGGCCCCATCGTCGGCCGCATCGATGTGCGGCTCTGCTCGTCGTCAGTCCTCCTACGCTTCGTTTCGCCGGACGGCTGCATAGCACCCGGTTTCGCAGTGGCCGGGCGGTGGTTGGCCTCCTCGTCCAGTCCCCGCTTTGGAGGTTTGGCCGGGTTGGGTTGAGGTGGGTGAATTGCCCGACCAAATGGCTGGACAGAGCCCAGTCGAGAAGGAGGCCGGGTAGCGCTCATTTCACCTCGCTGGGAGCTCGAAGGGCCAGCCTTCTCGGTATTATGAGTTGGGTTCTGCAGTAAATCGTCAGTGTCTTCAAAAGTACAAAAAGCAAAGGAGTAATAGATCCCTACCGAATCAGGAGGCTGCTGGCTTCCCTGCCTTTCAAGCCGCCGTGCGTTCTCTAATCGTCGTTTCTCAATCGCCTGCATCTGTGCGGCCTTCTTGGGATCTTCGGCGAGCCGCTCACGTTGATTAACTTCCGCCCGGCTCCTCATGTCTTGACGCCGAGCCTCCTCCTGCTGTTGTCGCTTCCGCTCTAGCTCACGCCGCTGCTCCTCCTTCCTGCGTGCCTCGCGTTCCTCCTGTTCTCGCTTTCGTTCGCTCGCCAGCTGGGCTTTCCTCTGAGTCTGGCTCGACACAGAGCTCTTGAAGCTGCTCTGTGAAGAAGCAGTGTGAAGCGACGAATTACTTGCTTTCTTCTTCAATGTTGGGGGTTTGGATGCAGACGGCAGGGGTGCGGCGGCAGGGATACTTGACTCTGGCCCACTGGATGCAGCGGAAGCCAAGGGCATTTGTCGCGACAGAGCACTGTTCACACGAATTGACACGGGTTGTGGTTTGGGTTTCTGCTGAGCCTCACGAGTAGGCTTGGTAGGGCGACGGTCATTCTGTCTTGAGGGAGGCTGGGGTATTGCCCTCGGCGCAGTCTCATTGACAGGTTCAGGCTCCTTCGAGGAAGGCTTGGCCTGCGGCACTCTGCTTGGACTTGATGAGGCAGCATGCGCAGGGGCCGGGGTGGAACGCACTTCAGATTCCGTGTGCGACCTCTCGCGCGCTGCCTTCTGTTGCTGCTGTATTGTCCGAATCTTGTCCTGGCGAGCCTTCTCTGCCTGTTCCTCTTCCCTCTGGCGATCCTCGATTTCCTGCTGTTTACGCTTCTCCTCTTTCTCTGTAGAGCTTCGAGTTCGGCGGCCCTCCTGCCTTGGTGGGCTGAAAAGAGAGAGCGGTCGCTGGTTGGTCCGAGAGCTATCCTTATTCGCCCGTTGAAGAGTCGGCTTAGGTTCCTCGGGTGAAGAAGCCTCTATCTTGGCAGCTGCCGAGACACCTCCACTGCTAGTAAACAGACCTTTCGCAGATCTCACAATAGATTGGAGTCTCGACTTGGACGCACTCAGTGGCCCATCCTGGCGTGGCGATCCTATCGGAGTCGTCGTCATTCTGTTGTCGATGTTTACTGATGCACTCTTCTGATGGCCATATCCACGTGGCGATGAAAATAAGGGGGTGGATGATTTCCCACGAATTCCCTCCGAGCCCTGTCGAGTCTGAGGCCTAGCGATCTCATCATGATTCTTGAAGCTTCGTATAACAGGGGTTGGAGGCTCGTCTGATGCTTTCTGCTTTTGGTCGGCTGTTTGGCCTTTTGCAAAGGTCGTCTGTGTAGGAGAGCTCAACGGCCTAATCCAATCATCATCTTTATTCGCAGAACCGGGCTCAGCAGCAGGAGTTTCACGAGGCTTGGGATTGGGCATTTCCGGTTTTGTGTCCGGTTTGGCGGAAGGAAGTTCGGGGTACGTAACTTGGGCAGAAGACATCGCCACGGAGGGGATGGATTTAGTTGGTCGGGAGGGCTGGAGTTTCCCGAGCATGCTGATTTTCTCGTGTAGTCGCTGGGTTGAGGACTTGTTGTGAAGTTTGCTTGCCTTTGTATCTGCGTCGAAATCTTCATTGCCCTCCTGGATTTCGTCAATATCCATTTTTTCCGTGGGGTTCGAATTCTCCTCCAAATTAGCCTGGGTTGTTCGGTGGCCACCAGTCTGTTTACCAAAATAGCTCGGTCGTCCAGCATTGTTTGGCTTGGCAAGGCCGATATTGCTGGTTCTTGAGAGTCTCGATCCACCCAAGGTTTTTGCCGTGAGGGGCTCACGTGCTGGAAGGGACGCGAAGCTGAGGCTACTCTTTCGGATTGGGGGCCTGTCCGGAGTGGAACCATCAGAGGGTGAACCGATGTCATCAAGGTGATCAAGAACCATCTCGTCTTTGTCAAACTCTTTTCCTTCTTGCGGGGGCGAGGACGGCTGGGCAATGGACGGTGGAGCGTTCAAGGCTTTTGCCGGAGAGGATGACTTTACAGATTCGGTGGGCTTGTTTGGGATTTCAGGTTCGGGCAACTTGTCCTTGGATTTATCGGAGGTAGATGTGGGCACGGGGTCCGGTTGTCCCGTAGCTTTGGATTCCTTTGTCGGCTGTGGCTGTGAGGGACGTTCCTCGATACTGTGCCTCGGGGTGTCGATGTTCATGGGTTCAACCGTCTCGGCACGCTGGCGCACATCCTCATGCGCAGAGTGGAAGGAGGCATCGGTTGTTCGGCGATCCGCTGACTGACGACGCACATCCTCCTCGACTGAAATAGGTTGTGTCGATAACTGAGATTCGGGCGCGATCTGTGTTAAAACGACATCGTCGTCGTCGCCACCGTTCTCATCATACTCAGGCATTCCATGATAGCCCGAATCAGTATTGTATTGTGAAAAGGAATTGATGTTCCGCGTTAGGTCGGGGTACTGGGGTTGCGAAAAATTTACAGTGTTCTTTTGCTTGCTCGGAACTGAGCTCTTGGGGGCAACGAGAGCTTTAGTGGGCGAACGGTGGGCGGCAGGGCTAGGGGTAAATTGGGTTTCGGCTCTATTCTTCTGCGCAGATGAAAAAATCTCGCTCAAGGGCTGCCAGGCGTCAGTCGGCGCTCGAGACAAACACAGTTAAGTAGGGAGCTGCTGAACGTACCACACGGTTCTCACTCTGGTCACGCTTTCTTATTGTTCGAGGAGTTTTGCCCTTTAACTTCCCGGGGGTTTTGAAGACATCTGTGAGGTTACTGCGGCAGGGTCAGCATGGGGCAATGTGGCCATTCGCATTTTCGTCCGGCAACACCTACAATTGATTGCTGGAAAACACTTCGGCCATGTGCTCGTTCAACCATTCCATCTCATATCGCACCGGAAACTCAACCTCCTCCAATTCCTGGTTCACCAGCTGCATACAGTTCTCCTTTTCAGTCGAGATCCACGCTGCAGAGCCTACAGGCTTCTGCGCCCTCGCGCCGGTTGCGGCCATGGTGAGGTAAACAAACACGCTCAAGTACCAGCCAGGAGGTCAAACACGCAAAAAATCAATCGAAGAAAAAATGAAGCTCACGGGCAAAGGCCCAGACAGAATATAATAATCAAAATAACGGGAACATCGAGTCCCAGGGTGGTGGTGTCGGTCGGTTCGGATTGTTGAAAGGTGGGTTGCCGTCGTTGGGGCAATTCGAGCTGAGGCATCAAAACATCGGCTACGCGTGAGTCCCGCCTGTTCACGTGATATGACCCAACTTAGTTGCCTCATTTATCAGGCAAAAGGTTTAGCCTACCATCTTCGGACTAGTCAACTGCTGCTGCTATTTTTCTTCTTGCATCATCGCGCCTTCAACTGGGAAAGTATCCCCGCAAAGTACCTAGTAGCCAATTATCCACGAGCAAATTATTATTGGTTTTCATACAGTACCTAGTATGCTTCGGTCCTTCATCACCTTCACATTCTCACGGGCACGAAAGAGGGGTAAAGCGGACCAAGCTTGCTTTTATATACCCACGTCAAGAACTTGGATGCGTACAACAGCGTTTAGGTTTGATTCAGAAACAGGATTTATGGTTGTCAATTCTATATTACTTGTATGTTAACCCCTCTATGTAGAAGATAGAAAGAAAACCGGGAACACATCAACAAATTATCCCTTGTTACATTGTAATCCTTCACTTCCAGGTTATGTATCTCCCGGTCGCACGATTATAAGAACGGGTTCATCTACTTTGCTGTAGAACCCCGGAATGCCGCCAGTTAGTTATTGATGACAGCGTAAAGGGGAAAAAGAAAAGGTCGCTTCGTTGTCAAGACGTGATAATGGCTGTTCCTTCACTTGGTACTAAATATAGCCAGGATATCCAAAATCTGGGTGGCATATGATGGTGGGATGAAGTCAATTGGGCTCGAAGCGCAGTTTTCTTTCCCCCTTGCATGATTCTTCACCGTTGCAGACGACAGAATTATTTTTGCGCCTTCCAGTTCATACCGTGAGATCGAAGGCAGTTTATGTTGTATGAAAGGGTCGAGTCCTTAAATTTTAGCTAGCCGCCATCACATGCCGATTGGTCTAGACACGGACTGACGTGGGAGGGGATACAGCCAGAAGAAAAAGTATCAATACACACGGGCAACCGCGGTAAGAAGACAGACAAGAATTGGATGCACTTCTCGAATGTCGGTTTCAGTCTGAAAATTCTCCAGAACTGTGGATAATTCCGGTTTATTACCCACAGCTGCATGGATTCATAAGAACAGTAGGTGATCGCGGAACCTCCCGTGGACTCGGAAACCCAAGTGGAAAAGCACACGACCCTCTCGCTTGTCAATTGCATCACCCTTCTGACATTCGCTGATCTCTCCTATCTTTTCTTTTCTTTTCCCTGTTCCCCATCCCTCACATCATCTCCCTACCTTTCCCCTCCTCTTCCTTTCGCTCTTCATTATATTCATCCCTCTCAAGAGTTCCACTCTTCATCTGTCCTCCTCCGTCCCCGAGGAATCACGTCTTCTCTTTCCCCTATCTTCCATCGCAAGCTTTATTTACTAGCTTCCGCACAGACACTTCCGACATGGCCGACCACGCCGGTGGAGTGAGCTATCCCAACACAAACGGAATCGGTAAGGTAGGTTGGAAATTTTTCGATTTGGCTCATTTTCAAGACTGTTTGGAGACTAATGGCTCTATTTTGTTCCTAGTGAAAGAGTTTTCCTTAACCCATCCCAAGACCGAGACCGTTTCTCCGAACGTTACACAATGTGATCGCCGAAGACTTTTTTTTTCTGCCTAGACACCAAGAATGCTGCCAGAAAAGGCACAAAAAACCTGCGTTCATTCGAATTTAAACTTGACGCGAAATGATTGCATCCCACTGATATCCTACTAGGTCCCATTGCAGACAACGTCAAATCCGAAGCGTCCCGTACAAGCAAAGAGATTCGGGAGTTGAGGGCCTCAAGTATCTCTCCCTCTGATACTGCTGGAAATGGCCAACCCCTGACTTGTACGTGGTAGATAAGAGCTGCCCATGAGTTGAAATTGCTAACTGCGACCAGATTATCACTCCCTGCTCTATAACCTTCTCAGCGTAAGTGAAGATCTATATCCAGCTATCTAGCGAACACTATACTGATGTGATTTCTCCGGTCACCAGTGGGAGCAACCTCGAGCTACCGCTGCTTCCTACGCGAGCGTTGTCGCTTTCATTTTCGCCGCTCGCTACCTTCCTCTTCTCCGCTGGTTCTTCAAGTTTATTTACGTCGCTCTTGGATGTAAGCTACAGTGGATCTAGGAGAGAGTGGTAGACCATGTTACTAACGTAGAGTCTAGTTACCGCTGCGGCAGAGATTGGTGGGAGAGTTGTGTTCTCGCAGGGCCTCGCGAGTGGTTTCCGCCCCCGAAAATACTACACCGTTCCAAAGGAAACAGTTGAGGCAGTGTTGGAAGATTTTGAGCAGCTCGTCGACTTCCTCCTTATCGAATTCCAACGAATCCTCTTTGCCGAGAATGTTGTTCACACCGTTGCTGTAAGTTCGAACGACATGCCACCCGCTTAAACAAGCCCGATGGTATTCTGCGTGCCTAACTCAATCCACAGGCTTTCTTTGCCGCCTTTACAGCGTATTGGTTGATCAAATTCCTTCCATTCTGGGGACTGTCCCTGCTAGCTGTTACCATCGCCTACCTGGGACCCCTCGTCTATATCAACAACCGTGAACTTATTGATGCTCAGATTGAAAATCTTCAGGGGATTGTCAGCTCCCAAGCACACCAGTTGAAGGATCTCGCTGAAGAACGCACTTCCCACGCAACGGGTCTCGTGAAGCAGTACGTCGGAGACTATAGCAACAAGGCTCAGGAGTACATCAGTCCTCGCCGCTCCGCATCCCCCGAAGTGGCCAAGGCGCCAATTCCCGTCATCAAGAAGGAGCCTGAGCCCGAACCCGAGTTCAAGGTAACTGACTTCCCTGAAGCTCCCAAGGACGAGCCATTGGTGCAGTCCATTGAAGAGTCTCCCCAGCCGGCAGAAAAGGAGCCCGTTTTGGCTGCTTAAAGGAACATATACGCGATTGATCTCGGTGCCAGCTTTTGTGCGGCTCAATATTATCTGGGTTGATTGTTGGGTAACTGATCATGTTACCCTTCTAAAGAAACCCAGACATTGTGGATTAGTTTTGTGACTTCGAAGGAAAGAAAAAGTTGATATTGGGTTGGCTGCCGTGGCATAGGAATGATTCACTCGGTGTGTATGATGATAAGATGGTATGATTTCCTTTGAAGGTTTCTTTCAGCCTTTTATCTCGTACTCTTTTTTTCATCTTTTTTCTTCATTTCTCTTCCTGCCTCTTGATTTCTCTTCTTTTCACCTCAATTTCTTTACTCTCTTTTTCCCAATTTCCTTTCTATTTTCTTTTTCTCCTGAAATTGGCTTTCCCTTCTTCTCCAGTATAGAGTTTTATTAAAATCTTGATATTTTAATATGAAAATATTCTTTTTTGAAACCTAGCAATGCAGAATCGAAATTGTATTCCAGCACATGCAAAGAAGCAATCCCGGAGTTCCATGATACACTGCACCCAGGCCTCTTCCACCCCAAACAGCCACCAATGTTCGTCGAACACTTTCTCGTTAAAAGGAGACTGCTCGAGGATAGTTGGGTTGAGGCGATTCTCTTCTATTTGCCGATCTATTTTTGGTATGGGTACATCCAATCTATTTCACCAAAGTCCGTCTCGCCACCCCGCTTACACATACACACCCGCGACGGACTTTGCAACCATGCTCGAGCAAATTGCTTTCCTCGGCCGATGGCTCCGCATATCAAGGAGCTTCAGGATCTGAACACTACAGCAGTGGATGAACTTCCCTTACCCCAGATTCAGTGATGTCGCACAGGTGTTCCCAGGATGTTTTATGATGCCGCTGGAAACAGGGATATCCCAGGCTGAAGAGGGCCGGGGAAGCCATCCGCCAACGGTCTTGCGTCGGCGGTTGTCATAATGGAGTTTGTTTAATGAGCAGGGTGGCTGGGTGGGAGTTCGTTTCCCTGGTAGCTGGACAAGAGGACTCTGTGTGATTGAAACGGATTTGTGGCTGTTAGAGATGAAGGAGACTCGGAAATTACTAGGAGAAGCAGGGAAGGATACTCTTAGGTAGTAAAGTGATAGGAGGTACCTACCTACCTACCTTAGGTACCGACTTTTTCCTTTCCCTTTTGGGGACTTGCCCCTTTGGGGAGATACGATGAAAGCACGCGTTTGTTTAATTTGCACAACTTCTCTACGTCAAGCCACCATATCCAGCTCCATCAACCGTCTCGCTCTCAGCTGCAGGGTAATTTGTGTCTATGGTTTCTATCTCTGAGATTTAGGCACCATACCACGGGTGGTATGATTCTCACCATCTCCATGCGGGGCTTGTAGCAGCCACTAAATACCTCTCTCATGCACCTCCGGCCTCGCATCTGCCAGCCCCTCATTAGCAAACCTGTCCTGGTATTCACTTTCGGATCTTTTTATCTTCCTAAATGGAATTTTAGTACCAGTGCGAGGGTAAAACAGATAGGGCATCCAAGAGAGATGGCAACTAGGTGAATTTCCTTTTAACACGAAGCACTTGTGAGGTTTCAGGCGTCGGGCTTCTAGATTTCCTACCATGTCTCAACCCGATTTGGACGATTGGGAAGACCAGCCCTTCAAGAGTATCAATTATTTGCAAACTTGTCTCTCATCTCAGTCTGCTTTGCTTTTCTTCTTTCAATGTTTCTCCGGAATCATGAGTGAGATACTGTGTGCTGACTTTGCAGGAAGCCTGTCTTCTTCCAGTTCCAAACTTTTGCTGCAAGCCAGCCAAGGCAAAGTGAGGATGGATAAAGAAGATTTGAAAGGCCATTCAGGATTTAGGTAAATTAGAAGACCATGAAAAGAGGACCAACCCGCCAAATGGCAATCAAGAACAAGTTCCCGTTTCTCCACAACCTGTCGCTCTACTGCAGAGAAGCCTGCGTGGAAGGTTCTCTTTGATCTCTCCCCCCCCTTAGGCCACTCTGCACGGGCTCCACTGGTTATACATGCCTAGTCAAATGCGCCATTGATTACCTACCCTTTCCAGGCAATGATTTAT
The DNA here is from genome assembly GCA_027569095.1 of Aspergillus conjunctus. Taxonomy (NCBI): domain Eukaryota; kingdom Fungi; phylum Ascomycota; class Eurotiomycetes; order Eurotiales; family Aspergillaceae; genus Aspergillus; species Aspergillus conjunctus. The sequence continues at coordinate 208,258 of JAPDEL010000023.1, read as the reverse complement.
CCGAGCTGAGCAACACTGTTAACGCGGGTGTTACGCTGAAGGAAGTGAGGCATGGGCTCAGGCCATCCATACGCCGACGTCGCCTGACAGAAGGAGGAGAAGCCCATGATAGCTCTAATCTATGCCAACCAGAAGCATCATAGATGTAACAATGCTGCCAACTAAGTCATTGAGTTTTGTGGAGCTAGACTCTTCATCACCATCAAAGATTTCTGGAAAGGAGAAATACATCCTCCAGCGGGCGTTTGAACTCATCCCAGAAGCCCACCCTTTCTCTCCTGGTTTTCGTGTTTTCCATCTCCTAATACGGATTTTTGATTATTTTTCCTAAATACGGATCCACTCCAACCCAAGTTGTTGTCTTACAGACGGTTTCTGGCCCTCTCCTAGGAGCAAGAGCTGAGCCGGTGGGACTCGTTGGTTGGGAGCAACGGCAGCTTCCCGTCGTACAAGAAGAAGGCGTCATGCGGCTTCCCGTGGTATCAGGCCTCTCTAATACCTGCCTCGTTGACCTGCACCATTTTACTCCCTCCGTTTATTGGCTCTTCGTTCGTAGGCGCCAATCTTCCGGTTGCCCCAGCGGCTTATCCCACCTGAAGTCGAGTTCATTAACATAGGATGATCGATAGTGATATTTCCGCATTCTGCGAGGCTATATTTACGACTCGGGAACGGAAGCCAGAATGGCTGACTACACCACAAGACTCCAGAATACTTATGTGATGCGATACAAGACCGTCGATCCTGTCGCGAGATTGCAAAAGTCCTTTTTCCCAATTGGGCCAACACCCGTCAGACCGCTGCCTCCATCTGTTTGTATGGAGAAGAGGATCTGGGTCGCGATGGCTCTAGTTTCAATTTACGGTCAACTAAGCAAGACCTCCACCTGGCTGCAGGAGTTCCTGAAACGTGATCTACCATCTCCTCTCTCTGGCTCTGCGTCATCCTTAGTCTTGGGTAGCTGCAGGCGGGTAGTGAAACAAGAAAAGCCTCGACAACTTGAGTGCCATGAGTGACGTTTCTTTTTATCATGCAAGTTAACTAGAGTCTCCAGCCACGGATTGCCTGCCCTTGCTAGGCTAGCACTAATTGGGAAACCGTTGTAAAGTAGGGTGTCTAGGTATACTTGGGGGAGTACTTGGCATCCTCAAACTGGTGCTGAAGGTATGGCAGGTACGTACTTGCCAGCATCGGCCGGTTCTATCTAGAGGTGTGCCTCGTGATGCTTTCTGGGTCTAAATACCAGTGAGGTTATTTCTATGCCGATGGCTCCATTCCATCCAAGACATCCGCCCAACCTAATTGCCCAGGTCAGGGATCTGGTCATGACTTGTGTTCACCGCTGCCCTGTAGCCTCGAAGAAGCACTTAACCCTGACTGACACCCTCCATACCGAAAGGGGACAAACAGAGGGGCTCCATCTGAAATCCTCTGATCAGATGCCGTCGACGGATCCACTCGTGGGATACCGATCCCGAACAAACCTCTTAACAAAGGGGAGGGTTCCTTCTGCTTTCTAATGTATCTTTCCTTTTCATTTATTTTACTCCTTTTGTCAATTCCATGATTGCCCAGCTACAAGATAGCCTCAGATTCACGCGTGGTCCTAGTTATTCTTCGTTTCCTTTTGTCCTCCGTTATTGTATCTCACTCACCTTCTCTGACACTCTACCAACCCTTCTAGAAATCTTTCACTCCCGTGTCTTAGAATCAGCTCAAGGTGCTCAACCCATTCCAAACCCTTTTAATCGACGAAGGAAGATAAATCAGGCTCGCCTCTTAATCTTACCCTACTGTGATCAGCCTAGAGAGCGAGGTTATCTTGCCAAAAAAAAGGGGAAGGACCAAGTTTTTGACTGTCTCACAAAAGACAGAGAATAAAACGTGTCAACATTCATTCCTCAGAACGAAGACTGTGTCCAGTTTTATGGCCCATGGCATCCATAGAGTCTTTGCTGAATCCCCTTCCCGACCTTGATCGGCTCTCTCTTCCAACCCCGCCTCCTTCAAGTGCTGCGAGCACTGTGATATCGCGTCCACCTCGACAAAAAAAGCAGAAGATTGCCAAAGATGCCCCGATATTCAACAGAGGCAGAATTAGGGGAGAGCTTCGGTATCCTCCTTGCGAAGAACGAGATGAAGAGTTGACACGACTGCATCGAGACTTCCGTCTTCATCCCATGGGCGACATTGCTACCTATCCTAGACACATCCCTTATAACAGTGACAAAAAGACCTTCCAGGAACGAACCGGACGTGAGAGCTTCGAGGGTAAGGAAGATCCTCTGAATATGTACCTTTTAGATGTTATGACGCGTGCTGAGCTTTTCTAGTCTTACAATATACATTTGAGATTCCCGGGGAAGAAAAACAGTGGACCATAATGTGGGATTATAACATCGGGCTCGTCCGAACAACACATTTATTCAAGTGCAATGACTATTCCAAGGTAAAGAAGACTCTCTCAAACATGAGGAACTAAGACTAAATCAACCAGACCACTCCAGGGAAAATGTTGAACGCCAACCCCGGTTTGCGCGAAATCTGCCACAGTATTACAGGAGGGGCACTTGCTGCACAAGGTAACAATCCTGGAGATACTTGCGTCCCCGTTCATTTCATCAGCTAATTCGGTAGGATATTGGATGCCCTTTGAGGCTGCAAGAGCTGTAGCGGCGACCTTTTGCTGGAAAATCCGTTACGCCCTGACTCCACTCTTCGGCACCGACTTCCCCAATACATGTATCCCACCTCACAACCGAACTCACTACGGCCGAATGGTCATTGACCAAGACATAATCAGAAGGGCTACCGAAACGGCCAACTACTATCGAATGCTGGAGCGCCGTTCAACTCCCTTAAACCCCCTCCGAACAGAATACCGTCCTTGTTCAGCTGGAAATAACACCCTCGGGAAACAAATACTCCCTAAATCCTATCACCGCCGAACTCATCAGCGTGAAAATCCCTTCACAGACCGATTAACCGGATACGGCTCCTCCCCAGAATATAGCACAGACACCTACTGCGTCTCTCCTGTTAGCCCAATTCGAAACACCTTCACCCCCGTCAATATCCCTCGAAGCTCAGATACTGTATGCTCCAACGACCCCTCCCCGCAAGAAGTTCTTGCCTCCCTTTCCTCCGTTTCAGCCAAGGCAGACGCAAATATTAGCGACGCAGACGCCGAAAGCGGTTCTGAGGAGTCGATCTCATCCATCTTATATTCAGACTGTATTGCCACGGATTGTCTCTCCTCGGATCTTGACGAGGACTACCGGGATAGTGACGTTGAGGAATCGTGCGTGGGTAACTCCGCCAAGGCGGTAACAACGACAAGAAGAAGGAAAGCCATCGCTCAGCTTCAATCAGGCTTTGGTTCTCCAGACCAAAGTCGCAGCGAAATGCCAGTACGGAAGCGCAGCTCTGCCCTTTTCGCCTGTGAGGTCAAAGCCGCACATGCCCTACTCAGTCTCCATATGCAGGATGCAATCGGGAGCGATGACGACGACCGACAGCCGTCACTTTGGAATGGTCGAAAGAGACGCCGGGCCTCGGCTTAATCTAGGCCCTATATATTCGGTCACCGAGAGCGTGGAAGCACTCACCTGTGTTTTGAATGAGTGCGGAAGGGGAACTCTGATGACCGGTGTTAACGAGATGAAAACGAATTGGGTCATAGAATGGAACGGAGTCAATGGGAATGGAGTGTGCTTGGGATTCATGGGTATTAAGTGGTTATTGGTCTATTGCATGTTGGTTTTTCGATCCTTTTAATCCTATTTTCTTGTTATTTTTTACGTGCAATTTTTCAAAGAAGCGGAAATTTACACAACCGAAACTCTTATTCGAGGTCCTTTATACTATAAACATGCAGCGGCTAGTCTAAGTCGTTGCTTGATCTAAACCGGATTAAAAAGTCACTGGGAGGCCTTTGGAAACCGTCCCATGGGTAGGTAGTGAAGCAGCGTCCAACGCAGCGCCGACATAGCAATGTAAGCCCTCTCCCGATAATCCAGCGGATTTTACATAGGACTAGACTAAAGCTGGCCACAGTTTGGAAGTACCTCCCTTCGCCAAGTTCTGTCCGTCATCGATTCCATTTGTCAAGGGGGAGAATGTTGGCATCGCATCGGCATCAGGCGGGACAACTGACCAGGGCAGTATCTTATACTCGCGCCCAGGGCCCACTGGATCTGGATCACCTTGTTAACTTGACGTGTTATACGAAGATAGTAAAGTCACGAGGCCAACTAGCCGAGCTCACAGAGGCAGGGGCAGCGAACTATTTGTAATCGTCAGTTCTGTTCGCAGCATCACCCTCTCCAGTCTTCAATTGCTTCAGTATATGCCACGATGAAGAACTGGCTCGCGGGTCTCGTTCTGCTTACGATAGCCCATGCTGCGGGATTCAATCTGCAATCCGTGTTGTTATTCCCGACCAACTTTCCTTTCTTTGTGCCATTAATAGGTTTCTCGACGGCTTGGCGGGCAGCGATATCTGCGTGAGCAAACCCTCGGGCGACTTTGCGATCCCCACAACCACCATTGGTCAAACGGCGACTGCGGCGGCGTACGCTGGGATCCTACCTCAGACACAGTACAGTGCATAAAGCCTTCTAACCCCAGTAGTCCCGTACCAATGCCAACGCCAACGACAACCACCACTGATTCCAATCAGACGCCAACTACCTCTCTCCCGGATATTGGGGACCCGCTAGCAGATTATACCTCGACCGAGTCGGTGATTCCTATTGCAGACAACACACGACTTGACTGCGAGGAGTAAGTCTTTCTTGAATGGACACTTGTAAACTCGTTAATCCGCTATCAACGTGCCTATTAAGTTATACTTGGTTCGATAATCCTACAGACAACGCTGCTGCAGACTGCTGGAACTTATGCACTACTTACCAAATCACCCCTGAGGTTGAGTCTCTCTCCGCCATTTAGCATACATGGCTGATGATGAGAAGGAGTTTATTCTTTGGAACCCATCACTCGCCAAAGAGGAGATTGCTGAGGATGCACTCCCTGTTCCGACAACTGTCGTCACGCTTGGGGACTACACCACCACAGTGACGGACGGGGAACCACTATGCCTACCCCTGTACAATTGCGGCAAATACCTCCTACTGCGTGTTGCTGGCAGCGAGTAAGTCAGACCAGTGCTCCCACTCTGGTATCCACTCTCTCTAATGACCATTTGATGCGCTGATAGCCAGCACATCTCAAGAGACAGCGACCGACCCCCAGCCCCCGAGCTGCAGGGGAGATCGCGAATTGCACTGATTGGTATGCGCCCATGGCCGATTGGGATATGTGCGACACCATCGAGAGCACATACTACATAACAAGGGCCGAGCTCTACGCAATGAACCCGTCCATTGGCATGGACTGCAGCGGCATGGTTATTGATATGTACTACTGCGTTTCGACGTATCCGGGAGGTTTCCCTGCTGGTCGATCAGGCGTTGCATCTACTGGTTCTCCACCATCCTCAACTCCAATCAGCGGCGGCATAACGACAACCAGCAAGCCGGTTACTACAACAACAATAACAGTTTCCGCCACACCATCTCCAATCCAAACTGGGATGATCACCGCCAGCACCAGCACCAGTTCAACGGCGACAGCTGCATAAATTAAATTTACCCCCCTGTTGCAGGGCCAGTCAGTCAGTCTTGTCTCAAATTCAAACTTCTTCATGGCATGTCGTGTAATCTACGTGATGTACATCGAGCTACACATAACTTCATTAGATAAACGGGACTATAATGCTCCCATCTACTTAGCACTACGTAAAACGAACAAGAAAGAAAAAAAAAAAGAAAAGTATGCTAGCAAACTCTACTCATGCGAGTAAAATGTGTTGGGCTGCCATGAAGGAACAAAGAATGTCCGTGGAGAGAATTAGGGGCCTATAACGAGTCGTACAGGTAAGCTACTATCACAGCAAAATTACCACCAGACCACAAAACAGTGCCAATGGCATTCTTAGTGCAGAGTAATGGGATTACATGCTAGATCTCAGGTTGTCAGCTACGGACTAGACATCATAATTTCACGGAACTGGAACAGTAGCAGGCGATCCCATTGAAGCTCTCGCCATCCACGATGCCTTCTTCCCCGACTCGAGGGCCAATGGTCGATCATTGACGTTGGAAGGTTTCCGCATTTCTATCGAGGCCTGGGACGATAACCTGCCTATCAACATTTCGCTGGTGTTCGGCGCTGAAAGCTGGGATGCGTTTCCTAAGTAACTACTCCGTATCTCGTTTCTCTATCAAAAGTCGAAGAGATCTCGCCAGTTGTTTTGAAGAGGACGGTGATTCAGGATTGGATCGGGGATTCTTGGGTTACACCCGTGACGGACTTGGAAAGTAAACGCTCTCGATTGAGCTAGAACTTGTAAAAAAGATACACAAATTAAACGAAATATATGACCATAATGAAGAAATAAAACAAGAGCAGATACAAATCGAGAGAAAGCCAGAAAGCAGTTCCACAAAACGCTCAACGTCTAGAAACCACTTCTTCTCCCATCCCTCCTCTAATCGCTGTCCAGATCAAAATCATCCTCTGAATAACCACCATCTCCATCCTCACTGTCATCATCATCCTCAATCACATACTTCTTTTTGGTAGCAGCAGTCCGTCTAGCAGGCCGGCTAGCGGTCTTGCGCGCGGGGGCCGCCTCCTTTGCGGCAGGAGAGTCGAGGATATCGTTAGCCATTGCGTCAATATCGTCATCCGAGAGATCGTCCGCAAGTTTCTTCGTCTTGCTGGCTGTCTTGGCCTGCTTGGATGCATATGCCTTGGCGGCTGGAGAGAGGGCGGCGGGCTTCGGCTTGGGAGCGCTAGCCGCGCTGGCTGAGACCGCATCCTTCTTCGGGCGACCACGTTTGGTAGTAGTCGCCTTAGAGGCTGCAGCCGTTGTCTTTGCCTTCGCGGCAGGCTTGGCCTTGGTGGGTTTCACGGGCTCCTCGTCCTCGTCCTCATTATCAGACACCTTCACGTCCTTAGGCTTTACTTGAATGGAACGACGAGGAGAATTCTGGGGGATCAACATGCTGTAGTTTGTGTCATCCGGGTCGAACTCGTCGGTGAATTTTGACGTCTTCGCGCTAGTGGGCAATCCGGTACTGCTGCTAGGTCGAGAAAGCTCTGAGAAGAGTTGACGAGAATCCGAACTGGAGGGGGCTGCGCCACCGATTCCCTTGACCATCTTGCTAACATCACCAAGTAAGTCGTCCCCGTTGTCGCTGTCCGAGTCACTCAGGGCATACTTGGCGGCAGGCTTGCGACCCGTACGTGAGGGTTGAGGTGCAGTTTTAGCGGCCTCCGCCTTGGTGATCTCCATGAAATCATCATCATCCAGATCGTCGGCCTCATCTTCCTTTTTGGGCTTCGGCGCAGCCTTGGGGGCAGCACGGCTCTTCTTCGGAATAATCTCAATGTCCGAATCGTCATCCATGTCGATGTCCGAGTCCTCGGGCTTCTTGGGCACCGCTTTCGTCGTACCTCTGTTCTTCTTCGGAAGCACTTCCGCACCGAAATCGTCATCCGATGCATCATCCGATGGAGGTTTCTTAGCCGGTTTATTGGAGGCTTTGCCGAGATAGCTTAAAAGGCCCCCGCTAGGTTCAGCCTTTTTGGCGGCACCCTTCCTGGGCTTGGGGGCGGCAAAGTCTTCATCGTCATCAGCTGCTGCTTTACGCTTTCGGCCGCCGCCACCACGGCCACCAGTCATCAGCTTCCTCGAGTCACGCCGACCCATATTGGCATATTTCTTGTGGCGCCGCGCTTCGTCATCGAGTTGGAATCGCCATTCATTGATGAAATCTTCAAGATCCCGCCTCCAAATATCTTCCTTGGACAACTTGATCAGCTCATCCACCTCGATCTCCTTGTCCCCAATCTGCCGGCGAAGCTTCTCCACACGCTCCTGGGTCAAGGACCAGATTGGCATTCCCAAAAGATAGTCGTACGCGTTGCCGAGACCTTCGGCCTCTTCTGAGTCATCTGGGGTTTCTTCGTCCTCCATCGCAGGCTCAGCTTCGCCCGCCTTCGCAGCTTCAGAGACCTTGGGGAATGGCTTAAAGCCCTTCTCCTTCAACTCAATGACGAGAGCAGACTTCTTCTTCTTGGCGACAACCAGCTTTCCGTCAATGATCATCTGAACGAATCTCGCCTGGTTGGTAAGCTTATCCAGCTCCTTTTGCAGTTGCGAAAGTTGATGTTGCTGTAACTCGAGTTAGCATTCGTTGATCGAACGGACCCGGCAGGGCGGACTTACCTTGCGCTTCTCGTAGAATTTGAGACGGTAGGCAAAGAACTCCTTCATAATGTCTTCAACAGTAGCATACTTAGTGATTCGACCCTCGGGGTCAAAGGCGACCAGGTTCGAGGTTGCAACGGTCTTGGACAGCTTGAACTTTTCCTCCAAACCCTCACTCGAACCGGATTTCATATTTTTCTCGTCGAGCTGGATGACAAAATGGACATTGGTGTGTGTGTTATAATCCTTGTAGTCCTTGATGAATGAAGGAGTCTTTTCGGCCTTGATGATATCCTCCAGCTTATCCTTGAAATCTTGAGTCCATGTTCGAATGGGAAGTTCTGTGATTTCCACTTCCTTCTCGCCAGTCTCCTTGATGATTCCGCTGAATTTGTACCGGTCGGGACCCACCGGGGTCACTTCACCTTTGAAGCCACGGAACCATGGATGCATGGGCTTAATCTCCTCGCCGTCCATCATGCGTCTTAAGTTTTCGACGATGTCCTCGGGGTTATAATTAGGGATTGAAGAACTCCAACCGGTACCGATACCATCGGCTCCATTGATCAGCACCATAGGAACCACAGGAAGGAAAGTTTCCGGCTCGATCACTTTTCCATCGTCCACGTTGTAGTTAAGCAGGGGTTCGTCTTGAACATTGAAGACACGCCGGGCAAACGGTGACAGACGAGTGTAGATATAACGAGCACTGGCACAATCGGAGCCTCCCTGAAGTCGACTACCGAAATTGCCACTTGGCTCAAGGCAGTTGACATTGTTCGAGCCAACAAAGTCCTGCGCGAGACCAACAATGGTTTGTTGCAAGGATACATCACCGTGGTGATACGCAGTCATACCAGAGACATGACCAGCAAGCTCGACAACCTTCATATCCTTTTTGAGATTTCGACGGAAACAAGTGTAGAGGACCTTGCGTTGACCAGGCTTCAGCCCGTCCACAACTGACGGAATCGACCGAATGTTATCCGCCATGCTGAACAGGATTAGTTCCTTGTTGATGAAGTCGGTATATGAGATTTTGTCCACCGAGTGGTCGAGATACGTTCCTGGCTTGAACTGACGGAGCCACTCCTTTCGCTCGTCTGCCTTTTTCTTCGAGAAAGCAAGCTCAATGAGCTCGGCTTCCTTGTCCTGCATGGTATGGAATTCCTTCAAGTGGCGATCCAGATCACGGAAGTATACCTGAGCATCCATTGTGGTACTGGTACCCAAACCCTTGTAATACTTGTGATCCCAGCTGCGTTCATGACCATGGAGTTCCCTCCATACCTCATACTCGGGCAGTGTGAAGAACGACTTTTGCTTTGTTGGGTTCTTTGGGTCACCTTTCCAAACCTTGATGATTGGTGTGATAAACTCGATCAAGAACTCTGGGATCTTGAGCAAACTCGGGAATTGCGCTTGGAGAAAGTTGATAAGCAACCCCTTGATATGGCTGCCATCATGATCTTGATCGGTCATAATCATGAGGTGACCGTAACGCAGGCCACGAGTTTCCGTGTACTCTTTCTTGTGCTGAAGACCCAGAAAGTTCTTGATGTTTTGAATCTCCTGGTTCTTCGAGATTTGCTCAAAGGAGGCATCGCGGACGTTCAGCAGCTTTCCACGGAGGGGAAATACACCGAAAAGGTCAGGGCCAACAACTGCACGCCCTGCCATGGCAAGACCCTTAGCCGACTCACCTTCCGTCAGGATGAGTGTACAGTGATGGCCTTCCTTCGTACCGGCCTTATTCGCATCGGTCAGCTTCGGGTTGTTCATGCGAGAACGGCGGCCACCATCAGTCTTCTTCAACATCTGATCGGCCTTTTGCTGTGCGAAATGCAGAATGTTGTCCAGCACCTCAGTCTTATACACCTTCTTTAAGAAGTCTTCCTCCAGCACGCACTTGCTGCCAAACTGGGACTGCTTGGTTGTCAACTGCTCTTTTGTTTGAGAGTTGAAAGCCGGGTTGACGATTAAGGAGTTCACAAAAATAAAGATGTGGTTTCGAATCTGCGCAGGTTTGAGCGTTGCACCGTTCTTGTTCTTCTTCTTCACCTGGTCCGCTAGCTTGTTGCAAATCTGGTCCGCAATATAGTTCACATGGGTACCTCCGGAAGTTGTAGCGATAGAGTTGACAAATGACACTTGCTGAAAGGACCCGTCGGAGACGGCGAAACCGATCTCCCACCGGGGATCAGGGCTGCAGGTAAGAATCTCGTCCTTGGCCCCCTCGCCTCGTTCCTTTCGAATGGCCTTCGTATACATCTCCATGTACTTTTTGAAGTTACGAACAGGGATACGACTCCCGTTCAGCTTCACTGCAACCTTCGCAGTTCCAGCCAAGTCATACACGCGGCGTTTCACCAGGGCCTCGAAGTCATCATCCATGCCGTCCATGCCGAATTTGGCGTAATCGGGCTTGAAGGTAACCTTGGTGTAGTCCTCCCCTTTGCTGGCGTCGGTAATCTTCGCCTTGCCCATCTTGGTCATATTGTCCGTCCACGTTTGTCGATATTTCTTCTTCTGGAGGGAATCCTGTGTCTCGATGCTGAACTCAGTGGAGAAAACATTACAAAGCTTAGCACCAAAACCGTTACGACCACCAGTGACCTTTTCTTTGCTATCATCGTAGTTCGACGAGGTAAGCAAGTGACCAAAGATAAGTTCGGGTACGTAAATCTTCTCCTTGGCATGCATCTCAATGGGGATACCACGGCCATTGTTCCAGACACTGATTTCTCCGGTCTCGCGGCTCACCGTCACGCGTATCTCATCCATGTTCTTGTCGTTTTGCTTGTTGTCGGCAGCGTTGACGACAATCTCATCGAAGATTTTGTAGAGACCAGGAACGTATGAGACCTCACGAAATTCCATGCCCTCGATCTCTGAACTGTAAACCCACATCTCCTGAGTGGTGCGCTCGATCGAGCCAATATATGTATCTGGACGTTTGGTGATATGTTCAAGCTGTGTGAGCTGAACAGGGAAGAGTTAGTCCAAGAATCGTCATAGAGCCACTGAAAAAAAAAAAAACCTACCTTCTGATACTTTTCTGAAGCATTTCCTTCCTTGGATGGTTCCTCCACGCCGTCCACCGAGAACGATTCGTTCTCAAGGTCTGCGAGGGGCTTTGAGCCTCCCTTCTTGGAGGCAGGTGTCTTTTTCGCCTTCTTTGGAGGGGTACGTGACAGGACAGAGTCATCATCATTGGCCCCTCCGTTATCAAGCGACATCTCATCGTCCGTGTCTGGTTTGGTGCGCTTTTTGCCTTTCGCAGCAGGCTTTGCGGTGAGAGTGGTCTGTGTTAGCTTCTTTGCCTTGGGAGCGGCAGCTTTCCTAGGAGCTGCTTTCGCCTTCGGTTTCTAGAGCCGCAGGTTAAAGACGTTAGTGGATCAAGACTTCTTGCGGGAGGGAGACCATTTGCAATCGCAACATACCGGTGCGGGTTCAGGAACGAAGTCGGAACTTCCACCATCTTCGAAGACGGAGTCGTCCATCAAGGAGTCATCCATTGTGGGCGGGCGTTACTCTAGGGCACTGCGCCGAAATGATATTTGAAAAGGAAGAAGAAGAAGAAGAAGAAGAAAGTCGAGGAAGATAGCCAAAAAAGAGGAAAGCGGGAAGAGCGAGCGACAAGAAAAATAGAGAGGGGAACGCAACAAAGGATGCGCCTCCAACTCAGAAACGGAGGGGTGAAATGAGGGAGAAGAAAAAAGGAAAAGAAGCGCAAAGAGACGGCAGACGCTTCAAAGAACCCCGCTCTCTTTCACAGGCTGTTGTTTATTGTCGTGTTTCCTTCCTTTGTTGACGCGCTCGCTGATGCAGTGGGTGCGGCCAGAGACTGACAGGCTGGATGGGCATTGCCTCCCGGATCATCAGGCTTCTCCGTTCCGAGGCCAAATGCGGAAAATCCAAAACACATCATCCCAAACAGGAAGCCCCGATCAAAACACACGCAAGGAGCCGAGGACCCCTAGCTCTTCACTTCCTCGCTGAAGAACAAGTTGGTGCTGAGCACTCTGTGATTTCGTCTCCCTCACTTTGGAACTGTCAACGCCAACTCTCTCCCGCATTACTCGACTCCAGTCAACTCATGTGGTTGAAAGATGCCAGAGAAGCAAGGTTTCCCTAGACGACCACCACGCAGCCCTATTCAACCACAAAGAAATTCACATCTTTCTCTTAAAATAGCATTTCTTTCACTTGAATATGAAAAGGCTTATTTCTGGTCTGACTATGACGTTTGCAAGGGAATAATAATAGATTTGGGACTAGCATGTTATTCTCTACACAGTAGCATTACCAGGATCCATACTCAGCAGGGTACTGTGTATAGCGACCTTTCAGTGCTGGAAACATATATCCCGGCATTGATAGAGTGATTTGTTGGGGGCATCTCCAGACAAGCAGTTTATTCCCCAGATACCCTCCACATCAAATAATAGACCCATTTCACAGTACTTTGTCTTACCTACATCTCGGCACCAGCAAAAACACATTTCCCTCTCTTCCTCTTCGTGCCCCATGAGGTTTGTGAGGGCATTACTTGTTGTTGGTGTTTCGGAGTCCTGTCAGGCCAGTCTCGGCAGTACTGTAATTTTATGCCCCATAAGTGCAGCTACCTTACGGCCAATAAAAACAACCGCGGCAACAAAGTAGCCAATCACAGCTCGGTGCAGCAGCCCCTTAAACACGCTTGAAACCGGTTATGTCGCGTTTTAAATACTGGACTCAGGAGATGAAACCCATGGGAGCATCTGGGTGTCTGAACTGAACTTCATCCTGCACTTCAGAGTGAATGTCTGCTTTTGATTTCTGGTATTGAACTAGATGGAGTACGGAGTGCATTTGTGATATCAATTGAAGGATTGAATTAAAAGACTCGAAGAGCTACTCGCAAAAGATACCCTGGACCTTTGGAGAGAAAATGGTGAGACAGTACACAGTAAGGTCGTCGAACGAAGTTAGTCCAAGACGACTCCTTGGTGGAGGAGACTAACTCTTCAAAGGTAAGAAAATCTCCCAAGAAAATTGCACTATTTGAGGGAGCGCTCTTGAGTTGCGATATTTTTGAACAAGTCTCTGATTCGGGACAGGCCATTATTGATCTTTTGCGAGAATCGATGGAGAATCTTCAAAATCGTTCGTGTCAGGGGCGGCCACCTTCTGAAAGGAAAGACGATCAGTTATTATTGACGGCGATCGACAGGGCGAGACTTGATGAATTTCTCGAATCACATTCATAAGCAACCCCCCTATATATTGTTCACAGCGCTAGTGGGTGTCGGATCCCCGACTAAACTGCCACTAAAGGAACCTAAGATAATTATTACCTTAGTCTTAGATGAGGATTAGGCTTATCCCCTGCCAGTCAAAACGGCCCATTCCCGTTCCTCCCTCTCCTCCTCCTTCTCCCACCTTCCCAATAATAATATCTAATAATCACGATAATTCTTTCCCCTGGGCATTCCACGCCATCGGACCAATTCACCTTTCTTCTCAGCCGCGACAACAGTTCCCTCCACCATCCACTATCCCGTCGATTCTTCCGCAAGCAATGCTGTCGGTTTCGGTGGTTCTCCTTTCGTCTCCTTCTCGCATTGCCTTGGTCTAAACCCTCCGCTATCCCGCCCCTCGCGACCAATTATTTACGGATTGACGATCATCGATCGAGTCGGTCGTGAGGAATGTGTCATTGGAGCTTGAACTGAGGATCAACCAACCCCCCAAAAGCTCAACCACCATGGAGAGCTCAGAGTCAACCCCACCCCATGTCCGATCGAGCTCCTCGAACAGCAATGGATTAAACCAGACCGACTCGATGGTGACGGTCCCCTTATCATCAAATTCCGAGGATACTCAGCCAGAATGGCGCACTCTCGACATTCCTGAAACCCCAGTGGAGGCGACATCCAGTTCAAAGGGTTGTTTGGGAGATGACGACCAATCGGACCCTAGAGCTACACCGACCTTGGAATTGGACCAGCTTGTGCTGCAGCCGACGCGATATGAAGGTTCTGCCCAGTCAATTCGATCTAGTAGTAGCCAGGAAAGCGACCGGGGAGATGTTCTCGATGGCGATATGGATGATTGGTCAGAACTGGAAAAGTCCGAGGAGCAAGAACCTCGCACGCCGGGATCTGATGAGGTATTCTCCCGGAAAACTCTCCTTAAGAAAGAAAGAATGCCTAACATATTGATATTATCTAGACAACCGCGCTTCTCTTAGCTCGATTGGAGCAAGAAAACAATGCCCTGGCCACCGATCCCAAGTCCGGCCTATCAAAGGTGGTAGCTGTCAACACAAGGCCACAGCGCCCATCTCGATCGCAGTCTCTGCACCAGATCAAACGACTGATCAACGAAGACTCCCGGTCGTCTTTCCGTTATTCCCAGCTTCCGACACCCCCGATGACCGAGTTGGAATTCTGGGCCGCACTTGTTGCAGATTACCCACAAACGGTTCAACGACTACCGACTTTGACCTCGAACAAGATCAGAGCAGGCGTCCCGCCTCCCTTGCGTGGGGTTGTATGGCCAAGTTTATCCGGAGCTCGTGACCCGGCGCTATTGTCCGAGTATCAGAGGCTTTTGGGGGAGAACAGTCCTTACGAGGGCATAATCGGAAAGGATATTGGCCGAAGCTTCCCCAATGTGGAAATGTTCCGCGATCCTAACGGCGAGGGACAGCAGATGCTGGCCAGAGTGCTGAAATGTTTCAGCCTCTATGACACGAAAATTGGCTACTGCCAGGGCCTAGGATTTGTTGTTGGGCCCCTTTTGATGCAAATGTCCGATGAGGAAGCCTTTTGCGTTCTCGTTCGGTATGTTTTGTTCCTGTTGGAAGTGGCTATTCGGAGGCCTGAACCTGGAGTCAAGGAGCTGACACACCTAGATTAATGGATCATTATAAGCTGCGAACCTGCTACCTCCCTGACTTGTCGGGGCTTCACCTTCGTATCTACCAGTTCCAGAACCTTCTTTCCCGCCTTTTACCAGCTCTGTTTGAACACCTGGAAACTCTACATGTGGAGCCAATATATGTCTCTCAGTGGTTCTTGTCCTTTTTCGCCGTTTCCTGTCCCCTCCCAATGCTACTTCGAATATACGACATTATCTTTTTGGAGGGCGCCTGCGAGACATTGATGCGTGTTGCACTTTCTCTGATGCAGCGCAACGAGAAAAAGATTATGGCCTTCTCTGAATTTGAGGACGTAATGCAGTTTTTGCTATCAAGAAGTCTCTGGGATACGTGAGTTGAGCCATTTCCCCCTTCTTAATTATAGCCCCTTCTGACTCCCGGCTAGCTATGCCTGTCACGCAGATGATTTTGTCAACGACTTTGTTTCTCTCACCGGTCTTGTCACCAAGGAAAGTCTGCAAGCGCTGGAGACCAGTTACAACCATTCCCAGGGAGTCCCAACGGGTATCTCATTCCCGCAGATGCAGGCTGCGGCCTCTCGAGTCCTTGGCCGTCTCTGGGCGGGATCGAGCCAGCATAACTCCAAATCTATTAATCTTAATCCCAACCATGCCAGCGTATCAAGTGGCTTACGAAGATCCACATCTAAACAGAGCATGGCCTCCACACTTAACTCTATTGAGTCGACCTCTGACGCTAGCACTGCCAGCACCGCCCCCACCGAACTCTCCGCGGATGCCCCGAAGCAACGAAGCAAATCGGCCATTGCTCAGAACAAAGACCGCAACTTACATAGCCAGATTGAGGACCTCCTTACTGCCCTCAGTGAGCTGCAACGGCAACATTCCGACCTAAGTCGGGAACTTCAGCTGGAACGAGAGGAACGCAGGGAAGATCAAGTAAGCGCGGGATCCATGCTGCAGTACCTCAAGCAGTCTGCGGCAGATGTCCCCACAGAAATCATTATCAAGGCAGAAGAGAGGTTCGTAGCTGCGGAATCTACGAAGCGCGTTTCCATTGACCAAACCAAACACGAGCTCCGCGACGACGCCAACCGGTGGAAGAGCATGTACTCGACGGAAGCGGGCCGATGCATGGACCTGACACGTCGGATCGATGAACACGAACAGGAAAATTCCTCACTGAAGGAGCAACTTCGTGAAGCACGGAGTCGTATTCAGGACGGATACCGAGAGCGGCAGCGTCTGGAACGGAACATTCTCGACCTTCGATCAATCAAAACACCAAACCTCGACACACCCCCGGAATCGCATAACTCTCCAACCAGTGAATCCAGTGAAGGCCTGTCCTTTAATGGACTACGTGAACTTAAACTGGTTCGCTCCAACTCACAGACAGGCACATTCAACAAACGATCCAGCAGCTTAGGCTTACAAGCGGTACTCTCGACCGAGAACAATCGTCCCGCGCCGGAAGAGTCCCTGTTACTGGAACTGGTCAACGCAAAGACAGCCGAGGCGGTGGCCAAGCAGGAGCTCGAGGAGGTCAAAGGGAAACTGGATGCACTACGGAAGATGGTTGGTGGGTCCCAGCGCGGACTCTCACGAAATGTAACCACGAAGGAATCACGAAATTCCTTCTTAGGTATGCCCCCTGCGACTACGGGGGTTACGAAGTCGCATACGGAGCCGGTGGCTAGTGGGGGCTTCTTCAGTGGATGGGGTAGATGAACGAGTCATTCTCAGGATAGAATTACATGTATTAGAATACCTGTCGGCACAACAAATCACATCTTGTACATACGTATCTACGTATCGTCCATTCCTTGTTTTGCCCGGGATTCTATCATAAATAAGCCATCGTTGCCCGGCTCAAGCGCTGATACCTAATTGCCCTGCTTGAACGATAGTGCATACATCAGGAATGAGTGATCTGGTTGGGCATAAGAATGATCGTAGTATATACCCACACATAGTAGTAGCCAGCCGCGTTAGATCTTCTCGTTTGCCCACTTACCCACAATACTGTCTACCACCCCAAGCGAGGTTGTCCAGAGGTGATAAATACGGACTAGAATCTCATATTTTCAAGTTCGATATCCTCTCATCTGCAAGCCCAGCTAAGCCCTATCCAGTGCCCATCGAGAAGCCAGCCTCCGTAAATCTATAGTTCAAACAGAAAAAAAAAATTATTCATCGCCTGTTAGGGAATACCCTCTGCCCGTCCCTTTTCCGAGCCCAAACCCGCACGAATGTTATTGCGGTTTCTCGGGCGTGTAGCTGGAGTGAAACCATGTCTTCGCTTAAAAACACGAGGTATACGGGCATGGATGTTCGATCTGTATGGGGATACCCTACTGTTAGTATATCATGTATCTATGCGTAATATAAGGATAGGAGGGGAACTTTATGAGATCAAAGAGTGTCTATATTACCTCCACCTTGTTTATAAAATGTGAAACTGGCTCTGACACGCTGGTTCCCCTGGGCGTTGAAGAGATCTTCGACGACGAGGAGGCGCTCGCCGGCGAGCATTTCGGTGTCGCCTGTGAGGATGATCGCTTCTAGGTATCTCTCTGCGGGCTGGTGGAATAGGATGAATTTTTTGCCGGCTGTTTGAGTGAGAGAGAGAGAAATGAAACCAATCACGTTAGCATGAGTGTCATTTATCGATCGGGATTGATGCCAAGTAGATGGAAATGGAGAGGGAGTAACACGCACCACTCCAGATACCCCTCCACGGATGACCCTTATCCGGAGTGAAGAGTTTGGGGTGTAGAACTGCGAATCTCCGGGGAGTTCGACTGTCTAGGGTAAAATTCGGGTCCTCCTCATGAATGATGCACGTGAGTTCGGGGTCAAGGCTGAAGACCTGGCCGGGAATGTTCAACGTGAGTTCGGCGACGCGGATGGACATTGGTGGCCAGGGGATGGAGCCCGGGGAGTGTCTGCGGAATGGGCTGTTATGGGAATTGTACTGGAGTATCTGGAAAGTTGGGTCGCCGTAATTGATCGTCGTTTCGTGGGAAGTGCTGCCAATTTCCAGATGGTACGCTTTTGCGATCTCATTCTCATGGGCGGGTTGGTCCGATTGGGCCAGGAAGAGACTATTGGAGGAACCACCATCCTCGAGCCAGATTGTGCCGTGGAGATCCTTGACGTACGTATCGGGTTCAGAGTCGGATGTGTTATCGCCGTATTGGATGCTGGGCTGGGTGGGGGCGTCCTTGAGGGTGAAGTACTTTGGTTGAAGCCGTGACGGCAGCGGTGGGTAGTCCTTTGATTGAAGCCGTGACGGCAGCGGTGGGTAGTCCTTTGGTGGAAGCGGCGACGGCAGCGGTGGGTAGTCCTTTGGTGGAAGCGGCGACAGCAGCGGTGGTGGTGATATTGTCCTTTGGTTCGAGGAGGTAGGCTCGGATATGGAGAATGTCTGGAGGGCCTCTTCGACGGTGTCGGTGGCGGCTATCTCTGGAGCAGGGATGACAGAGAGGATCTCCCGGGCACAGGCAGCGGCGGCAGCGGCGGCAGGGGCATGCCATTTATCGTTCTTGTGGGAGTCGGCATAATCGCATATTCCTCGAATGACGAGGCAGCGGATGTTATCGACGACCCCAGCGGCTTCCATTTCGACGCAGAGGACGTCCCCCATTTCCTTTTTGAGACGGTCTCGCGATTGGCCGTATTTCATGACCTGGTTTCCTGGGGAAAGTCAGTTTGCTGTCCGTGAGAGAGCGAAGAAGACAGATATACCGGAGGCTATCGTGCCGTAATGCAATTGAATCCCTTCCGGCTCTCGGAGCTCTCTTTCTACCAGCTTTGTCGTATCACAGCGCTGACAACCCCGTCCAACTCCCTTGACATGGTCATACGTCGACTCGAAGAGGAGATCTGGTCCGGCCTTGTCACGGGTAAACCCTGGCAGATGCTCGTAGCGAGCCATATACGTAGGCAGATTATTCTTGCCTCGAAAGTGGTTTGCCTGCAACCTAGACAGAGCATGCAGGAGCACCGTCGGAGGCGCATTTAGGAACCCTGTCCGGAGAAATCCATCGGGGGTCTCCTTCCCAAAGTCGTACTGGACCACGCCTCCATGGCCCATATGTGGCTGACTGACGACGACATCCCCAAGCCGGATATCGTGGTCTTCGCCAGGCACCCCGCCGCCAATGCCCACCATCAGGTAAAACCGGAGGGACCGGAACTTGGACTTCATCTGCATAGCGATGGTGGCGGCGGAGGTTGTCCCTGTGCGGCCTGCGGGCAAGCAAGTAAGAACAACATTATGGTGGTCCATGCGACCTAGTGTGTAGAGACTGGGGTCATCGGGCCCTGGCGGCAGGTCTTGGAAGTGTTCATCAAACATCTCCACTGCCGCGGCGAGCTCGATCGGGAGAGCGGATATCCATCCTACGGTGTAGCTGTGGAGGGAAGGGCGTGGTGCCATTAAGGATTAGAGCATCAGAGCTATTTGAAGAACGATATTCAGGATTATGAGTCTTGAATTGCACGGAGAGAAAAGGTGACGCTGCACGCACAGCCTTTGCAAAGCGCCACTGAACACGTGAATGGAGTGAGGCTGACGCTGGATGGGATTTACCCCGCTTCATTTCTCCCACTTTCTCTCCCAGATAACCCCTCCTGCATCTCGTTCACTTCATCATCTTTGACTACATTTTACGTCCTGTGGCTACTGGGATCCCTTGAGACACTGGTCGATCTGCTTGGCGAACTGCAGGCACTCTTCGTCGCGCATGGTCGTGGTGAATACCTGGATGGCACGAGGTGCCCCCTTCAGCTGCTCACAATTGTCTGCAAACCGAGTTAGAGAAGCCCATTTACCGTATAAGCAAGGCAAGACTCACATGGGGGTGCAATCTGGTCTTCTCTGATTTCGAAAGTCTCCTTGGAGTCGGACTCATCCACATGTCCGAAGGGAATGATACAGGCGGGATACTAACCAAGTCAGATCAAGAACCTCACCAATCAATTATACAGAGAAGGGGGAAACATACGTCAAGGAAATTCAAAAACACCGTGTAAGGAGGCAGCCCGAACAAATCATGCGGCACGGCGGTGTTCTGAGCCGGGGGCGCAATGCAAATATCCAGATCATGCTTCACCCACAGCTTCCTATATTCCTCCCGCAGCTCGGCTCTCCGGGCATTCAGTACGCCCAGTTTACCCAACCGATCCAGCTCGCTCAGATCTGGTAAGGATGATTTATAAAACCCCTCCAAAGCCTCACCCTGCTTCTGGATGTGAACCAACGAGGGTACGGGGGGCTCCCTGGCAGCTTTGAGATAGTTGCCAGCACTTGGATCAAGACCGAAGATGTTCCAGGCGACTTCGACCACTTCAGTTAATCTGGCTTCCCTCGCATCCAAGTGTATTATCTGATGGCCCTGCGCTTCGAGTAAGCGGGTCGCTTCCGTCAATGCTCTTTTCACGGGAGGGTGCAGAGGGAATATCGGATCATCGGGAATCACTCCGATTCTCAGAGTCGACTTTACGGGAACCTGTCTCCAGGGGACATCGATTATCGTGGAGTCGTAGAGTGCAGGTTGGGCGTCGAATACGGACTTGAAGAACAGCTCGATTCCATCCAGATCCAAGGACAGTGGGCCCGCGCAGGAGAGAATGAATTTCATGCCGGGAGTGTTGCAGATGCGCATTCCGCCGTTTGGTATCCTTGCCGCGCTGGGCCGGAAGCCGTAGGTACCGCAGCAGAGGGCAGGAATTCGAATCGAGCCTTACTCACGACATTAAAGCATGCCCCTACATCGAGACTCGCGTGGACTTACCTCCGATATCTGTTCCAACACCCAATGGTGATCCCCGAAGGGCGATCAAAGCGCCCTCACCACCGCTGGATCCTCCAGGTCCCAATGAGGTATTCCATGGATTCAAAGTGCGTTGGAAAACGTTATTATGCGACTCACAGGTCTACATACAAAGCAATCAATCAGTGTGCGCACGCCAACCTGGAACAGATATGGGGTAACCTACCATCATAGTCTGAGGAACATTCGTTTTCACGTAGAGGACCGCTCCCAGCTTCAGCAGGATCTCCACCAGAGGTGAATGCTCCTCCGAGACCTCATCCAGGAACGCGACTATACCGATGGTAGACTCAGTTCCCTTGTAATGAAAGTTATCCTTGATGCTGATTGGAAGGCCATGAAGTGGACCGGCTAATTGACCCCGGGCCCGTAGATCGTCCAGGTACTTTGCCCGTTCCTGAGCCTCCTCGAACATGGTTTCCGTCAAACAGGACACCTATCCCATGATATCTGGTCAATATATAGATCTATGAAAAGAAAAATCAAAGTGTCTCATTAAGAAGGTGACAGACCAACTGCTGAGCAACTGCTGCACGCTTACTATACGCCAACGTCACCTCCGCAGAAGTCAAGCTTCCATCCGCCAGGCCAGCGAGAAGGCCCTGGACCGTATACTCCTCTGTAATCTTCAGCTCCCGCTCAGTCAGAATACCTGATTTGCGAATCGCCTCTGTCCGGATGAGATCGTTCTTGTGTTCCGAGAAAGGTGCGGGGTAGGTCGCCTTGAACTCGTCTGAGATTCTCCATTCTGGGGGGATTTTGGCAGCGCGTTCCTGTTGCTTTTGGGCTACTCGTGCAGGCCAGGTGGGAGCTTGATCTGCAGAGCTCATTTTGATATAGATTAGTAAATAACTGGGGGCAGTTATAGACTTGGGATGCTGTAAGGTAAGGATGGGGGCTCAAAGGACCGTGATATATTTGGTTCAGAAGAAAATGCTCGATTTAAAGTATAGCAATCGTCGACGCAGATGACGGGATAATTATGAGTAGCTTTATAATATTTATGGATTTCATGGTCTGGTTCATCGACAAACGAGTTAATGAAGAGAGGACCGGGAGGCTGCCTCGGTTGGGATGGCGGGGTTCACCAGTGCGAGGGGATGAGCCTGTTCTAGCGAATCAACGGGCATCCATCTGATGGGGGTCTATAACTGGGTTTCTACCTAGGCAGAGTTCACCGAATTCCACCGTCTCGCTTTGGCTTCTGATTCGCTGGCTCGCTAATGGCCCGGCGTCCTTTTAAAAGCTGAAATAGAATCATCGATTCTTGTACTTCTGCCTATCCGGATATGTCCTCCGTCCTCACATGTGCTACTGTAACGGCTGTACTGCTAATCTCCACTGAGCATAGCCTCACTTCACCTCCACTGTTACACACCTCGTCCGTCGTCTTCCCCCAGATATGTCCCCACTTCTCTTCTCCAATTCAACCCCCCCCAACACAACGACTTTCCATCCAACTCCAGTGATGCCATTCACAACAGGCTCGTTCTCTTACAGGACCTGCGGGAAGCTGTTATTGGTGCTATAGGCTCCACCATTCATGCACCTACTCTAGCCGACGCCAAAAGAGAGGCCTGGCTCTCACAATTATCATGTGCCAAGGGGGCTAATCTCCCAGGTTACAGGGCATACCTCCTTTCGGATATGCAATTTCTACTCATTTGGCCCATTGCTAGGTATGGCAATGAGTTAAATGACCCGATCTCGCCTGGGGGGAGCTCCCGTCTTGCTCCTGAGCCCCAGTGCTTGTCCATAATGTTAGTCAGGTCTCTGACAAGTTTCCACTAGGGACTGTCCTACTGGAGGACCGTACGTTGCCTCTGCCGATTCACCTCCTGAGGTTACAAACATGGAGTCCATATGCCCATGCTTGGAATAGGACGAGCCCCAGAATCGGAGACCATTCTAAGCCCAACCCCTTCGGACGATCTGATCCTGGTTTGGATGCCACCTCAACACCGTGTTTCTACTAAAACTAAGCTGGCTGACACCCCAGAATATAACCCCCAAAACAATAGAACGGGTCGCTAGTGGGAAAAGCAGTGAATTTTGGTTTGACTTGCACCTATGTGCTGTTTACCTTTGTGTTAATAGACATCAACAGCCTGGCGTGCTGGGCTGGGCTTGGCCTGCGCAACCTCAAACCGGGCCAATGGCCCCAATTTCGCGGGCCTCGCAGTGGACTGTCTTCTTTTAATTCTATGCGTGCATAAATATGGCCGTCGCCTGATAGATCTTCCTAGTGCGACTGTGCAGCTTGCCTGTGCCATCCGGTGGGCTAATTTCCACTGTGCAGGAGGGCTGACCGCGGCCGATTGACTGGCTGGACTGGCTGATTCGATCAGCGAGGCGATCGTGATGATCAACAATGTGGATTTTGATCACTGTCATATTCGTACGCAACAGCATGGCAATGATCATCCGCTTCTCCTTCACTGAATGGATCTTCGGAATGGGTATCTAGAACACCTTTATTCTCGTGCCCTGGCTGTGGTGACGGTGGTTTTACCGGCGCTAGCAATAGTGTATGGAAACAGGGTAAGAATAAGGAAGGCGGAGAGGTTTAAGAAATATGCTTCAAGGCAGTCGGCTAGGAGGGCTGGTGAAATCGAGTCCGAAAGATGCGCCTGAACTGGCGATTCACCTCTCAACTTCAATAGATTCTTGACTTGGATTCGGTTTGTAGGTAGCATGGGTTCGCTCTCGGTAGACTGGGAGTAGTGGGGATAATATGCCAAATTCTGATTGATATGTTGAGAGAACCTAGTCTTCGGTCGTCGGATCCTGTTAACTGCCAAGATTAGGCGAGACTTGAAGGCTTATGCTGTGTATTCCTATAGGATGGCAGAGTGGAGTAGGTTCGAGTGAGGTGTGTACCATTTCACACGGTAATCTTCTCTAGCTCGAACAATATCTATTGTTTTCTGTCAGCCAAGTGAAACTTCGAATAGCACGGCTGCCTTACTTTCTCGATATACCGCACCCCCACGGGAATCCCGTCATCAATGAATCCGAGCTCCTCTTCGGATTCCTCTTCTTTGCCGAATAGCTTGTTGTTTTTATCAAGTGACGTCAGACAGGACAGGACTACATCCGTGTATATCCTGCCCATTAATAGAGGTAACTGTGATTCCGCCATCCGGACCAGCATATGCTTCACCTGCCCTCCTACCCTCCGTTGATCTCTCGACTGCAGAATCTCGGTGATCGGAAAATCGGGACCTGGGACAACGAGATGGCTATCATGAATGGCAAAGGAGCTCCAGATTCCAATTTCCAACAGGCAGACACCAACGCTATACATGTCGTGTTGCATGTGGTATTCCTCTTCTGGGTATAAGCCTTGGCGTTTTGGATGTCGATATAGATTTCTTTCCCACTGGGTGTCACCGGACATGTAGGTCTGGCCGTCAGCGGAACGAAACTGCTCGAAGCCGACTAAAAATGGTGTGCCTAGAGTATCAGGTGACTTTTGGAAAACAATGATGTTTTCGGGAGAAATATTCTTATGCACCAAACCCGAGGAGTGCAAGAAGACAACTGATCGGGCGAGCGACGCGGCCAGGTTAAGTCGCTCATTCAGAGGATATTTGGTACCCTTATCCAATAGCAAGGACCGTAGGCTATAGGCTTGTGCATCACGCAGTGTAGCTGGGATACTGAAAATGAAATTGAATCCTGTAATATCGTCTGAAGTGAACTTTTTGATCACGCCTTGGCAAGAAAGAAGACCAAGATCGTCCGGGTTGACTTTGGATAGCACCCTGGCAAGGCTTTCAACCCCCTGGATGATAGAATCGATGTTAGATTGTTCTCTCGCTGGAATATGGTCAATGATAATTCCCTGATCTGTGTGATGACCAGTGCACGCGGATGAGTATGCTATTGGTATCGGGTTTGTGGTTTCATAATCCGCTTCTAGGAATACAGATTCAGCTGCAGCTGACCCAATATTGGTGCGGCGGGCCTGTCGCATCCGTACTACAGCTGACACTTTCGTGCTTTCAGCTGCGCGTTGTCCGTCAAGCTGTACGTCGATAGCTGGCACAGCAATGCGAGCCAAGAAGAACCAAGAAGGATCAAACATTCTCTGCCATCTTTCCAGATCTTCTATAATACCGTCCAGCGAGGATTTTGCGTACGCCGCATACTTCAGGCGTTTAGAGTCAACCAGCTTACCCATTACCCGTCCCAGCCGAGAGGTGTCCTGCTGTCCACCGACAAGGCTATCAAGGGTGTGGATCGCATTTTGTAGCTTGGTTTGGAGCACCTGCATCACCAGGCTCTGGTGTATTTGAAGCTCTTCACTTAATGCCTTCCATACTGTTCGGAGTGCGGATATTTGGTGCTCGATTTTGATCCAATGGTTCTGGATCCAAAGAGTGGCTTCTCGGAGTTCAACTTCGGCTCGTCTGTAGGCTTGGCAACGGTGATAGAGGTCCTTCCCACAACTTTATCTTGTCAGTTTGGTGTGCTTCATTTGCCGTCACGGGAACGGGACCCTTCTCGTCATCGACCATGCTTGTGCTTCGGTGACGAGGGCGGGGAACTAACCGGAGACATATATCGAGCAGTGATATGGTCGCGGATGCAATTGATAGGGGATCCATTTTTTGTGCGGTATCATTGCAATGCCATTATAATTGGAAGTGAGAAAGAAGGATAACCTGTTGTGTTGGACAAACTTGAAGCTGGGCGCGAGGCTAGGATCTTGACCCCGCGGCGTCAACCACGTGCCACCAATCAGGGACAACGAGGCTGAGGCTGAAGCTGATCGGCGAACCTCATCTTCGTGGACTTGAGCTCGGCCTGCCTATTCTTCTTTATCATGTCTTAATGGCAACTCATCAAGCGGCCAATCGCTATGGACCGCCAGTCGTCATACAATGCCACAGACTCTTCTGAGCTCGCCCAGCTCCTTGAGAAGGTCAAAGATGACCCGGCCCTGGTCAACAGTATCAAACAAGCGCTCCGCGATAGGGATACAGCGGAGCTACTGCAGCACTTCTGGCTGGATGCCGTCATCGAAGAGGGCTGCACGATACATACCGAATATGAGCGAGTTCAAGGTATCCCCACCCAGATCAAGCGGAGGTGGTGGCGCAAAGGAGAGCCTCTGGGAAAGGGTGCATTTGGGTTTGTGTGGCTCGAGCAAGAGCAGAATATTAAAAGGGAAAGGGCAGTCAAGGTTATTGACAAGTACTCTATCAAGCGTGATAAGATAGATTACAAGAAAGAGATTCTCGCATTGTCCAAGTTTTCGAAGCGGGAGTACCAGCAACAGGAGGTTCTGGTTAAATTCCTTGGGTGGTTTGAAACCCCATTGGAGCTCTTCCTTTACATGGAATACTTTGAACTTGGAGATCTTGAGAATCATATTACTGCGGACATCACGGAGGACGATGTGAAGGATATAACCACGAATTTGCTAAATGGTCTCCGCATTATGCATGACGAGCACTTCACACACCGTGATCTCAAGCCTGGGAATATATTCGTCGTTCGAAAACCCCCGACGTCGAAATGGTGGGTGAAAATCGGAGATTTTGGCATATCTAAACGGGTGAATAACGACCAGACCGCTCTGTATACCTCGATAGGTACACGCCACTACATGGCTCCGGAGGTCACAGGAGACTTGGATACTGACAATCCAACCTCAATTTACACCAACGCTGTGGATATGTGGTCCCTAGGGTGCGTTATTTATAAGGTCGCCACGCAAGATGTGCCCTTTCAAACACCGAGGGACATTAGAAAATATTGTGGTGGTAAAGACCAGTTCCCTGACCAACCGCTTACCTCAACCCTGAATGCGGACGGCGTCGCATTTCTGAAAAGGTTGATTGTTCTTGATCCAGAGAAGCGGTTATCAGCTGTAGATGCACTAAAAATCTCATGGCTTTCACAAAGACGATCAGACGCAGCCTTGAAAGAGGATACGGGTCCGCTAACTTCTGGGGACTATGGGCAGAGAGTCCCTGAGCAACATGAACCAAAAGCTAGAGGAACGCCTAAGACACAGCCGACGTTGCAGGAGGCAGCCAGCACCCATACTCTAGCCTCCAAGCAGACGACCACATTTTCACACAACCCTACTGTCAAACAAGGACCCAACGTGGTTCAACATCCTGAGGAGGCCTGGTTTCACATGACGGGATTAGAAACCAAGTCTCATGACCCAGAAAGAGAGCCACTAAGTCGTAAAATATATAAGAAAAAGAAGGGAGGTCGGGGCGCTACGAAAACCACCCCGCAAGGATCTCTGGACGTGCGTGACGCCGCAACTGGGTCACTCCCGGGGCCCAAGTCGGACACAACCATGCGAGGTTCTAATTCGGCAGACACCATTGCATATAGACCTGAATCTCTTGTACAATCCCAAGACAAGGAGATTTCAACACAAGCCTTGTCACGGCCCGACCAAGAGCCTTTGCGTATTTCAAATGGTCAATCGAAACACGAGCGAGCCAATTCACAGCCCCCTCCCAAACCAGGATTCTCAACACAAAGCACAAGAAATCTGCGGCTAGATGAAGACCAATATTGGAGCCTCTCTCGTTCGTGGAGCACTTTTCCCAGCAGGCATATTGAAATATCAGGCAAAATGGCTAATAAAACCGATGTGAATGTCGAGCATGGAACTACTCAAGTTGAAAGCTTAGCGCAGCCATCCCTCCCGCTACGCCCAAGAAGTTTGCCTCGCATGTCTCCTAGCCCTATGCTCAAAAACAACGGTTCCTTGGGAAGGGACTCAGATCAGGGAAATATGTTCTTATCAGATCCGGATCTATCCACATCCAATGAACGAGTGATGTCAGGAATGGAAAATATCCCCGCCATATATTATCCTACCCAGGTCAAAGGGGACAAAATTGCGTATAGTTTGCAACGAGATCACTATTCCCAGATTTCTAGTTCCGTGGAGGCCTTGTTCGCGCATGATAGCTCAACAAACTTGAATCGGAACCAGGTTTTACAACCTCCAAAGTGCTTTCCAAATAAACCAATTTTCCGGCAAGCTTTGGGAAATAAGCCTTATGCAAGACAGCACACTTCAATTCCATCACAGGTTGCGTCTGATCATGTGCAGAATACACGCGCACTCGCTACACCCAAAAGACCGACAATCGAGTTCCCGCCGTGGCTCAGGGATTTTCAAGTAATCCGGGCAATCGACCATGTAACACCTGACGGTAGAAGCCCCGAGTGGTACGCTATTAGGGTGGCAAACAACTCGATAACTAACGAAGAACTTACCCAGTTAAAGATCAAGCTCGAAATTGAACCAATTGGGTGAGAGCTGCATTTTTTTACACTGATGTTTGAAACAACGCGAAGCTAACATGACACTTCAGCTGGGTAGAGGCTTTTCTGAGTGCCGATGGGGCTTTCACTTTTATGGAGGTCTTGACAAAAATAAGATCAAGTGAAATATTCGGTCCACGACCAACCCGTGAAAGCCTCATTATCGTCTGCTTGAATGCATTGCTGCAGAACCTAAATGTGAACAGAATATATTATCGTCGTCATATATTGCTTTGGCTGGTGATGTCTTTGACTTCGCCCATTGTCAACAATCGTGCTTCTGCTAGCGATGTTCTTAATTCTTATTGCACCCATATGGAGGGTGGCTACATTGAACTTCTGCGTGCCATAGGAATCTTTCTCTCAAAGCATGATAGGTCCCGGGCAATCTCTAGGTGGTCAGACGTCTTCGATCTCACCTTCATGCGGCGACGGGGTAGTAACACGCCTGTGATATGGGCTGCCGGGGAGATTTGCATCGAAGGAAATAATCCAGTGATGGCACTGACAAGATATGGGACCTCAATGCTACTACTGATCGAAACAATAACGAGGGGAGCAAAGGCTGAAGAGGCATGGCTCAGTACCCGTCTCCTAATTCGGGCTTACCTTTTGCCACAAAGTCTGCCGACTCTAGTGGAGAAGTTGAAGCTCTACAGCTTTTTCGACCTTATCAATGTTGCCCAGCACATAGACCTATTTACCCTTCATTCCTAGCACGCTGGTGATAATGTCAATGTTGGCAGTAACTAAGCTGATGATGGGCTTTTGCGAAGATGAATCCAACCACACTTGCGCGTATGGAGGATATAACGAAGTTGCGGGCATTATTATAATTCCACCGCAAAGCTTTGCTTAACCGGAATTCAACAAGTGCAGTGTGAATGACCTGCCCCCGAGGAATACGGCAGATAATGGACTGCCACTCTGAAGCTCAGCTTGACATTACCATATCGGGGAAATGCGGCCGTATTCCCCTGCACATCAAAGGGCACTGGTTATTATGTGGTGAGCAATGTGGCGGAATGCGATGTTGATGCGCGCCTAGATTCACCATCTCAATGGTACCTAGCTGTGTAAGCTAAATTGAGAGCTTACTGTAAAAGGAAATAGGGATCCAAGGGATTACTTCCTACTTTCCCGTTAATTTCCTTAACGGAGTTGGTGATTAAACTGCTACAAAACAGCCCCCATGATGTTCCTATTTACGGCTATACGGGATCGGGATATGATAGAGCGATGAGGCTGAATAGAACCTTTGCTTGATCTGCCAAGGTGGATGTTTCGACAGGATAGTGGCTCAGGAACTCGTCACTAACAATGGCGTTGTCCTAAAAATGGCCAAATCATGCAGAATTACTGCTGAAACTGCTTCGTTTTCGGCAGGCGGTGTGGGGGTGGCCCTGGCTCTTACCGCATGCCCTGTCCATTTAGTGTTACTCTGCCTCTTTGTATACCCACACATTCGAGCGTTCCTCAACACAACCACCACAATCTCCCCAGCTCCTCTGGCTCCGTTCTTACTCTCTTGGTTCGAAATGGCCGCGGATGTCATTGATCCGGATGGCGATGTCACTGTTGTCTGTGCGGAAGCATGCTTCCTCGTGTCCTCGAAAGCGTTGTCGCTGGCGTCACCTGTTTTCCAAGTCATGTGCACCTCCAAGTTCAAAGAGGGAATATCAATTGCGCAGCAGTCAGCCGCTCCACCAAGTATCGAGCTTCCGGACGATGACATTCAGGCATTCCGAGTTTTTTGTAACCTCGCACATCACACTGGCAAATCTATTCCTGATGTACCTGATGTCAAGTCATTTCATGACCTTGCTGTTTTCATTGATAAGTATGACTGTCCGAATCCGATGAGGGCCCAAAGCAAGTTCTGGCCGCGGAAAGAGACGATAGATAAAGGCCTGGGCCTAGATGGTCTTTGGAGTCGAATGGAGCTCTCCTATGTCCTTGACGAACATGATAAATTCTGCTTCCTGGCAAGACAACTTGTGTATACGCAAACAGGATCATTTCGCTCGTGGGTCAGTGATCGCGCGAAGTTTGAGTTGATACCAGATGAAATTCTTGGTACGTATGTGAAATACCGGCCCTGATATCTGGCATTATTTGCTAATAAGATCTGGATTCTAGCATCCCTCGAGAATGAGCGGGACCTGCTCGTCTGCGGTGTTTACAAAGCCATTATGAATATCATAAATATATTTGTTGCGTATGATTGCACCCATAGCAACAAGTTCAAGGGTACTTATCTCAGATCTCTTCGGCATGGTGGCATTCTTCCTGGAATGGAAGATTACAACAAGAAGAATATGAATGAGATTTGGAGTGCGGCCTTGAAAGTAAAAACACTCGAGTTCTTTCCAAGCAGTAGCTGCACCTGTGGCGTCATTGCGAAAGTCGAACAAAACAAGCACCCCTCTGACCAACTCAGACAGTGTTTCAAAGGCCCTAATCAAATTTGCTCCACTTGTTTGAAGACCGAAAACTGCCCTCGACATGGATAAAGCTTTCGAATTTCTCTTGTGGCGGATCCTGGGCCCAACTAAAATATCACCCTGAATGGATTTACGAGGGTGTTCACGGCTAGCGTTAATGTATCTTAATGTTAATACCTAATGGAAGTTACTAGGAAGTCCCCCAGACTAGTTACTTGATGTCCTACTTTGATTGGAAGATGCCCCCCCCCCCCCATTTTCCCCGGCCTAAGTGCTAAAAGTTTTGCTGGGCAGCAACTGAACATGGACTACTCGTTACCTAGCGAAATAGTGGAATGCATCAAGTAACCTCGATACCGAGTCACAAAACGTTATCAATATACTAATTCTCATCCGCTTCCTTATCCTTGCAACCCAGGGAAACAAGCCATGGTTTCTCTTCCCGGATGAATTTGACATCCGAACTGGAAAGGTGAAGACGTGCTTTCCACAAGAGCTGTGCGCGTGATGGAAAGATTCTGACAGATCAACCTTGGGTCTCATCCATTTCCCATTTCGATTCCATGAAGCTGACGAAGGCAATCTCTCCAACTCTCCCGTTGTTCTGGATGATAATTGCTCCTTGTCAATAACTCCTTCTAACCTCAAGACAGCCCCAGAAAGGGGGTGAGTACAAAATATAATTCAACATCCCTGGAAGACTTTTCATAATCCAGATGTTGGACTAAAACTTCCATGGTACGCCTTCACAGTAGTACGGTTTAAAAAAGTGAAGTTGGACTTGGCGCTGTTTAGTTTAATTATTCCTTTTGCGCTGTTCCACTAAACATAAAAACATAATTCAATTCGAGCTCGTTTAAATTCTTCAATCATGAGTATTTACAGGAACACATCTCCCCAGCTTATCTCTCTTCCAATCTGCTTTTACTTAGACCACGGAAAAGCAAAAGCCAGAAACTGCGCTGCTCGTTTAGAGCTTCGACACGAGGAAGGTGACGGCACTAGGAACATTGGCGACGTAGGTGAAGTGAGCCGCGGTGATGATCAACGAGCCGGTGCAGACCAGGTCTCCAATCGCGCAGTAGATCTTGGTCTTGGTAGTCGGGAAGCCGGGGATACGACCACCATCCTGCTGGTTGCGGGTATCGCCAAAGAGAACCACACCCTTGATCTGGTCCTGGATGGCGCTGGAGAGCTTAGGGATGGAGTTGTGCATGACGGCAGTTCCTTGACTGAAATTGAAAATGCGGTTAGCCTTGTTGTTCTGAAGCTGTGGGTTAAGGTTGACGTACCTGTATCCACCAGCCACGATCTTGGTGTTGGGGCACTTGGAAGCGGCCAGCTGGAAGAGCTCGACGGCCTCGTTGATGGCAGCCTGGCTGGTTCCAACGGAAAGGAAGTTGGAGGCTAGATCGGCGGTATAGGCGGGAGCAACACCCTGGCAGGCAACTTGGCCGGGCTTCCTCGACTTGAGGCCGTCGCAGACGCCGGGGCCAGTAGAGCCACCCTGTCAGTTATGTTAGAATGAAGACCATCCGCGTTGGTTCTCGAATTTGCTTACCAGGTAGCCGGTCTCGGTCGATGCGCGGGCGAAGATGAAGGTGATATCTTTGCAGGAGCCGTCGCGCAGCTCATTCTCTCCGGAGGGAGCAACTGTTATCACGTCAGCTATAGCTCCCCGGAGACTTATACGGTGAAGGGGGATGTGTATCGTTAGGGGTGTGGGTTGTTTTCGAATAACTTACGCTGACGCTCGACTGGAGACGCAGCCGCGAGTCCAGCAAGGAGAGTGACAACAAATTGAAGCTTCATTTTGTCAGGTGGTAGAGGTGATTTGGAAGGACTGCTGCTTTGAGAACTATTGCTTTGGAACTGTGTTTTGCTCTGGATGAAAAACCTGGGAAGAGAGCAAGAGGCCCCCCGTTTTATACATCGCGCTCACGATGAGGCTCCATGCACGTTCCTTCAACACTCGAAACGATTCCTCGTGCAAGCGGCCCACTCATCTCCATAGGAATTCTAGCGTGAAGTGTGCAGAGTCATGGATTCCTCGGCTTCTTCAAGTCGCTTGAACCTATTCCCCAGGTTATAGCGTGCATGTGCGTAGATTTGCCTGAAGGGAAGCCCAATCGCGTGAGAAGAACCTCAAGCCACAGTGCTGAGTGTTATCCTTGGTCTTCCGGAAATCCGCTAGCCAAGGCCCCGCCCAGGGTTGTGGCTCAAACCGGCCTCCATTAAAGGCATAGCGGGTGCGATATCGCCTGGAGGTTTTGGGCTCGACACACTTGGCAGAGGGTTGGTTTCATTTCGTTTTTCTGGTCTTTGGGCCTTCATCTGCACCTGCGTTTCAGATCGCGGGGGAGGCGCTCTGCAGGGCTCGTCGTTCTTTGCATGAGTTTCAAGTGGGGATCCATTGGCCTTAAAAATAGCCGGACATGTCTCACGGCACTTGTGGAGCCAATCGGCTTCCTAATATCGCAACTCACTACTGCTTTTGTTAGTGATCTTCAGTGGAATCGGGGCATTCTTGAAAACTCTGACTTTGTCTCGTTCCTGTTTAGGCAAACTCTTGACTCGTATGGAGTTCTTGTTCCTTCTAGCGTCGTGAGGTAAGTTACCCTCAGGGGTACTGCAGCAGAGGCATTCCCCCCCCCCAGCCTTGAAAAAGTCCTCCTCGATCTTGCATATTATTCAAGGAAGCACAGACTAAGTGAATGATGATTTATTGACTAATTGCGCCAACTCTTGCTGCGTGGCCTCTTTTTCATGATCCTCTTTGCCGGCTGGGGAGCATTCCTTGGTCTCATTTTTTACGGACATTCTGGCTAATCACCATGGAACTGGCAAGATTAGCCTTTTAGGTCCCTGACTTCATTCATCGTGTTTGTCGGAACCTTGGTAGACGCTGTCCAATGTGCTGCTTTCATTTAGCCGGTTAACTACGCCTCCCTTCGGCTCTTGAAATGATAGGATTCAGTATGCACATACAAATCACATCTCAAGGCCAAATGCCGGAGTAGCGAGGTCGAAGCGTGTGGATTTAGGCAGTTATGGGAGGATGCCACCGTCCGCGGGTTCAGGAGGCCGTCCACGACGTCCACCTTGGCGAAGCTCTTGCTATGACGGGGGAACCATCGTTTTCTATGTCTCTTTTTCTCTGTTCCATGACTTTACAATAAGCTCGCGACGATCAAAAGGCGTGCACGATGATCCTGGAGCTGGACCTTGACCTTGACCTTAACCTTGCAATGATCATGACGGGACAGCCTGGATCTGCAAAGATTGACGCAGGAGTGGCCGGCGATTAGGTAAATTTCGTCAATGGGTTCTACACAGTATACTAGGTCGTGTAACGACCGGGTTGGAGAGGAGCTGTGCGATCGGCAGTTGATCACTGCACTCCCAACCCTAATTGCAGATCAACCGAGACGGGCACGGCATATGAAACAGCACACACGCGGGGGTGGCTTACAGCCTATGCTCGAGAACAATGCCGATGACACGTTATGGAAGTTGATGGGGAGTAACAGCCGGGACTGCTCTTTTTCGGCTATAATTTCAACCAGGCCCTACCTCCCAATGGGGAGCGAACCAGAGAGTCGAAAACCCAGTCCTAAAAGAGGTCGTACATATCACATCGACAAGACAATCTTGTAGACTGGTCGGTTCTGCGGTGGTAGTTCGATCTTCTTTGCTTCAACTTCAACTTTTCCCCCGTTTTTGATAGAGCCTTGTATTGGGCGGAAGACCATTCTCGCTTATACCGTGGTCCCATTCTCCTCGCTATAGACCGAAGATTGTTGCTGCTTTGGAAATGGGATCTCAGGTACTGTTGATTGTGCCTGTGTTCTTCTTAGGCCAAGCTGCAGCGTTTGCGGGGCCCCAGAAGCCCTTCTCGTATCTCCAGTGGCCGAGGATAACCTCAACGGGAAATCAGGTTAAACCAAAGAAACCTTATTGCAAAAAGATATGTTCATAAGAAGCTCTCTTATTATTTGGTGCGGAGCACAATTCCGGGTTTGACCGACTTTCCAATGCTGGGTTGTCTTCAGCCAGCCTGTGGGATGAATGCAGGTGTTTCCCAAGATGGATAATAAGCTGCTCGGCTCTTTGGTCGAGCCATGACAGAGCAACGAGGGATTTTACGCACTTCTAATAGGCGCCGAATACAAAGGCGTCTCAATCTAGGGCGCTCTATCGATTCCAACAGATCGCTTTTGGGATAACTTTGGATAAGGAATTAGAATAAGCGGCGGACCACAGGGCTGGAGTAGGGCCTGTTCTTCCATCTCATCCCATGCATATTACTAGTAACGGCCGCTGCCAATTGAAATTACCTTGATGGGAGAGATTGCGTGTAACCTGATATTTTTGCTGCTTTGAGAGTGTACTGTCTATCTGGCTTCAACATGGAAGGGAACGCCAGTCCTGTCTTCCTCCTGGAGGCTCCCATCAAAATGAGGTCTCTCTACTCCTGGGGATGGGATTTATGCTGGAGTTTGCGAGTTTGGGGCTGGCTGGGTTTGGGAATTCAAAGGATGGGTATTTTCATCATAACCCGCAGCTGGAGGTCCAGACAATTACTTAGTCCATCTCTAGACCCTCGCTAGGATTCCGCCAAGCTGCCTTGAATCGGTAACAACGGCTGTAACCGCCTGGCTGCTGATATCGGATGACCGGCGATACAAACTAAAGATATCGCTTGACAAAAGCAGATACTCGTTGTTCAATTGTCATTGGCAAGAGCCTTGATTACTTGACATATCACAAATCCCCCGTCTGATCACAAGCAGCGCTCTACCCCAACCCCCAACTCCCAGGCCTCGGAGCACCGCCGCCACCGCCGCTACTACTACCACTGCTCCTCCTTGGGTAGGAGTAATACTAGCACTGGTGCTACGTCCAGTACCGAAACCTCGGATCCCTCTCCCCTCCCACCAACTCGTTCTGCGGGGTATCCTCCGCCCTCAGCTTCACGCCAAGTGCCTTATCCCGCTTCGAGTTCTGCAACCGAAAGTACACCCCCAACGAGGCCGAAATGACGATCGCCAGGCCCTGGAACCCCGCCGTGCCGCCGAGCGCCTGGATGTATCGCGGGGCCCATTCCTCCCGGAAGAGTTGCGCGGAGATGATCCCGCCCACAGAGGAGAAGCCGACCATGACGCCTGTTATCAGGGCGCGCGCGTTCTCGTCGACTTTGATGTTGTTGTGCCAGGAGTGCACGAGGCAGGAGGGGATGTAGGTGCCGGAGGAGAGGAAGAAGGCGCCTGGTAGGTCATCTTGTGAGCTTGGGATTGCGCTCGGAAGGGGAGGTGTGGGGGGGGGGGAGGGGGGACACTGATATTGGGAAAGGGACGCACGCACCGACGTAGCAGGCCCCCGTTTGGGTGAGGGGGTCAATCACCCCCGTGAGAATGTATCCGATCATTGTGAGGCTTAGGCCGAGGCAGAGGAAGGCCCCGCGCTCTTTGAAGTAGTCGCTGCACCAGGCGATGACGAGGGTGATTACGCAGCCGGTGAGGTTGGGGGCGACGAGGTATAGATTTGTTTTGACGGTGCTGTATCCCTGGAGTGGCATTCTGGTTAAGTTGGCGTCTCGATTTGGGGGGTGATAAGGAGATACGAACCAGCCGAGCAACGATCTGGGGAAGAAAGGTGCCCGTCGAGGTGGTGGCCACGCCGTAGGAAACGCACAGCAACATGAACGGCCACATCTTGGGCTCGAGTAATGCCTTCAGGGCCGGGCCCCACTGGAACTTGGAGTCGACTTCGGAGGTGGAATCGCGCATGAGACGGAGCCTGGCTACGGCTCTTTCTTCGGGGGTGAGCCACCAGCAGGACATTGGCGTTTTGGGGACCACGAATCTGTGCCTGTTAGTTGTTGTCGTTGGGTGTGAACATGTCGATAGGGGTAATCTTACAAAGCTAGCAGAAGATATCATCGTTAGTATCCGAGGAGAAAGATGCGAGTCTTGTGGTGTACATACCAAGAGCACCAAAAACGAGGTTAATCGCCCCCTCGATGAGAAACAGAATCTGCCAGCCGTGCAGCGTCGAGTCTAGGCCGAACACACTGTACGAGATCAAGCCGCTGAATGCACCGGCGATGGTTGCGCTCGCGTAGAAGACTGCGATGCGAAAGGCCATTTCATCGCGTTTGTAAAACAGCGTCATATAGAAGACGACTCTGGTTATGGCCCTAGTTATTATCCCGGCCTATACAAAATAGCAGAAGAGAAAGCAATTTCATACCCACTGAAGAATCCCGACTGGACACAGGCCAGTACCAGACGGCAGGCCATGATGCCCCCGTAGTTCGTGACGGCGGTCTGGCACAGCGAGATGACACCCGACGTGAGAATCAGGGAGGGAATCACGTAGTTACCGCCGATCCGCTTCACCATCACGGTCACTAGTGGCTCGAGGACCGCAAAGGGCACGTTCGTCAGTGTCAGCATCAGGCTGTATTGCTCGCCGTGCATGCCGAGATCAGCCTCGAGGCCATCGGTCTTTGCGTTCCCGATATTTCCGCCGGTCATGAAACGGCAAAAGTACCTATCACAATACAGATCAGCAACTGGAACGGGGTGCGTATGAGCAAGTAGTGTCTTGGTAGTAAGGGGCTAAGGAGTCGTACATGACAGACAACAACGGGAGCAGAATCAGATCCATCTTGCGAACGTAGGAGCGTTCCACCGCCGGGTCGATATAGACATTCGCATCGATTTCGCCGTGGTCACTGGCCACTTCGGCTGTGTCTTTCTTGAAATCGTTCTTGTCGACGTTATGTGCCGTCATCTTGGCGGTTGATTATAGGTGAGTCAAATGCAGAACCGAATGCCATACAAAGCCATGCTGGAAATGCGAGGTTATAAATTGCCGGGAGCAACAGCTACAACCACCCACCCATTGTTGAACAGAGCTGCTACCTAGTCCTATCGACGCCGGGATACGAACAGATTGGCTATCATAGGTTGGTGGCGGAGGCCGTCGCTATCTAGCGCGCCCACGAGCCTCTCATACGCCCCCCCCCCCGGTTCCCCATTCCCCCAGAGATAAGTCGGACGAGACAGGGGGATGGATATTGGACTGGGAATCTGTCAAACGCGCGGTAACCCCAATTACAGCTCGACTGTTTCTCTCCGCTTAGCCGACTGATAAGCCACCGTGACCAGGATGTGTCCAAGGGTGGGCCGGAAGAGCTGATATCTTGAGTTCACGTCAATATATCTCAACTATCTCAGGTCATTTGATCTGTCACACGAAGAAAGATGGGGGTAGATGTTGTTCCTGGTTATCCTGGGTTGCTTGGCGATGCTCTGCCATCGGATCGTCGACTCCGCGTCTTCTCCAACTCTTCCTCGCGCGACCTCGGGCCAGTTGACATCACACCCGGGAGGTGCTTTGTAATTTTACTCAAGAAGGGTAATATGTACTCGGACGATAGACAAGGGTGGGGTAATTGTCTTGAGGTTGTACAAAGTTGCGTGTTTGCTACCTTGGTGGAATATCCGGCATCAACACTCGAGCTCCAACGCAACGCAGTATTCTCCGGGCATATATTCACCTATCCAGCATCACTAGGACATTTACTCCGCAAACAACAGATAACTTGCTTTGCTTCTGGCTTGAAATCAAGATTCTGAATTGACATCACCATGGACCACGATCACTTCGACTATGACAAAGGCGACCACATCGACACCGGGGTCGGCGGCAAGCGCATCATCAACTCCACCCCCCCAGAGGCCGGATCCTTTGTCAAAATCCCCATTATCGACCTGTCCAACATGAGCTCCCCCGATTTCGCCGAGCGCCAGGCCGTCGCCAAGGAGGTCTGCGACGCGTGCACCAACGTGGGATTCTTCTACATCAAGAACCACGGCGTGCCGCAGGAGCTCGTCGACGGCGCGTTCGCCGAGGCCCGGCGGTTCTTCCACGACCTGACGCACGAGCAGAAGATGGAGCTAGATATCACCAAGAACACGGAGTTTTATGGCTATGCGCCGATCCGCAATACGATGCCGAATGGGCAGGTTCGGAAGCGTGAGTCCATCTCATCCTCACCTACTTTTCTGGGGTGCGGCCGAGGGCGAGGCGGGAGTAGACGAGGCTAATGGTGAGGGTGCAGGATTGTTTGAATCGATCAATTTCGGCTACGAGCCCGAGTTCGACGATGTCGCGGTGGGCACCGAGGACAACGGACCCAGTTTCTGGCCTCCGGAGGAGGACCTGCCGGACTTTAAGCGGAATCTGGGGGAATACTACCGCAGCGTGATGAAGCTGAGCCGCGACCTCCTGCGCATGTTCGCGCTGGGGCTGGACCTGGACGAGGACTTCTTTGATCGGTTCTTCAAGCGGCCTGGGGTGCTGCTCAAGCTGAACCACTACCCGACGAGTCTCCCGGTGGACGATGCGACGGCCCAGGAGGCGGGAATCGGCGCGCATAGTGATCTGGAGAGTGCGCCCACCCCTTCTCTGTCTTCCTCTTCTTATCGGTAGAAAAGGCTAACTAACGAGGAAAAGGCTTCACGATTCTCGCCCAGGATGAGGTCAAGTCACTCGAGGTTCTGTCCAAGGACGGCCGATGGGTCAAAGCGGAACCTGTCCGAGGTACGATCCGATCTCCACGATTCCACCATAAATAAATAGTGGGTCGGGCTTTAACTCTTGCTGCAGGGACCTTTGTGGTGAATATCGGCGATGCGATGGCCATGTGGACCAACGACATCTTCCTGTCGACGATCCACCGCGCCTTCAACCGCGAGGGCCGGACCCGGTACTCGATTCCGTTCTTCTTCGGGGCGGACTATAATGCGGTGATGGAGGTATGTCCATGCCCTTCCAAAGTTAAGATTTGCTTCTGCGTTGATCGTCGTGAGGAGATGCTAATCTTGAAGACCCTCCCATCGTGCATTAGTGAGGCGCGTCCGGTCAAATACAAGCCCATCACGGCCGGAGAGCATGTGCGCATGAAGCTTAATTTGACCTATCCCAAGGACGGTCCTGCGCCGGTTGCCGTCTGAGTATTTAACCTGATATTTAGGGCTGTTAGGATGATGGATCTAGGGCTGTTGTATATAGGATTTATTGAAACGTGAAGTGAAAATTTTGCTTCGCTTTTCCAACCTTGTCCACCACGTAGAACTGTGTCAAAGCTACACTCTTGATATTACGGTTTTAGCCATCAGATTATATTCCAGTAAAACGATTCATCCTCCTAAGTTCGCCTGGGAAGATTCCGGCAACGAAGCTATTCAGGACTCTAGTGCTTGTTTACCCCATTCTCGCGCTTACTCAAAACAAGAAAATACTTCAGTTCCCACTCGACAGATTCAGCCTAATTACTCAATCAATAAACAGACACCACATACCGCAACATCATCTAAACTATCTATCTCCAACTCTAACCCCGCCGTCCGTATTCCAACCACCTCCACCTTTGACACACCCACACCCCATCCTTGGAGCTATATTCATCCCACCCAGCTAAGCCAAATGAACCCCAATAAATCGATTGGACCAGAAGGCCACAGACAGGGCTCGTAGCTTCAAAGCTATCTGACGTTTCTGCTTTCTCCACAGACACTAACCAGGACCTGACCTAAACCCCCACTCTTGGATATGGTCGAGCAGGTATGCATAAAACAGGACATGGACGGTCTCTACAAGAGCAAGAGAAGGGTTACACACCTCTCTTCGAAGTAACCAACCCAGGAGGAAAAAAAAAAAAAAAAAAAAAAAAAACCAAAGACAAAAAAAAAGGATGTCTATCAAAAAAAGACCCGAGACCCGCACAACCCCGAAAGAACGCAATGCGAGCTCCACGTTACAGGTACCCCCCCAGCATCCAACAACCCCAACCAAACAAAACCCTGGGGCAGAATGCTAGAATAGAATGGAATGAATGAATGTTGATAAAGAAAGAACAGGTCATCATCATCGGTGCCGGCCTCGGCGGTCTCGCCACAGCCATCACCACCCGCCTAGCCGGACACACCGTCCTCGTCCTCGAATCCACCCGCTCCATCACCGAAGTCGGCGCGGGCATCCAGTGTCTACCCAACAGCACGCGGGTCCTGCGCTCGTGGGACATACACGGAAAACTACGGGCGAAGGCGTCGCAGACACAGCGATGTAATATCCTATCCTGGAAAGAAGGGCAGGTTATCTCGGAGATGGACTTTCGGGGTGCCGGGGAGGAGTACGGGGCTGGGTTTAATGATTACCATCGGGCGGATTTGCAGGCGTTTTTGTTGGAGAGGGCGCGGGAGTTGGGGGCGGTGGTGAGGACGGGCTGTGAGGTTGTGGATGTGCTTTTTGAGGAGGGTCAGGGTCAGAGTCAGGAGGGGAATGGGGAAGGGAATGGGAATGGGAATGGGAATCGGGGAGCGACGAGGGTGTGTCTTCGAGGAGGGGAGGAGATAGAGGCGGATCTGGTGGTTGGTGCGGACGGGATTAATTCGCGGTGTCGGGAGATTCTCCTGGGGAGGACGGAGGCGCCGCACCGCACGGGCGACATGGCGTATCGGATCTTATTGGAGGCGAAGGACATCAGGGCCGATCCGGAGCTGGTGGGGATTCTGGATGAGAAGGCTGTGAATTATTGGTATGGGCCTGGGGCGCATGTTGGTATATTCCCCGTCCGGAGGGATACTGTTGCTACTGCTGTTGCTGCTGCTGCTGCTGCTGCTACTATAGTAGGGGTGATAGGAGTGTGTGTGTGGTAGGTGCTGACAGGACACTTTAGTGACGTATCCCCTCCGCGACGCGACGTTGTTGAATTTGGTCCTACTGGTGCCGGATAATATGCCCGAGGAGGGCCCGTCGACGCTGCAGGGCTACGTGGATGAGATGCAGGGGCTGTTTCGCGATTGGGATCCGAGGTGGGTGGTGGCCTCCCAAGCCAGGTATATATCTAACCGGTACCGGACAGAATCGGCAAGCTACTCGCCATGTGCCCGGCCGTGCTGCGATGGAGGCTCTGCATCCGCAAGAGTATCGACTCGTGGGTCCATCCCAGTCAATCCTTTGCGCTGCTCGGAGACGCGGCCCATGCGACTCTGCCCTACCTGGCGAGCGGCGCCGGGATCACCTTCGAGGACGCGGCCGTGCTGGGCGAGTGCCTGTCCCGCATCGAATCCAGGTCCACGGCGGAGAAGAAAAAGGCCCTGGCGGTGTACGAGCGGTGTCGCAAGTTGCGCACGGAGACGGTCGTGCAGCGCGGGTCCATCCAGCAGGATCTGAACCATCTCGACGACGGCGAGGAGCAGGAGGAGCGGGACCGCAAGATGCGCGCGTTCGAGGCGGTGGAGAGGGACTGGCAGGCGGGGCGGAAGGGGGCGCTGCCTGATACCTTGCAGGCCGGGGACGACCCCTTGGTGTGGCGGAGATACGGCGTTGGGGAGTGGCTGTTCCGTTACGACGCGTGGGAGGACGTCGAGGATAAGTGGGGGCGTCTAGATTAGGGGCAAGCTCGTTCGGTCAATTCAGGCAAGGCAAACGCTGAGAGTCTAACGAAATTATATTCTTAAAAGAATGTGATATTACATGTACTAATACTCTACAGCGAAGGTGTTCCAAGGAGAAAGGGAGATCGATCACAGGTAGATGTAGCAGAAGGGACCGCCGGTGGTATCGAGCAGATCGTAGATGGTACGGTCCGCGGCCAGCGTGCCAAAGTACTGCATGTCGTTGATGGTGATGTTGGCGGGTTCGGGGGTGAAAATGCCAGGGATCACAGACGGGCCTTCAGCGACAAAGGTCCGCTTGGAGGGGTCCTGGTTCTGCCACGTCCACCAGACCCGATCGATCGCCGCGTGGTGCAGGTAGAACATGGGGTCACCGGGGGAGGCAAAGAAATCCTAAAGTTCATGTATCAGCGAGTTTCTTTGTTCGAGACTGCCCAGGAGCAGAAAAGGGGGAACTTACACCACCGGGGTCTCCACCGATCGTGTAGTGACCGCCGCTGTGGACGCCCAGGACTCCGTTGGGAAAGTCTCCCTGGAAGCGGTTCTGGAACGTGGTGATGGTCTTGTAGTTCTGGATCAGGTCGGTCACGTTGTCGGTGTTGGTCCAGCTGGCCGACACCTTGTTGATGTCGCGGCGCAGGCAGCGGGGGTTGTACTCGAGCCCGCTGCCGTTCTGGGCCATGACTCCGGCGACGTGGAGAGTGGGAGCCAGGGGGCCGAGGTTGACCGACCAGCTGTTCGATCAGGTTAGTGGTTTTTTCCCGGTTGGTCACTCGCATGGACATACCTCTTGAAGGGACCGGACTCCACGCAGCCACCTCCATTGCCGGCCGGGAGGGTGATGCCCGGAGCCGCCTCAATGTCATCGTGAGCGACGTACGCGCCATCGCCGGACATGCTGTATGCGGAGCCGTCGAACACGGGCGAGTTGAGGGGGTCGTCCGAGTACTTGTTCCACGCCCAGTAGGGCTGGTAGCCCTTGTAGCCACACTCGTTGCGCAGGGCCTGCTCGTAGGCCCAGGTGTAGTATCGATGCCACGCCAGGAAGTTACCCTGTCAATCACCGTCAGAATCGCACTCGCAAACCTCGGGAGAAGAAAAAAAAAAAAAAAGGGGGTGTGTACGGTAGCATGGATCCAGAGCGTCTGGTTAATGTGAACGGCCACAAAGTCGTCGAACCGGGACTTTGCGCCAGGAGCCCATTTGGGATCCGACTTGGAGGGGCTGCTCGCGAGACAATTCACGGCGTCAATGTATTCCTTGCGCTCATACTTGGAAAGGGTGCCCCTGGCAAATGCATTTGAATTAGCGGGGTTGCGACCGATAGAAACGGAAGGAAAAAAAAAAAAAAAGAAATTTTTTCTGGAGAGCTCACCATTCGCGGCGGACAGCGGCATTGAGGGGTGTACAAGTCGAACCGGACGCCCTGGGCTTGGTGAACTGGTACAGCACTTGGTTGACGAGGGCCTTGCCCGCGAGAATATCCCAATCGTCCACCGACCAGGTGGCTGCGGTCTGCGACGCAGCCGTGAGAGCTGCCACAGCAGCGATGACCGAGAAACGCATGGCTTCGGTTTTGCTCTCTGGCACGTAGAGAATCGGCTAAAACGAATGAAAAGGAGCAAGACTGCCGATGAAGAAAAGGAAATATTGACACTCCAATAGGTCAGGGATTGTTCTTATAGGAAGGGAGCTTGGCCGGCTCGGAGGCGCATCATGTCAGGAGAGCTAAGACCGACATTGATATGAACGGTTGGTGGCGCAAAGACTAGGCCACTTGAATTGGGGTCGCCTGCGCTGCTTCGATCTAGTTCCTTGCGTCTTCGAAATCTCTTGGTTAAGCGAGCCACCACGTGGATTACGATTCTGACTCGAGGCTCATGCTTAGTGCGTGGTGAGGGAGCTTGAGTCGTGGGAGATGATCGAGGTCGCTGCCGGCCAATTGGTCCTTCTTCGTCCAGGATTCGTCGCTTTAGGGCTCAGGAAGGTCTCTCCGCCAATAAGGCCGGGATTAT
Source organism: Aspergillus conjunctus (assembly GCA_027569095.1). NCBI lineage: Eukaryota > Fungi > Ascomycota > Eurotiomycetes > Eurotiales > Aspergillaceae > Aspergillus > Aspergillus conjunctus. The sequence continues at coordinate 164,008 of JAPDEL010000023.1, read as the reverse complement.
ACTTCGTCCGATATCAATTGCTCCGTATGTGTAAACGAGGTGGAGCTTCTACAGGACGTATCTTTGCGTTGGCTCCGGACGGTCGCCATGGCACTCGCACTAGGGATGCAGCAAGTAATCCAACTACGGGCGACTGGGGGTCAATGCAAATATATTGAGGGGAGTCCTGTTCATTAGAATATCCCTATGCATCGGAAAATTGAACGCATTTTGTCCTGCAATGGGAAGTGCAGGCGGGAAATGATGCCAGGGTGGCGAGTTTGCGTGGGACGTGTTTCGTAGAGGCAGAGAGCCCCCTGGTTAGGGCACGGCGGGCGATGCTACCCTGGCCAGGAGGCAACGCACTAACGCCGCTAGGGGGGCGGTGATTGACAGGGTTTGATATTAACGTTAATGCGACGCTCTGCCGGGCCTGGTTGACACAGGCCAATCGCTTGATTTCGCTGAACGACACCCCCCTCACCATCCTTCTCCTTATCCATGCCGTGAGTGATATTTCCAGATAACTACCCCGCTCCACTAGACTCCGTTGGGGGCGGATGTCAAAATAGACCCGGTGGGTATGGATGGGATGGCTGAGATGCCTAATTTCGGCTCCACCAGACTGCTGTCGTCTGAATTCTCCTTTCGTATGCCTCCCGACAGCACTCTCCAGCAAACTTGAGAGTCATATCATTCTCATGAGCCAAAGTGTGGCAAGTCGACGAATTGCAACGGGGGGATGCCTGCTCGGCCCGAAGCAAACCGCTTCACGGCAGAAGCGAAAAGGAACAGGAAAGGAAAAGAGCGAAGGAATCAGCCAAGAGCCGTCGAAGAGACCCGCCGTCGGGCTTGGCAGTTGGTTTAACTTTGGCCGTTGTCTTTGGCGCTGAAACTGCGGCCGAGGTTCACTCTTTCATCTGATCCTGGCCTGAGAGGGCGGCTCCACCCTAGGAAGAGCGAAGCTGGATAATACGACCTCCAGAGTCAGTTAATAACGCAACCCCAGACGGGTCGGAAATGAGGGCACTCGTTGTTGCAAACAAAGTCCCAACTCCTAGTCTCGCATTGGACTATCGCCCGGTGCCCGTTATTTATGGGGGATTCGGCCAATTCAGCCAGCCCATGCAGCCCGTTTCTCGCAGCGTCGTAGGGAACTGCTCATCGGGGGGCCTCTCCTGCTATCCGGACTCCGAAGGGATCGGCCAGCTTTGGGAGGGGGGAAAAAGAGTCGATCATGAGTCCGCGTTGCGATCGATGGCCCCTCCAGAAGGCTTGTAGCAGAGATCTACACGGTTTTTCTCTCGATTCGAAAAGGGCGCATCTGATCAGCTGGAGGAACACGTTCCATTGATTCCTCTCCCACGCACCCAATCGTGAAGATGGGCTCAAGCCGTTTAGGGCGGGAAAAAAAAAAATTATATTAGCCTACATTGACAACCCCGAGGCGCCCTGATGACTGGTGGCCAAGAGTTCTGTCGGATACAAAGCCAGCGGCGTTAGTAATGGTTAATTTGCCATAGAAACGCTACAGCAATCTAGTCTTTCCGGTTTCACTTCCTGCAGGAGAGCCAGAAGGATCCAGATCCAAGAATTGCAGGGGTAAGCGTGGTGGGCAAAGACCGCGTGTTGAGTCTGCTGCTGGTGGAGGGCCGGTCTCACTCAGAAACGATTTAGGCCAAATCGCCATCCCTGGCTTTGGGCCTCAGATTTGCACATCGCACGCCTTGGCTGCAGATAATGAACAGGCTGATTATTTGGAACGGACCGGGTTCCGTCCGCTCGGTTTTTCAATGGCACGATTCCTTCGAGGAATGCCCCCGTTGTCGTCGTCTCAAAGCGAAACTCTAAAAAAATATGTGACTCTGAATACCTGTGTCCATCTGTAGTTCTTTTTTTTTTAATCACTCTAATCCTCCCCAGGACCCTGGGACCGCATGCGACTCGGGTTTACTCCAGACGAACGCCATCCCGTTGGTGCCCTGTACCCCTGCAATCTGCTGGTAAATGGTAAATGAAGGAATAGAGGAGATAGCCTTTATATTTGGCCCCTACCCTTCCATCCCACGGTCCTTGAAGATTTCCATCTCCTTCCCTGCCGTATCCATGCCATGGCGTTGACACTGGGAGACCCGCTGGGGGGGCTGGTGGCCCGACAAGAGACGACTGCAGTCACACAGCAACGACCTCCCGGAGAGCCCTACACCAACGCCCCTCGGATCATCGCCATCGTTGCCACCTTGACGGGGATATCGGGGCTCTTGGTGATATTACGATGCTACGTCCGAGCCTTTATCCTGCGCCGATTCCAGCTGGATGATGGGATTATGATTGCCTCGCAGGTGAGTCTTTCCATCTGGCCTGTACCCTGGGATTCAACTTATCCTAATAAAGGACCTACCAGCTCTGCGCCTTTGGGGTCCTTGCGTGCTTTGTTGGAGAGTGTCACCATGGAGTCGGACGATTTTCCTACGATATCCCGGCGGCCGACTCGGCGGCGTTAAGTCAGTGGTTATGGTACCATGCCATCGTGATCGTTCTGGGGATTAGCTTGGCCAAGATCTCGATTGGATTTTTCCTGCTGCGTTTTACGTCCCAGAACAAGCTTCTCAAGGGGATTATTCTGGGCTCCTTGGGTCCGTTCCACATCCCTCCGAGTGCGCTCTCGAGACTGGAGCCGAAGCTGACGCTCGATAGTCTTCCTGGTGCTCTTCACCCTGGCGAGCATCTTCACCTTGATCTTCCAGTGCCTCCCCGTGCGGGCTGGGTGGGATTATGCGTATCGAGTCGCGGTGAATGCCAAGTGCTACTCGCCCAACACGTACCTGAGCATTGGCCGATTCAACAGCGGTAAGACCTTGCCCCGATCACCACGCAAACACAACTAACTGCTCAACCAGCGATTAATATTATCACCGACTTCCTGTTCGCCACGTTGCCCGTCTTCATGTTCTACAACGTGCAGGTCAACCGACGGACCAAGGCCTCGCTGATGGGGATTCTGAGTCTGGGATATTTGTGAGTTGGATCAGTCTCGTCGCTGGATGGGGGCTAACCGATCAGTGCCTGCGCGGCTGCCATCGCCAAAACCGTCCTCCAGGCCGAAGTCTTTAACGACCCCGAGTCATTCCGGTTCGTCTCGTTTCCCACTTGAGATCATTTGAGACACTAACACCCGGTTATCACGGATAGAGACAGCGATTTCCTCATCTGGAACTGGTACAGGCCCTACAATCCCGTATTCCTAACGAAGATAACTAACCGCTTCCAGCCTCGAATTAAACGTCGGCATCATCGCCGCCTGCTTCCCGACCATCAAACCCCTCGTGAAATCCATCATCGGTAGCACGAGGGGTCTCAGCTACGGCTCGCGGTCCCGCAAAAACACCCATAACGCTTACTACGGCCAGACCTACGGCGCCAACAGCCACGCCATGGGCTCCATGCGACGCAGCCGCATCGACCCCGAGGAGGACAAGTACCGCGTGCAGATCCGGGCGCAGGTGCCCTCCCTGGATGGGTCTGATGGCGGCAGTGAGGAGAATCTCCCGGTGAAACCCAAGCCGCACCCGCGGCATGGCCCGTATAGCCCGACGTCGAGGATCATCCAGACAACAGAGGTGATTGTGCACAGTGAGGATAGTGGGAGTGACTACCAGACCATGGGATTGGAGCCGCGGAGGACGGTTGATGACCGGATATGATTCATCATCTTTTTTCTTTCTTATTACCTTTTTTTTTTTTTTTTTTATACCGTGAAAAAGCCCGTGTGTACTAGATCAAACGGGATACTAGGAGACGGCCTGCGCCGCATAATAAACATTTCATAAATACTCAGCATAAATCAAAGCGAGGGTTTCGCTTGACGAGATGGAAGAGTTCACGAAGCAGCCAAGGCCGCGAATTTCCACGCAATCTCGCTTATAAGAGTCTGGTTCTGCATCCGATCCACCCACTCCCCAGGGATCGCCTCATACCCATAGAACGCCCCTGCAATGCCCCCATACACCGCACCGACCGTATCCGAGTCCCCCCCCAGATTCACCACTGCCAATGCCCCCTCGCCAAAGCTGTCGAACTTGAAGAACCCCCAGAGCGCCGCGACCAGCGTATGCACAACCCACCCGCTACTCGTGATCCCACCCCCGTCGTCGCCACCCTCAGGCTGTGCGGCAGCCCACTCAGCCACGGTGCCATACCTGCCCAACCACTCCGCCAGCACCTCATGCTTCAGGGTCCCCCGGCGCGCTTTGACCGCCGCGCAAATCCCCTGTTTCGTCGCCCCGTTCATAACCCTGCACATCAAATCCGTATACACCTCGCAGGCCTCCACGCACGCCAGCGACGGGTGCGTCACTCGCCCCTGATCCGCCGCTACCGACGCAGCCGCCGCCGCATCCCGCCAGAGCATCACGCCCACAGGCGCAATCCGCATCAGGCTGCCGTTCCCGGAGCGGCTCTCGCGGTTCAGACGGATGTCGATGAGCTGCTGCGCGCCTGTGCCTGGACCTGGGCCTGTAGTCTTGTCCGAGTGAATGCCATGGTTGCTCCAGATATCCAGCGCCGCGCGCGTCGAGATGCCCACGTCCCAGGCGTAGCTGGTCGTGCTGAAGCGGCCCGAGTGGATCCAATCCAGGAAGTACCGGATCGAGAGAGGGTGGTTGTAGGCGCCCTGCGAGTCGATGAAGGATTGCGCCAGGGCTAGGGTCATGGCGCCATCGTCGGAGTAGGAGCTAGGTCGGTTAGCTGCATTCCCATATAATTAATGTTACTTACTGTCTCCGATGCACGGAGGACCGGGGCACTCCGTGTGGTTGGTCTCGTTTTATTTAAGTCCGCGTCAAGGCTCTTATTTATTAAGGGGCAAGAAAAGGGAAGAGGGAGGTCACGTACCCAGCTGGTTCTGAAAAGGGCGTCACGTCTTCCATTCCCTGGAGGGCCTCGAAGGATCCCGGCTGCGAGAACTGCACTGGGCCACCCAGGGCATCGCACACACACACACCCCAGATTGATCCGAGGGCTCGGGATTTGGTGTTAGAGGCCATGCTCGAGTATTCTTGTTTTTGTCCTTTTTAATTTAGAGAGTGTGTATATTTGAAAGGTGCCTGCCGCCTGGAATATCCAAGGAATAGGCTCAGCCTCATTGCTTAGTCATGATTCATTGGCGGGGGGCGTGAATCGCTGTGACTCAGAAATAGTTGAGCCTGGGTGATTTGCTTGTTACTTGTGAGGTTGAATGGGGCTTGAGGGTAGGAGGATCATAACAAATGGGCTGTTTGGGGACTTAACACCCATCCTATATAGCGCTAACCTCTCATTCCAATCCTCTCATGTTGCTTCACGCTCTCCAGGAAGCCGCGCAGAAAAACTTCTCTCAAGCACCTGAATTATTGCTCCTGGAAATGCCCTCGGAACCTCTCCAGTAAATCTGCCTATACAAATTATGTGATTAGCATAGTTAGTATTTATAAAACCTATATTTACAACAAACCTGGCTTGTGGTTCACAGCAGTGAAGGGGGTGGGAGACAAGATGACAAATATAAACAACGGGGGAAATATATATAAGCCGGGGAGTTAAACAAGATTGAAAATCTTTGCAAAAATAGATTCACAATGTCTAACGCTAGTTTCACTAAATCATCTAAGATGTATTTCACATAGCCATATCAATAAAGCTATTAATCCAGGGAAAAATTATTACAGCCAGAAGGGCCACTATTGCAGAATAGCATCCAAGAGGCATTACTATTAGTGATAATACGGAAAAAAATTCCACCAGATTTCCATGCTTCTATTTTATCTGCATTCACTCTATGCAATAGAATTGGCATGATTTAAGCCAGAACTTTGATTTAATTTACAAAGTTCTGCCATGTTTGCTGGAGAAAACACCCCAGAGGTACCAGCAACGGGGAGAACCAAAGTCTAGGCAGCAATGTGATGATGGGTGTCACCATCCGCTCATTGCCAGCTGGAGACTGTTTCCCGCACCTGGTCCAGCTTGTATCTCGGGCGATCGATATGCCAGGAAACATATCCTTGTCGGAAGCCAGCCCATGCCTCAGACGCCAGCTGTACATTCCATTTGCTCGCCGCAGGCTCGTCGCATACCCTGAAAAAAAAAAAAATCCCGCTTAGTGGTTGATAGGACGGTGTACGGAAAAACCGGAAACATACTTAGCAAAGCCTATAAATGCCTTATCAAGCTCTTCAATTGACTCGTAAACCCTCGTCATCGTGTCAAGAATCGTATCACGGAATGTCCATGAATCGGGGCGATTGTCCATTGCCGGGAAGAGGGTAGGACTACCAGAATGGCGTTTTGATAGAGTCTCCATAGACATGTAGTTATAATTCTCACCCGTTAGGACCTCCTTGGGAAAACGAAAAGAGGTCATTGAGGAGGTTGATCAGGGTGGTCATATTGACCACGCTCGTCACCCAGTACTCCATTGGAACTTCGGCATGTGCCGAGGGCTTGAACAGGGAAACCACAAAGGGGGCGGGAACACCAGTCAAGGAGCGGAAGTAATAGGGAAACTGAGTAGGACAACACCCGTGAGAGGAATCGTCCGACGCCCGGTACGCCAGATGTGGGGGCAGGCCCATAGCCATTTGATCTTCCATGGAGCAAGCCTCAGGATAGTTTGTCCATCCCTGCACTCCCAAGGCCCCGACTCTGGGGTCTTTGCTGCCGAAATACGCCGCGAAGCCCTTGAGCATATCGAGGTACATGCTAGCCCATGGATTCTCCCCCCTGTTGCGTTCCCCCCAGAGATCATACTGGAACCGTATAATGGTGTCTCGTAAGTTGGTTGTGAGGGCAAAATCATCGAGTGAGAGGGCGGCACCTAATGATTTCGCAATCTGGTATCTGGTTTCCAACGACGCGATCGGATAGTAGTATTCGGCGCAGGCACAGGCCTCGTCCAGGATTCCCTCTAGTGTTTCCTTGGTACATTTACAGAGTGGTTCAAGTTCTGCTTGAGCCCAGGACCAGATACGATCTCGGAGGGTTTGATCCTGGGACGCGGTAGAGTGTTTGTAGTTGATGGCATCCAGGAATGCAATCAAGAGCGTGTCCATGTGTTTCACAACGGTTTGCTTCTCAGTGCAATTGAGGGCGCGGACATCGGTAAAATCAAGACACCCAAACTCGGGGGCCGAGAGGAGCTCTTCAAAGGGTTTATGCATTGTGAGCAAGCAGAATGTGAGTGATATGGTAGGTGTATAGAATTTTTATGAGCGAGTTTGATACCATTTATATATCCTCGATATAGGTGTAGTACAAATGAAGTAAGGCCTCCTGCCAAGTACTAGTAGTATGCACCGCTATCTAAGATGCAGGAAATGCTACAACTAGTATCAATGAAAGTAGATCCTGGGAGAAACCCCCTTGGCTGACTCAATTTATTCGGCAAGGGTCGGCTTTGTGATGTGGCTGTATGGGTCCTGCACAGGCTCCATTGCTCATGACCCCAAGGGGGAAAAATATAATGCATAACTTAAGAGGTGTCCAAGTACAGCTCCACTTGATATCGTCATCAGGTTGCCGAAATGAGAATATTGCATACTCTGTAGAACAATACCACGCGGAGAATCTATCCCTTTCGCTTTTCTCAAGGTGCCCCGGGAAGTCTACCTAGAATGACACCGCAAGAGGGAGTTACCATGTGCGGACAATTTATGCCAGGAAATGTCAGGATTTATCTGAATGTCATGTATATCCATATCTGATGAATCCGCCTTTAGACCGCTGTGCCATCAGGTCATCATGTGTATCATTTTGACCCTCGGATATTTCCCAATCCTCTAGTGTTCGACCCTGAACGTTGGATTGGAGAGAAAATGCCTGAACTCGATACGTATCTGCTCGCGCTCTCTAAATGGTCTAGAGGTTGTCTTGGAATCAAGCTTGCTTATCCTGGTGTTGAACATTGATGCACTGGCTAATTTCTGTAAAGTCTTGCAAAGGCGCAGCTGTATCTTGGATGTGATCGCCTCTTTCGGGAGTTTAACCTGTGCCTCGGTGGTGCTACGATAATGCGCTGTCATGCAGGTCTATCCCAGAGGAGTCGTGCCCTGGCTTATTACCTCATCTTGGACTTGTCCAGAGTAAATTTTTGGATTTTCTAAACAGAATTAATCACATATCTACAGGGCGGAAATCGTGTATTCATTTCCTTTAAACGTTATTGATATTTCTTCTTCGCCGACGGCTTGAGTATTTAGATATGCTGCCAACATCTGTTGGTGTTTCAAGGCCAATCACGCCCTACCTCTGGCCTGCGGATTGGCAAGATGATGGAAAGAGGATTTTGACAATACAGTAAATCATCCCTGATCTTTGGTATACTGCCGTTCGCCAACCAAGAATAAATGCCGACTTCGACTGGGGATGGGAGCGGAAGTTAGTCGAATTCCAATTCCGGGTAGCTGCATGCATCAAAGGCCATGGGTACATGTGGACCCGCTCAAGCAGTCTGTGTCCTCCCACAACCATTTCCCTATCCGAAAACTCCGGGTATCTCGATCAGGCCCTACCTGCAGGCTCCTTGTTGCAGGATAATCACCTGAATCTATTACTGTGTCACCATTCCTGTGGTTGGTTCAGTCTTTACAGGGAACTTTCAAGGAACAGCTTAAGCCACAACTCAGACAAAATTAGAAAAGGGGGGGGGGGAGGGGTTGTTGGCCGTGTTGTCAATGACCTGATAAGAAACATCACGTGATGTATGAGGTATGTCAAATTGTATGGATGGCGTAGTAGTATGACCCACAGCTAGTAGCCCTATAATAAAATTTCAGCGGAAAAAAATATTCATGAAAGCTGCAGGGGTGGCCAGGAAGCACAGGAGATAATACAAATATAAAAGAACTAAAACATAAGATAAGGGATAATGTTATACTACTACTACCATCACCCCGAGCATTGGCCTTTTGGCGATGTCAGTGCGGAAAGGGCATTGGTGCAACGGGTTTCCCCCTGCTAACATCGTTCAAGCGGTGTTGTAGTCAAATTTAAGATTTGATCCCGGCTCATGTGAATGGGTATGGATTTCTTGACAAACTGCCGCCAATAATTGGGTGTCTTGGCAGTGTCCAGCACAGTGTGTGTTGCCAATTTTAGAGCGTAAGGTGAACTCCTCTACGCTCGAAATAGGCATGAGCTGAGCCTTGGTGGTGCGGTGATGGCGTCATTTGCTTATTTTCTTTCACGTCCGGATTAGTGCTATTCAGGCCAAGTCACCTTGTTATTCTTTCGGATTTTGAGAAATTTAGCGATATTTGGATGTGAAGTGGGGAGTTGGAGTTTTTATAGCAGGGTTTTAAGGTAATAATAGAGGGTAAAAATGATTATATCTAGAGACTAACTTGACAAAATGATTTTTATTAACTAACATAATAGCCCATCTCGCGCCTACTCTTGGCTGATCTGCGAGCTGACACGTTGAACTCCCAGGTAATCCAGGGGCACGCATCCTTCGCCACCAGGCCCAATCACAATCGGTCCTGTAATGAGGGCAGAGTCAGGTTCGGTAGGACAGTGGCTGAAAACATCACTCTTGCCGTCAACCGTCAACCGGTCGTCGTCCGTGATGCCAAAGACGGGCCAGTTGTAGGGTTCCGGCCGGGAGGTGTCATTGAAAAAGGTGAACTTGAGCTGGCCACCTTCGGGCTTATCGGTGTAGGCGTTGGAAGCTTGAAGGTAGGTAAAGGGATCAAGGAGGATAAGGCGGTTGTTGCCCTTGTTGATGTAGAACATGGCGACGTCTGTCTCCGGTTCCGGGTATGCGCTGAAGTGGGCGAGGGTGTCGGTGCCCATCTCGCCGATTTGGGTGACTTCGACTTGACCGACGCGTCCGCTACCATTATACGTCTGCCATGCCTCTAGCTGGAAGAGGTTTCCCTCGACGTTGCAGTCGCTTCCGGTTCCTGGACCCCAACAAATGTGGCCATCGGTTAGCCCTGTCCAGCAAATGAGTGAGATTCCATGTTAGGTTTGTCAAGGTACGTACCAGCAGCAACCGCGGCCGCGGAGAGGGAGGTAATGAGGGATAGGAGGGCAGAAGTGGTCTTCATCTTGAAATGTGTATCGAAAACGACAGTTTGCTGATGTGGAGAGTGATTTGGAGATAGGATCGATATGTTTCTCGAAGGGAGTATGGACATCGTTCGTCAGCTACTTATATTCCTTCGTATCTGGCCGAAGAAAGATCTGCACATCAGCATCCCCTTGGCCTCCACGCCACAAAACCTTCAGCACAGCCCTGCAGGACGGCACTTATGCTTACTGTGGTAATTTTTGTCTTATGTAGTAGACTGATCGGCAGACGGAGTGCCCTAGGGTAAGGGGCGCAGTTGGCGTTGTCGCTTGGCGACAGAGAAGATCAATGATATTGAAGGGATCGTCGGTCACGCCGGCTTACACTTACGAGGAGGATTCTGAGCCAGTGACCCTAGGAAGGCTGACTCCGTCTCACTGCCAGCCAAGTCGCCTTTTACGCCAATATCTTTCTCCACAAGATCTATGGCGCCTCGCCTCGGTCACCTGACCCACAGTCGTCTTCTTCATCTTCGTCCACATGGAGATAGCAACCCAGCCTAAATCCATCCACTTGATCACCCGCCTTTCATCACAATATCATTGAAATTTTCCGGAGATGCTCTATTTACTTTGATCCTGCGCTATTACATTCTCCAATCAATACCCACGAGCACGGCACCTATCATAGCGGAAGAGCTATAGCGTATCAAGAACCACCTGGATCATAACTGACCATGCCGAACGACGGCAAAATCGGCCCATTGGGCCTCACACCCCGCGCGCAGGCAACACGAAAGACATTCGCCCTTCTGCAGAATCGGCTCCCAGCACTGCGCGGCGGCCACCAGGAGAACCACAGGATCCGGCCGGAACACGACGACCTTGCTCACCCCGACCTGGACAGTGGTAATAAGATCGGACGTATTCTGCAGCTGCAGGAGCGCCGCCACTAGAATCTCCTTGAGACCGTCCGGGCGCGGACAGCGCTCGCCCCGAGGGCAGTATACACGCCCGCTGCTCCGAAACACATTCTGCACGATGTGCGCCGGCCCCAGGATCGTCACGGGGTCCCCGGACCGACCGCAGACCTCGAACGCAAGCTCCAGGGACGGATGGAAGTCGCGCACGGACTCGGTCAGGAGCATCCGGATCTTCCCCCCGTAGCTGGCCGCCGCGATCTTGACCGTCTTCTCCGTGACCGCGACAAAGGGCCGCGCCTGCACGGACTTGTCCCCGACGTTGAACTGCTTGGAGATCTTCTCGGCCACGCGATAGAACACCCGCTCGCCGACCTGGATGTACCCCGGGATGACGTTGACGCGGCACAGCAGCCCCGGGTCGCCGTCCTGCTGCGGATCCCGGAGCACATCGTAGTAGCAGCAGATGCCCCCACTGTGGATGGCGGTGGTCCCGCGGTCTTCGTCCTCCTCGGCAAAGGGCTCGCCGCGGAACACGTACTGCGCGAACCGCAGCAGGGTGGCCTCCGTCTTCTGCAGGTCCGGGATCGCAAACTCGATCACCGTGTCGATGGGCGTGATGGGCCGGCCCGTGCTGGTCTTCTGGCGCGATGTCGCCGCGATCACGCGCTGGATCTGCAGGCGGTGGATGTACTCGAGGCCCTTCCGGCAGGGGTGCAGGCCGTCGACGCTGGTGATGCCCGCCAGGCCGCGCACGAGCCGGATGATCGCCGTGGTCATCACGACGAGGCAGCGCGGGCTGACCATCCGTTGCGTGCGCTGCTCCTCGCGCGAGGCCCCCGTTTGGCCCGCGCGCTGGTTCGGACGCGGACAGCAGGTGCTGCAGGCGCAGGCGCGGCAGAGCTCGTCGGTGGTGTCGTTGAAGGTGTTGACGGCGGCTTGGTACGTGTCGAGCCGCGCGGCGTGGGCCATCGCCCGCCGGATCTGCTCGCCCTGCAGCTCTGGGAACCGCTCCTGGCAGAAATAGACAAAGTCGAGCCCGTGGCTCGCCGGGAAGTACAGACTGCAGTGACGCAGCAGGTCCGGTGGCACGGCCGGGTCGGCCTCGACCAGCGCTGTGAAGACCCGCGCGGCGCTCCCGAGGGCCGTCCCCAGGAGATCCGGCAACGCGATCAGGGCGGCGAACTCGTCGTGGAAGGTGCGGCGGAAGGCTTCCCCCCAGGGGACCCGGCCGCTGAGGACGTGGTCGTGCGAGGGTTTCAGCTGTGGACCGGTCTTGAAGAGGATGGTCGCGTCGGGGAGATACACCGTGTTGGTCTGCTGGACCACCGCGGAGGCGTCCACTCGTCGCGAATGGATGACAATCAGCTGGGCCTCCTCGTCGCTGCAGTTGCGGAACCATTCTCGGTCCTGGACAGTCTCGTCCTCTGTGGTATAGAGGACCACCTTCAGATCCATCAGCCACACCCCGATGGCCGCGACGGCGGCCGCATCCGCCACGCCGACAAAGGTCATCCGGCGCGACACGCCGTGGCCCAGCTCCATGATCGCGTACAGCGCGCTGCAGATATCCCTGACGTCCGCGACGCCCCTCGAGACCCTCGCCCGCCCGTTGGCATGCGCGCGGTGCGGCCACGCCCGCAGGCCCACGACCTTTTCCCCGTCAAAGGACATGTACTGCTCCGCCCACAGCGGGAACGGCGACGTCGCGAAGATGCCCGCGCACTTTTCCACCAGCCGCGCCATCTGGAAGAGCGACGGCATCCGCACCTGCGCCTCGTCCCCCGTGGCGGTCTTCCGCTCGACGATCCGCGTCGTCAGCGCGAGCATGATCTTGGCCGCTGTGTCGCGCGAGTATATCTCCGTCAGGCACGCGCTCAGGGCGGCGAACTTGCACCCGGTCTGCGTCTCGCTGAGGATTTGCAGGGGGCTCTTGTGCCCGAACCCGAACCACATCACTTGGTTGAACCCGGCCTGGACGGGGGCGCGGCCTAGGGCGTCGTAGAACCGCTGCAGGCCGATCGCGTCGCAGGGGATGTATTGGCCCACGAGGATGGAGACAGAGTAGGTGAAGGTGTCGATTCCGGACTGTGAGAGGCGGGCCATCACGTCCATGGAGAAGTTGACCATCCCGGAGGCTGCGGAGCCACCGTCAACGGTGAGTTGGAAGGGGGCGCCCGACCCCGAGGCAGCGGGGTGAGAAGCGGTTAGTTCACCGGACATTGGTAACGGGGGTGTTCAGAACACTTGCTAGAATGAAATCGAGGGGGTGATTTCGAGAGTTGTCCTGCTGTTGATGCGGATTCACAGCCTTGTTTGCCAAGCGCAAGGCTGCCACGTAATGATTCCCAGCCTTGCGCGGGCGACAAATCGAATACGGCTGGAGGATCATTGAGCATTGGCAGTGTTTCTTTGGTGCCGTTCGTTCGATTGCAAGATACCTGAACCTCTTTAATTCTCGTTCTCAGATATAGAGGTGGGATGCCCAGCGTCTTGGACGTAGGACGTAGTGGATTTTACTCCAGTCAGGCGGGATAAGGGCTATCGCCAACTAACTCCGCTCATGCTGTCTAAGCCGCAGCTGAACCCTTAGCCCGAGTTCAGGACGGTTATATTGTTCGGATCGCCAGAGTGTTGCTAAACCTGTACTTAGCGCGTTCTCTGGCTCAGCTGAGTGTGTACATAATTAGGTGAAGAAACCCCCCTTCTCATTGGGTTCTAGGTAATGATTTATCTCTCGGCTTTTCACCTGATGGTCTATTTTGAACCACCACGCGCCGTACACCCTTCAAGACTACCTCCTCCCAGAGACCTATCGGTATATACTTTGCGTTGTTGATGAACAGCTGGAACCATGCTTGAACCACGACGCTCCAAGGCGCTCAACAAGTGGGGTAGATCTTCGGGGCTTCGAGCTCAGCTCCACATCGTCCTTTTTTAGGCCAAATGAGATTAAGCTTCGTGTTACTAGTTATGAGGATCTCTTTTCTCAATTGCCAACACAGGTTTTTCCCAGCGGTAATAAGGGGTATTTGAAGCCAGTACGATATGGAGACGAAAGAAGTACAATCCACATACTAAGCATCTGCAAGGATATAGAACCCTATTGTTCAAGTAGGAACATTCAAGTTCAGGTTCCCCATCTCTATAGGGTTATTCAAGGCCTGGAAGATTCCAATATCATTGGACTTCTACTCTCATTTATCGACAGTCGGAATGAGATATTGGAATGTGCCTTGAAACCCGAGACAGGAAAAATGGGAGATGCAAGTAACAGATCCACTGGCATATCTACACAAGGCTGGTGTTATTTAGGGTGATGCCAAGGCAGCAAATATTTAAATAAATACAAATGATAATGCATGGATTATTGATTTTGGAGGAGGTTACATGCAAGAATGAGTGACAAAGGAACAGATGGACACTATTAAAGAAGATGAAGAAGGCCTTGTAATGATTAAGAGGTTTCTTTGTGAGGGACAATAGCCAGGGGGAGATTCGAGGGAAATGCTTTCTTTTTAATACAGACTTTGATGCGCAAATTTCTGCTGCACGTTGAAATTCTCACCATAACTGGGGCCCATACACTGCCATGAACTGAATGATGAGCCCGAGCCTATGGAAGCTTTCTCCAAGCTCCACCAACTCTATACTGAGAATGTCACTTGTAGCCGTATCATCGCCGTCCACTACGTACTTATCTATGGGCCCATTCTCGCGAGGCTGGAAGCAAAAAAAAAAAAAAAGACGACCCGCGTTGGGTGGCTGACTTGGCACGGCGTTCAATATGGGGATTGTTTTTTTTGGATGCAATAGCCGAGACACATGCATCCATTTCGACCCCACTAGTGCGTCGTGGTGCGCTCTGATAAAGCAACGGGATTTGGCTGCGGCGTCCTAACGAGGGCACCTAGGTATTAACCAGTGAACTTGTTCCCTTCCTGCAGCAGCCCCATGCATGTTCGGGCGAAAAGGGAAGTGATCAAGCTGTCAATAACCTTAGCACCAGGCTGTTCTTGCAGAAGCGAACTGTCTAAATTCTGGCAGATGCAACAGAAAACTTGAATATCCACCACTAGAATATCGGGGCACCCGGCCATGTACGCTATCGAGGAGGGAATCTTGTTCAGCTTGCTTAGGCCGTGGGCTCAGCCGCGGAACTGCTTCGCTGACGGGCTGATTCGGCAGGACTGCGCCATGATGGTATTTTTACCACAAGATTAGCATCTCAATGACGGATTATTGTCCATGTCGGCCCCTCCAATCTTATCAAACTTTACTTCATACAAGGTCTGCCTTGCAAAAAATTGGCGAACACATGCTAGCTGTCTTGATCCTGCCATCGTCGAGCCACGTCAGAGAACCTCCCGGCAGGATTCATCGCTAGCCTCCGTAGTGGCTCTGACGTGCAGAGCCGATTCGAGACTAAACACTGCGAGCAGATACAAGGGAACAGGGACTCGAGAACCAACATAGGGTCGGTCCAATCGGGGCCGGTCCAGCCAGGGTCAGCCCAATCAGCGCACGATGTGCATGTTGGGGGTGAGAACCGATTCCTCGACGAGTGGCTGTCGTTGCACGACGGACCTGGATTATGACGGAGGGAGATGACGCTCTACTGGTATGGAAAAGCTGGGTGTGTGTCATGGATAGTGGGGTTGTGCCACTCAGCGCACGAGTGATCCAGGAAATCGGAGATGGGGAGCGCACTCTTTTTGGTTCCTTGGGGTTCCTGACGGAGGGCCTTGTCAAGACAGTGTATAGCTGGTTTGGATACAGGCCGAACTGTGCCTTGGGGATTTAGGGTTGCACTGTGGTCTGATTCGTGGCACACAATGGTGATGGACGCAAGGGACCTTTTGAGTTAAGGATATGATATCTACATCGGGAAAAAGAAGCACTTGATCGTCATGGTGGATGCAACCAGGACCCGACATTGAGGCTTACGTAGCACAGGACAGGCCAGGCCCTCCCCTCGAGTCGGCGGGGAGCTGAAGTTGGTTCGCGAGATGCAGGAGTAAGAGCACCGCCCCTGGTCGGTGCTGCTGACTGACTGTGGGGAGGGAGACGTTGGATAAATACCAGGCGTGCGCTGCATGATATACTGGCTGTAGCCAGTGTTTGCGCCGAATTCCAAACAGTCCCCTGTGAGATCCAACAGCATGAGTTTTACTCCCCGCTACAACAAGACCGTGGAGGCTCTCCGCGATTCAGAATACCCCAGTCTGCGAGATGTCGTTTATCTGGACCATGCCGGGTCCACGGTATATGCAAAGTCTCTCGTCGACTCCTACGCAGCAGATCTGCAGCAGAATCTATATGGCAACCCCCATTCCGACAACACTCCATCGCGTATCTCCGGCGCCCGAGTAGATACCATCCGGACGCAGGTGCTGGGATTCTTCGGTGCCAACCCGGACGACTTTGATCTCATCTTCACGGCGAACGCCACCGCGTCTATCAAGTTGGTCGGTGATTGTCTGGCTCAGTATACCCTCCCACGCAAGGGGCGTCTCTGCAAGAAACGGACGGGGTTCCACTACGTGTACCACCAAGATTCTCATACCAGCCTCGTGGGCTTGCGAGAGATGGCCAGCGGTGGGAGTATCTGTCTCGGAGAACACGCAGTGGAAGATTGGATAGTGGGTAGAGGAAAACAGCATCCCCCCAAGACCGTCACGCTGTTCGCCTATCCAGGGCAAAGCAACATGACAGGCAAGCGGCTGCCTCGATCATGGTTTGTTACCATCCGTCTCTGCTACGACCTATCCGAGCCCAACTGACTCTGTATTGATCCGAATAGGCCGTCTCAAATCCGCCAAAAGCATAGAAATACGTACATCCTCTGGGACGCCGCAGCCGTCGCCTCCACCGCTCCACTGTCGCTGTCCGATGAATCCTCCGCCCCCGATTTCACCGCCGTCTCCCTGTACAAGATCTTCGGCCTCCCAGACGTCGGCTGCCTGATCGTGCGCAAGGCTTCCGCAGCGGTGCTCTCACAACGCCGCTACTTCGGCGGAGGTACAGTGGACATGGTCATCAACTCTCCGTCAACGAGGATCTCCCCATGGCACGCGACCAAAACAGACGCCCTGCACCACGCCCTCGAAGACGGCACGCTCCCGTTCCACGCCATCATCGCCATTTCCCACGCAATCGAGACACACAGCCGCCTCTTCGGGGGTATGAGCGATGTCTCGTCGCACTGTACCTATCTCGTCGCCCGGCTATATCACCACCTATCTTTCCTCCGGCACTCGAACGACGCCCCGCTCTGCAAAATCTTTACCGGCTCACAGACCCCCGGTTTCGGCGATCCGGCCCTGCAAGGCCCCTCGGTCGCGCTGGCGGTCCTCGATGTCTCCGGGGCCGTGCACGGATACGCAGATGTCGAGCGCCACGCGGACCAAGACGGGATCTACCTGCGCAGCGGCAGCGTCTGTAATCCGGGCGGCATGGCGTATCTGGGCTGGTCGCGCCCGGAGGATATGAGGGCGGCGTGGAACGCGGGCCATCGCTGTTCGGATCCCATCCAGGTTCTCTCCGGTCAACCGACGGGCGTGGTGCGGGTGAGTCTGGGGGCGATGAGTACGGTTGCTGATGTGGATGTGTTTGTGCAGTGGCTGAGGCGCAACTATCTGGACCGCGAGATACGCCTGGAGGCGCCGGGGAAGTCGAGGTCGCAGACTTCTACGTGCTCGCAGACGGAAAAGGGGGGTCGGGAGTGGGATTACGCTCAGATGCACTGGTTACAGAGGGTGGGGAGGGTGGTTCGCTCGGTTCTGTGTTAAGGGTTGGGTAAAGGCTCTACTCCCTATGTGGTGTTTTGGTAATTTTTAATTAATCTATAGGAGGCTGTCTGTGTTTTTGGTTGATTGTACGTACGTCCTTGATATCCACTTCACCCCCGTCGCGTATTCCACTGTCGATGATGACCGAGCGAATCTCCGCTCACCGAAGGATTGGGAACCCAGCGGTCTTCGAGAATGCTGTTCATCCCTCTCTCGACATGTCGTGTAACCGAGAGCTCGAGAGAGATATTCAGTTCAATTTCTCCGAGTGCCATTATGACTGGCTCGCCTGACTCGCTCTGGCCGAGTGAGGCTACTTTTAACCTCCGCCCTCAGCACCGAGGATAGCCTTCAGTGGTTTTCCGAACCTCTTTCATCTCAGCGTCGCGCAACAGTCCATAGGCAAGGATGTCAGGGTGTCCATGGATGTCTCGGAGCTCCAGCCGGATTCATAACTCGTGCCCAGAGTATAGATCACGGGGCCGGGGAGGCCGCTTATCCTGAGAGTATCCTACGCGCAAAAGAATGATATTACCCGGAGATTAAAAACACGGGTAGAACTTCCTTGATACGATCGTGAATCATGAGTCCGCGGCCCGATTGACAATCTGGTGACTGTGCAATTGGGTGTCACGATTGCATCTGGACCTGCATCGGTGCTCCCACCCGGCACCCAGGACCGCGGTAGCTAGGATTCCTGAAGGCGAGCCTTTCCTGTATATGGATAGAAGGAGCTCCTGGCCTGCAGCAGGAACGACGCTGTGTATCCGTCTAACACAATCCGGCCTCGCCATAATTCCGACGATATGACATACCGGAATCTCTCGCTCGTCGATCACGGTGGGTTCTCAGGACTGGACCGTACTGCGCCTGAGATCAACCGGCGTCCTAGAAGCAACGGCCAGGAGGAGTTTGACCTAAAGGATCGTGCCTATCAAGCCGCGTGAATCAACAACTTTCTCACCATGGTTTATCTGAACTTGACAGACGTTGATTCCTCTAATATTACTCGGATCGACGCGAAACACGGCCAGCAGTATAACATTCCCGACCGCATGGACTACAGTATCGGATATTCCAACATCAAATCCTCCATCAGCTTTGGCGATTACCTGGACCTGAACACGACAGATAAGAATCGGACGTACAATCCATTTGCCGTCTCCGAGTCCGAGTTTCTCGCCGCAAGTAAGCGACCTCTACTTTTCTTCCACTGAGGAATGAGATACTAACTCACATCTGCCTAGCAATGTCTTGCGGAGGAACCGCGTCTTCCAGCTCCCCCAACATCAACAGCACCCTCATCGGATGTGGTCTAGTATACGGCGCAGCATCCAGAACGGACGGCGGCGACGACCTAATCAACGACCCATTATCGCGATGGACCATCCCCATGTACTCCTGCGCATCGGCCATCAAAGCCAGCGTCAAGACCGCCGAGTTCGAGTTCAACGGCACAGGGTTCGCCGCCGTTACCGTACAATCCGTGCAACCGAAGACGTACCCCGACCCCTCGAGTATCCCCATCCGGGGCGTGGAGGACGTCTACGGCCACACCATGGAAATCGTCCAGCCCCTGTGGGGAATCATAGGCCCCAATTCGACCGGCCACGAAGACACAATCGAACAATTCAACATTACAACACATACCAAGGAGAGCCTCTACCTTCCTGGGTACATCAACTTCGACTATGGCGTCGCCAACTCCCAAGGCGCCGTACCAGACTCCTCGGGACAGAACCTGCCTGGCTCCCAGTTCTTCAACCAGGCGCTGTACCTCGCCTACTCCATCGACCGCCCCGTTTATCAGCAATACGCCGACTACTCGGGCATGACGAGCCGCGCCATGTACGCCAAGTGGCAGCGTCTCGCGCAGTCCGCTGAAGGCGCCGCGTCGATCATCAACCTCGTCTGGACGGATATCTCGGCCAACTCGGTCGTAGGAACGAGAGGGTGGGGGTTACATGCAGCTCAGTCAGGCATGTCGATTCCCACCGCCAACACCGACAGCGCGGAGAGTGCATTCAGTGCTGATACGGCCTCGGCAAGGCCTAGTGTCCCGGTAACAGTCTACGAGAGCCACATCCGCTACCGGGTCCCGTTTGCGGTGCCCGCCTTCATCGTCCTCGGTGCGACGCTGGTGATTCTGGCTACGCTGGTCGTGCTGCTCGTGATGAAGAGGATGAGTCTTGTGCGGCTTCGCGTGTTTCTCGAGTCGACGTCCGTGGGGAGGATCCTGTGGCCGTATTTACAGGCGCAGGAGACGACCCGCGAGACGGACGAGTCTGTTCGGTGGGTTAAGACGGTGGGGGCCCGGAAGGTGACGATTACCTCGGATTCGATCACGGCGAAGTCGACGGTGTTGGAGAATATGGGGCTGTTGAATGGATCGCATGAGGAGAAGAGGGAGGACGCGGGGAAGACTTGATGGCGTGTTGTTGATTGGGACTTTTGTGGATTAGCGAGCGCTGTGATGGGTTTAGTCGGAGTCTGTATGCATTTTTAATTCGTCATGATCTTGAGTTACTGGTGCTGTTTTGTGACACCGTGGGGGACTGGTTGCACCGTGGAACTCCGTGTTTCTGGACCAGGGGTGCTCGTTGTGGGATCATCATATATGGGAAATGGCTAAGGACCGATCCTAGGGCTAAAGACCAGGCCCCTCATCCCAAACAATATCGTCCGGAGCACCAACGTCAGCAACCTCAAAACAAACATCTCGCATACAAAACCATTCTACGTTTTCCTCCTCCTCCGCCTGCCGATAAAACTGCATCCCCCCCCCCCCCCCCCCCTGCACCCCATCTCGCCCAACGCTCCAAATACCACTTTCAACAAGGCCCTTCCACCGGTTAAGTATACTAAACAGTCTCGTCCCATGATCCCTAAAGAACGGACAGTCACCAGGCGACTCCCAAAGTGTCGCGCGAGTCGGCTGAAACCCGCCTCCGCCTCGACGATTATGGTGCATTGTTCCATCCCAGGTCGGGTAGGATTTGGATCTGCGCTGTAGGCATCGAACCAGTTCCGGCGCAGCGAGTCTCCTTTCTGAGCCTTCTGACCTTTGTGAAATCCCGTTCGGATAATGGTATTATACAGCCGCGCACAATAAAGCGGGTCAAAAGTGCTGTCGCTCGTGTCTTTCTCATTAAAAGAGGACATCTCGAGCATCTTCACGGGTCGATTCTGCGGGGGTTGGAGCGATCATATGATGTAATATTTCTGTCAAAAACACTAGTGCACCTGGCGGGGTTGGGCCGATCTCCAGCTGTCAAATCTCGATATAGCGGCCGCGTCACCAGCGATAAGCTCGCTATAATATAACTTTCTGGTCCTTTATATAACGGTTACTATTAAAGAGAATTGTAGCCGGAAGCGTTAAGCCTAAAAAAAAACCTCAAGTATGGTCGACTTTACTCTTTCAGACTCGGAGCAACAAACCCGGGCAGCTGCTCGCGGTTTCGCGTCTACAAGGTTAGCCGGTGCCAGAGCAGCGTACGCCAGTCTCCCCACTCCCGAAGAGCGATTCCCAGCCCTCAAGCCGATTTACGAGGATGCCGTCAAGGCTGGCTTGATCAAAGGCCAAGTCCCTGCAGCCGTTGGAGGCACCAGTGCCAACTTGGTCTCGGCAGCTATCCTTGTCGAGGAGTTCTATGCAGTTGAGGCATCAGCTTCTCTAACGATATTTGGTACCGGGCTAGGCCTCACCCCGTTGGCACTAGCGTATCAGCCCTCGTTCGCCGAGTTTCTGGATCCGTTTCTCTCGTGTGAGGGGGCTCCGCTGGCCTCATTGGTCTTTTCTGAACCGGCTGGGGTGGTAGGTTTACCTAGTCTTATATCTGGGGGAATTTATCTGACCTTGATTGGAGGCCAACTGGCTTGAGCCTGGGGCACCGGGGCTTCAAACCACCGCACGTCGCGATGGGGACGACTGGATTTTGAATGGCGAAAAGGTATGTATAGCTCTATCGACGAGATGACGTTACTCTAAAATGAGCTCAAATGCAAAGATATGGGCGACCAACTCGGCGGGGTGGGACTTTCAAGGAGCAGATTTGAGCTGCGTGGTCTGTCGATGTGTAGACGATGAGGTAGTTGCACAGGCATCGCATCCTAGCGATCTCATTATGATACTCCTGGTCTCTCGCGCGGACATCGAACGAAACCCCCCGGGGAGCTTTGACGTCCTGAAGCATGTTGAGACGGCGGGACACAAAGCGGTCTCTGGTCCTCATCAGAAGGTAACCAACGGTCTATTCTCAATCCAGCCATCCGCAAGTACAGAGACTGATTTGGCCATTTAGTATACAAACCTGCGTGTCCCGGCGAAGAATCTGCTCTGTGCCCCGGGCACTGGGGCTGCCATCGTAAAGCACTCCTTCGAAATATCTGGTAGGCCAGCTAACCACACACTCTAAAGTTGGTCGTACTGACGTATTAAGCCATGCTGGTCGGCGCAATGGGAGTCGGTGTCCAAAGAGCAGTATTTGACGCTGCTCTGGCCTTCTCCTCCGATTACCGCGGGGGCGTCCTGCCCATCGGTCAACGCCAGTCCGTAGCGGATTTGTTGATTGATATCAAGATCCGCACGGAAACATCCCGCTGTCTGACATGGAAGGCCGCGCATTGCCTGATGTCCGGCCCTGGTGAGCATGCGCAACGCCGAGAGCCCGCGCTACTCGCCAAAATCCACGGGTCCGATTCGGCAGTGCAGTCGTGCATCGACGCTATCAAGGCGGTCGGCGTGTAAGCTTGCCTATAAACTACTCCTTCACTTGAGACTGAACTAAGATGCAATTACAGGTCTGCTTATAATACTGAGACCCCCTTCCCTGATTTACTCTCGACCGCGCTGGCTTTGCCGATTTTCGACGGCGGGAATGTCGGAATCCGTAGGAGGGCAGTGCAGGCTCTGTTCATGGAAGAAGGATATCAGCCATGGTTGACCACATTCGGAGCGCAAGAGAGATAGTATGGTTAGTAGGATAACAGTGTCACTGTGATCTCGTTGAGTAAATTGTAGTGGTGGATTATCGCCCGTTATTATTCAATTACATGCAAGACTGCCCACATCAACTCTCCAAATATGCCGCGAGTATGCTCAATGTAGGATCTTGTATGGACACATTTTGTATTTCGAGTAATAATAATCATCTTTCCGTCTAGCTAACGCGAGCATATAAAGGTAGCTAAACCCACGCCATCGGCCGCAGGTATATCGGGATTGTCGGTGTCGACCTGACTCAATTCAACCCCCCCCCCCCCTTTTTTTTCTTCGCTCGGCCCTCGAATTGGCTATTTCCTATAAAAAATGGCTCAGATAACTCTATGTATATAGGCCAGGATATCGAACAGCTTCTAGTTAGCCAGCAAGAGGTCAGGTCCTCCAAACCCACAGGGTAGGCTGTCTCTATAAAGGCGGGTGCCGTGTCGCCACTTACGAGAACGGGGCCGTGGATTGATATCCGTCTGTTTGAAAACATAAAGGGTGGGCTTCGTAGTCCTTGTAGATCTATGGCCGCGGCACAGCGTGGAGATGACTACCCATAATCAGGCTGTTGTATATATTTTGAGTTTAATGAGAATATAAGAAGTGCTATGAAGCTAACTATTAAGACTGCTCGTTCACACACCCGACACAAGGTGTTCTCCAGAGTGAACCTAGCTTTTATATAAAAGGTAAATATTTACAGGAAATGGCGCAACCCGTCGCCACGGATCGCGCCCTTGAGTACTATTATACATTTTAACCCAGGATATGTACCGTATTCAAGCGGCTAGCTCCTGGATACGCGGCGACTGCTTCGTCGGCGAAGGGGGCCCCGGTAGTAGTTTCTGGTCCGGAAGTGACGGTGACTCGCTGTCAAGTTCTGATATCGTCGGCGCCCCGGTATGCGGTCCGTAGAAATTCAATCCATTAATCGGGGAGGGGTTGTCGTCGGTGTCTGAGCGGAGCTCAGAAATGGGTCTATGAGATCCAGCGCCAGGGATTGGTGATGGTAGGAAAGGGTAGCTGCTCGATGAGTCGGAGGGGTACTTCGTTGTTTGGACTGGGCTGCTGAGGTGGGAGCCTGCATCTGTATCGATTAGGCGCTGCACGATATACACTGACGCAGCTATACATACCTTGGTAAGGAGAGGCATGGTTATCGTATTGATACCCGGCCTTGAGGCCTGCCATGGACGTTGGTCTGCGCTTGCGACGTCGGAGGAAGAAAAACGCCGCGACGAGAATGCCTACGGCGGCGGCTACGCCAATTGCGATTCCGGCGATTGCGCCAGGTGATAGGCCCGAGGAGGAGGATACGGAAGAAGCTGTGTCGGTGGTCGTCGTGTCGGTATTATCCGCAAACAGCGTGTATTGTTCACGCCGTGATGAGCTCCAGGCCGCAGGAAGCAGGTCATCAGCAGGACACCCGTCGGTGCATGCGCTACTACTACAGCAGCCAATAAACGGAGGATCTGTATAGCTGCATGTGTACCAATTTGAGGCCGGACCATCAAGACACGTGTTGGCGGTGATGTTGCTGTAGACGCTGGTGTTGAATGAAGCCGGATACAGGTCGGGGCACGCCGGCGTCGAGGTATTTCCACACGGGTCGGACGAACAGCAACCTACGAAGTACGGTGCTGTCTCGCAAACAAACCAAGTTCCACCATTGGGGCATGAAAAATGGCAGTTCGGCGAACCTGCCACGCAGGAAGTCATGATAGTCGCTGAAAAAACCACGGCTGTTGCTGGTGGACTCTGGACGCTTGCACGTTGCAGGCGGTTTGGGTCTGGCCCTGGGAGCTTGGGCTTATATATGAGATGGACCCCCGAGACTCGTTCCGTCGTCTCCACCGGATTGCTAGGAAAAGGAGGTTGAAGGGTAATCAGAGGGAGAGTAGAAGCTAACCGATTTTTCGGGGACCTTGGCTACTGGATACTCGCCTAGCGGGGCAATTCCGGCTCAGTCTTTTAAATGACTATGAGCAGTAGGTAGATTAGCTACGCCCAGATGCACGATAATTATGAGAATCTGCAACAGGGAGATTATTGAAGTTTATCCATTAACACCCACCAAGATTTCCCTTTGTCAATGGATACTATGTACTGCTAGCATCGACTTGGTAGAAGCACTAGCGGAGCAACAGCGAACTACCCAAAATTTAATCCCCACCCCCATCTTGGCATCATTTTCCCTAGCCTGAGTCCATCTATCCGTCCTATACCACGCGGAAAACATGGATGACCGTTGCTCGTCTCGGTTTGAGAAGCCTTCCTGAGCTTACACAGCTCAGCAATCTAATCACGCGAGTGGAAATTTTGTTTTCTTCAATGTATCCCATACTCTATCAGTACCCTTAGCCAATTGCCACCACCTATCGCCAGTGGGGATAGGGCTGTAAGTTGAAGAAGCATTCTAGTAATAATATTCCCTATTTAACTCTAGGGATATGGAATAAAAGTATGGTTTGTTTATTCCAAGGGATTGAGGCATAATTTCAGTTTGTTCCGCTACTGCTACATGGCTCTGTGGGGCCTGTTCCTAGGATCACATAAGAACGAATTGGAATTGCTTTCACAGGAAATACATATTTATTACAAGCCGTCTCTACATCCCTCTAAATGATAGTATCAATCTCACATTCAATTTTCATACTTGCTTCCCTGTGTGCGTGTCGGGCTTCCTCGACCACTGTCTCTACCTACCTGGGGTGGCGGATGTGCGCTACCTGGTTGATACTGCTTGGCTCTGTGCCCACAGCTTTGCTCCCTGGTACATACAATTATAATCCAAGAACTCCTCCGGGTTCCTAATGATATCGACGATCAGTACATTCTAAATGAACAAAAAAGGCTGTTGAACTTACAGAGTGACGACCTTTTGCCCTTTAACAGTCCCACTCTGCGCGGTCTGTCGACTGTACCCCTGGATAAGGCTAACTCTTTCATAGCGAGCTTTAAAAGTTTGCTATACATTTTGTGAGCAGGCTGAAAAATGGCTTGAGGTTGGGGCCTACGATACCTCGAAAATAATCTGCAGATGCTCCAAAGATGGCGATTGGAGATCCTCGAAGCAAGTACCCAAAGCTTCTGCATCTTCTAAAGACTGGCTAGCACCTTGACCTTGTCTTGGTAACATGGGATGAGCGGCATCTCCAATTAAGAAAACACGGCCTCGATACCAAGTCTCTAACGGATCCTGTATACTGTCAGAGATTCAGAGATACCGGAGGGGTATCTGGTGGGCGAAGAGTACTTACCATATCACGTAGCTGCCAGAGTCCGATATCTGGCGAGTGCCTAAGTGGAGGCAATCAGCACCCTGATGATCAAATTAAAAAAGAGAGGGGGGGGGGGGGTGGAAGTTGAAAAGGTATCTCACTTGAAAATACTCGTCAACCAAGTAGGAAACTCTGCAAAGGTATTACGCAGCTTCTCCATACTACCTTCCGTGACCCAGGATTGCCCTGAAGCCGGATCCTCGTTCATTCTCTCTGTTGCGTGTTTTTTTTTTAAGCCAACTGCCGTAGAAGGTTTGAGTGTGTTAAAAAAAGATACGTACCATCTGGAACCATTGTCACGATGCCCATCATCTCACCTTGCCTCCCTGGGCCCATGATTAGTCGACAGTCGTGTGCTACAACCATCGACGTATAAGGATCCCGGGGGTTAATTCTTTGACAGAACTCGGGTTCATTTTCTTCAAGAACCTCCGTGGGGATCTACAAAGGCCAAAATTAGCATTAGTGAATCCTCGAACTAATGCGGTTACTGACCATGAGACGATAAGCTAGATCGTGGCCATCAGTAAAGGTCTTGACACAAGGCAAAGTGGAGAGCGGAAGGACGTACCAGAGGTGCCAGTTGGCATCGCTGAAGGCTCATCGTTCAGTACGTATTTCCGCAATATGCTGTGTCTGATATTGTGATCCTTGGTTAGCATTGCCTGGATACATCCTAGCTCCCTGAGTAGGATTGTTCTTACATTCCATCGGCACCAATGATCACGTCGGCCCTCAGTATCTCACCACTTTCAAGAGTCACCTGACCCTCTTCAGGGTCGCAACTAATCACCCTGGAGGAGACACGAATTGTCACCGGGTCGCCTGGCCTGGTCGAGCTAGTCGCCGCGGACTTGAGAGTGGAGTGTAGATAATTCCGATGATATACAACCCGATTCTCACCGTATTTGGTCTTCGATAAAAGTGGGATTTCATTGACAAGCGACCCGTCTACATCATAGACGCGAAATCCCTTGTCCACCAAACCCCGCGCTTCTTCCATCTCTTTGCCGAGATTCCATATCTTTTGGATAATCCTGGAAGCGTTCGGCTGCAACGAGATCAAAGCCCCAATTTCGCGATTCAGACGCGATTGCTCCAAAACTGTGATTTGGCGGCCAGGCGCGCGGAGAGCAATTGCGGCCGTGAGACCGGCAATGCCACCGCCAACGATGATAATTCGCAAGCGACTACCGTTTGTCATTGTGTCGTCCGTAGCACGTATTAAGATTGGGTTAGATTTTCCTGAGACAGTACAAAGATTGAAGGCCCTCAATTTGTAGATATCGCGACTGTCTCGCGTTCTGTGTTCTCTTCATCCCGCCCACCTTGTCTCCAGGGTTTGCTCCCCCACCACCCCCTCATAGCCCAATGGAAATGACGATTATCTCATTTCCCGGGGTCCCTTGACCTGATTTGATCCTCCTTTTGGTCACTCTCCGCTTGGTTGAGGGGTCGAGTGATAATCCACCGCCGCCCACTTAAAAAGTGGGCAGAACCTTCGCGTCAAGGGGTATTTGGAAGAAGGTATTGAGGCAGCAATGCCGATGATAGCCATTAAAACTCTCATAAGTGTGTTGTCCTTCGAGACTCGATCAATATTCTGTCCACAATCTACCCACCATGCCGAACGTAATCAGAGAGGATATCTCTCGGGTTGACAGGGAATCATTTCCCTACATTTTCCACCAGAATGTGTCCATTCCTTACAAGATGAGTCCGGAGTCATTCGAGCAAACGTATATCTTCCGAAAACCATAGAGAAGGCACCTGTCCTTGTGACATATGGGCCGTACGGCAAGGATATACATTACAAAGAGTGAGTTCGAGGCAGCATTGACAAGCAGGGAACTCAGGTCAACACACGGCTAACACAGAAATAGCTTCCACCCACAGTCATATAACGAAGTGAACCCCGCGCACCACTGTGAACATTCGGCATGGGAAACTCCGGACCCCGCGTTCTGGACCGGCCACGGATATGCTGTTGTCCGAGCAGATGAGCGAGGCACTGGACAGTCGCCTGGGAAACTGGATACAATGTCCCGTGGCACTAGTGATGCTTTCTTTGATGTTGTTGAATGGGCCGCAGACCAGCCGTGGTCTACTGGAAAGGTTGGGCTCCTTGGTATCAGCTACTATGCTGGAAGTCAATGGCGGGTAGCGGCTCGACAACCTAAAGGCCTATCTTGTATCATCCCTTGGGAAGGGATGTCTGGCTATTATCGCGACCGCTGTCGTCATGGTGGAATTCTATCCAATGCTTTCATTGACTTCTGGTGGAATCGCCAAGTTGTCACGAATCAATACGGCCGTCCGGGCCGATCAGCTCGTAACTGGGGTCCTGACACCATTGAGGGTGACCTGACGCCAGAGGAATTAGAGGCAAATCGACAGGATCAAACCATTGATAACGCACAGAACCACTTCTGGGATTCTCCATACTATTCTAGTAAAGAATATACGCAAAATGACATTCAGGTCCCACTCCTCTCAGTCGCAAACTGGGGCGGAATTTTGCTACATCTGCGGGGCAATATTGAAGGATACACTCAGGCTGGCTCAGCACTGAAGTATCTTCGGTTCATTACCGGGCGCCACGATCTACCATTCTACTACGATGAGGAAGTGAAAATTCAAAAAAGCTTCCTGGACGCTTTCCTAAAAGGAGAGGATAACGCCGACGGCTGGTCGACCGGAAAGGCGCCAAAGGTTGACCTAGTTCTCCGCAAAGGAGACATTGGATTCAATGACCCTGAGGCGGAAAGAGCCTATCAGCGCAGGACTGAGAACGAATGGCCTATTGCGCGGACACAGTACACGCCGTTCTATCTTACTCCGGCCAGGAGCCTGACTACGGCCAAACCCTCTCCAACCTATGGGAAAATCTCGTATCGATCACTGGGTACAATCGAGAAACCCGAGCTGGTGCAGTTCGTTTCTGCGTCCTTTGAGGAAGAAACCGAAATTACTGGCCATATTGTGGCACACTTGAACGTGTCGATGGTGCCAGACTCCAGCTACTCCTCCCACAGAAATGACCTTGACCTTTTCTTGACATTGCGCTACATCTCGCCTCAGGGCAGTGAAGTGTTCTATACCGGCACCGCAGGGGACCCCATACCTCTTTGCAAGGGCTGGTTGCGTGTCAGTCTCAGAAAGACCAACCCCGAAAATCCTCGTCATCGTTCTTGGTTGCCCCATCGAGACTACTTCTCGACTGATGCTCAACCTGTGATGCCCGGAGAAATCTACCCGGTTGATGTGGAAATCTGGCCCACAAATGTTGTGGTGGAAAGGGGCGGTAAGGTTATACTGGAGGTCTCTTCCGGTGACACTCAAGGATGTGGTTTATTCAAGCATGATTCGCCCTCTGATCGGTAAGTTGAGTAACTCAAACCACCTCCATCCACATCAGCCCCACCACTGACTTGCCATCCCTTTAGATCACCGGAGGTATTCCAAGGGACCAATTATTTGCATTTCGGTGGGGAGTTTGAAAATTATGTCACCTTGCCAATTATTCCACCTGCAGTTAGCAATGCTTAAAATGCGTGGATAGTAGTCAGCCGGAGTCTTCTCAGCTAGTTATATCGCATTGTTCCTCAAATCCATCACATTAAGCAGAACACACTTGAAATAAACACATAGACCGAAGCTCTCGTATAATATACATCGGGCTGCATCCGATCACCTACGCTGGCGGTAGCTGTCCTGTAGTCTTATAGAGATTTTCAACTTTCATATAGATGTTCAGATAAACACGTACCGTCATGAAGACTTATATAACTACACAAGGATCTAAGATGGTAGGGCCTAGGAAGATTTAGTGGCTATATCTAGCGAGAACCACACCCAATATCGCCCCCCCCCCCCAGCAGTGGAAGTAACCGCCAATCCAAAAAGAAAATCTATACAGATGGCTCAGGGCACCACGAGGGGGTGGAAGCTGAGGTGGTGCCCCTAGCCCCGGACCCAGCTCACGTCTGCAAGGCCCACCTGGGATGGGATAGCATATAATGAGCAATGTCTTTATGGCAGAGGTAGTAGGACTGACCCTGATGCTTTAGCTTGCCAGAGAAAATACGTATTTTTATCAAGATATATCGATAACTAGAGTGCCCTAGTCGGCCTGAAGAGTTCATAGCACGGTAGAAAATAATATCCTACCCGCGCTATGATGAATTTCTGGAAAGAAGGGAGGTTCAAGGTCCTTGTGTATATTTTCTACTGGATCCCAGTGCATCTGGGGGTGCCTGTGAATAAACCGGTGGATATAATATCTAAAAAGGTATTAAATGGAGAAAATAGAAGCAAGGCTGTAATAATTGATAGGCTGTAATATCGCCCGTATTCTAGATTTTAAAAACATGTTTACAGATGGATATAAATGTGAGTGCGAGCCGCCGTGCCTACCTAGTGCGGTGCACGGCAGGGACTACCTGTGCTGTTTGATATACTAGGTAAGCGCCCCTAACAAGGACCGATTCCCTATTTAGGAGTAATACTATCTACTATAAAAGTTTTAGCTGGATTGTGGCGCGGGGTCCAAGACAAGCCTACTCCAGAATTTTAAATAATAGTTCTTAAATGGGCAAAATCCTACTATAGCACCCTGGAAAAACAGTAGAATGATTTCCCAGGCCTTGTGAGATAGCCTTTTTTAATTAGCAGTCACAGGGTAGAAAACCCTAACTTCATACCAGAGGAGCTAGACTCTGACTCTCCACCCCCGGTGGGATAGGGCTCTAGTAATCTATCCAGGGATGACTTGGTGAATTCGGGGGACTAGGTGAGCCGGTCAGCTGTCTCATGAATGGAGGGCTGTTTCGTCGTTCCCAGCAAACTGCATTGCGCCTCCCATACAGAGATACGCCCCTAGGGAGATTGTGTCCAGCACCGTTATCTAACAGCAGATTTATAATCTCCACGTAATGTTCTCCACACTTCCTGTAACGGTTTAGACAAGTAATCACAAGAGCCCTGCTTTGGCATGCAGTGACATCAGCGCCTTTCTTCACCAGAAGCTGCACAACCTCCAGGTGCCCCATCGCAGCAGCAGATATAAGAGCATGATCAAGCTGTTTGTTGCATGCATTATCGGCACCATGCTCTAATAGCACATGCACAACCCCACTAAAGCCTCGTGCAGAAGCAGCAATAAGAGGACTATCATCGTGTCCACATGGTGCGTTGACATCAGCGCCTTCGTTCAACAGCCGCGTTGCTATATGTTTGAGACCGTTTTTAGATGCATAGTACAGTGGAGTTGCCATATCTTCAGAACGTCGGAAGAAACTCAAAACTGATTGCTGGACATCCTCCTCAGTCTCGGCAAATCTTGCATGGTGCCGCCAAGATTGCTCGGCGTACTGCTCTAGTGGGAATCTTGCCTGAGTTTCTTCGACTGGAACAATGCCTGGAATATGATCTTGCACATAACACAGGTACGCAAGGCAGATTTTCACGATAGATCCTCTGGCAATGGTTTCGTTCATACTCTTTTGAAACATCGCACCAACACCAATCATGTTGTCGGGGAAAGTTGTCTCAATTTTATTGGACTTGAGATATTGCTGAACAGAGAGATGCGTTAATTGAAGTTGAAGCTCCACCAACGCCTCTCTGTCATTATCATAGTCTCTTTCTACAAGAGACACTAGACTCGAACAAATCTTCGTAATTTCTCGAGGCTCTGGCAGTCTTAGCTCGGGATTAAAGGAGGGATGTCGACTTGGGTCCACTACTATAATATCAACAACTTCTTGGACTGTCAAGGGTCGTTCTGAATAAGTAAGAAACTGCAAAATTCGTATTGCGTAATGTCGAAAACTGTCATCAATCCCGGCTAATATTCGACTGTAGGTTTCCTCTAGCGTCCTGGGAAGACATTTAAGCGACTCTCGGAGCATGCGAAGATCCAGACAATTTTGCAGAATATCAAGTTGGCATGCAGCCCATCTGAACCTGCATACATAGTGAGCGCTACTGGGTGCAAATTATCAGAGGCTATAAAAAGAGTTCTCTTACATTCCATCAGCTTTATTTATGAGCTCGGTCTCGATTTCGTCCTGGACACATGGCATTGAGTGCCATCTCGCAAAACCACTATCGTCTCGAGGTCGCTCATGGACATATGCGCGAATATCATGGTTAACGGACTTTTTATCAAGGGAAACTTTGTTTCCCCAATCCAACCATTGTTGTAGTTCCAATTTAATGTCTTGATCCTCCCGACTAGTGATGATCAGGTGGAGCCCTTGATGTTCAGAGCTTGCGAGGGTTTTCAGCCATAAAAGTAAATCTCTGCGTGTTTCGCATTCATCCCAAGCATCTATAATTATTTGGATTCCTTTGGCATAGCTCATCATCTTTAAAAATGTTTCCACGAGAGATTTATATGATGGCTGGTCATGACCATCATCACATTTTGCAAAAAGATTTTCCACCTCTTGTTGAGGATTTTCACATCTTGAATACAGTTGCATAATAAGTGAGCGGATAAGCTTGTCGGTGGACTGTTTGTCGGTGTTGGTGAAATCAAGAAAGAAATAAAGAACAATACATGAAGAATTAATTTTCTGATTAAGGTGGTTAATAATTTCTGCGCTGAGAACTGTCTTCCCAAATCCTAGAATCCCATGTAGCCAGAGATGTTGACGTCTTCCAGACTCCCAATCTCTGAAAGGTTTGCTTTGGAGGAACCACGTACCTGTTCCTTGGTGTTGCTTTTTTTGCGCTTCATTCAAATTTGTTGAAGGGTCCGCAGGGGATAGCCATTTTTTCATTCTGCTAGATTGGATATCCAGACTTGAGCTTTTAATTTTAGCTCTTGTATCTTGTGTAATATCATAAATATGGGTCAAATTTGTCGAGACTTCAATAACTGTTATCCAGAAAGCTCTGTAGAGAAAAACTATGGGAGACTAACTTTCACTGAGGATATTAGTAGCCTTCTGTGTACTCTGAAGATCTTCAACAGGAACGAAAGCAAGAAGTTCCTTTGTATAAGCAGCTGCTGTAGCAGCAGCATAGCGTTGCCATCGATCACTCTTGTGTGAGTCTGCGTAATCACATATTCCTCTAACCACAAGACATGGGAAATTAT
Organism: Aspergillus conjunctus; assembly: GCA_027569095.1. NCBI lineage: Eukaryota > Fungi > Ascomycota > Eurotiomycetes > Eurotiales > Aspergillaceae > Aspergillus > Aspergillus conjunctus. The sequence continues at coordinate 130,892 of JAPDEL010000023.1, read as the reverse complement.
TCATCAAACCTGCGGCTTCCATCTCAAGGCATATGCATTCTTCTCCAATATCCCCTAAAATCTTGTCTCTGTATGTAGCGTCCTTGAAGAGCGTGTTGCCGGAAGCGATTATACCATAGTGGATTTCCGGGTCAGTTGACTCACGTTCCTCCGCGTTGTATTTCTTTCGTAGGTTCTGTGGCTTTGAACAACCGATCATTTTCAAATCCCTGGTAAATATAGCCTTGCTGTTGTTGGACCATTATCGGGTTGTCTCTCGCCATTTGTGCAAGAAACTCGGGAACTTTAGATGGTCGTCGCTCATGCTGTGCCTGCAGCTTCGCTAATGCTTTGAGAAGAATCTCTGGTGGCATGTTGAGAAAGGCTCTACTCTCTCGCTCATTTCCAGACTTCGCCTTGAATAGATCGTACTGGATAACACCACCTCTGCTCCCATGGGGTTGACTGACGGCAATATCTCCGAGTCGGATGTCACGACCTTTCTCTGGCCGAGCGATGCCACCTCCAATTCCCACAAGAAAACCGACTCTTATCTGAGGGAAGGAGGAGAGCATGCACGACGCAGTAGTAGCAGCAGATGTGATGCCATACACTCCTGCTGCAAGTGATGCTATGACCACGTTATGTTCTCCGATACGACCCAAACTATATGTATTTGTGTCACGTGATTGTACAAAATCGGGTGGCTCTCCATGCTCTTCGTCGAGCATAGAATTCGCTGCGGCAAGCTCGAGTGGAAGAGGGGTAATCCACCCAACAGTGTACAGATCGCGACTCCTCAAGGTTTTGGGCGAAGCCATGAATGATATCTAAAGTTACGTGGATGGCTTCAAATATCCCTCGTGTCTATTTCTAGGGGTCAGCTGCCTGCGCTGCGTGTCATTTTACCACCTATCTTACCAGTAGGACATGCGTTTGGAATTTAGTAGGATGCCGATTGTAAAAATCGGACTTCGAAGAAGGGAAATATCGTTTGAATTTATCTGGGCAAGTACCCGAATGATGACGTGTGTGTCGACTTTAACGGGATGAATAATGTTCTGACTGTGTCTCAGCTCAGATAGCCACGAATGGATCATTCATGAAACCTGGTGAAGAAAGTCATGCCACATCCTTGCTTCACATACCTAATGCAGCCTCAGATGTAAGAGGTCTGTCAACATAAAGTCCCCACAAAACCAACCATTAACAACATTCCGATACTTCGAAGAGTGGTCCACTACAAAGCTTATCGGAAATCTTACGTGGTCAAGGTAATCGCCGCTGGTTCTTATTGGCGTCTCGCACACAGGCTCCATTGTGCAGTACCAGAGTGATCATGTCACGATGTGACATCATAAATCACTAATAGCTTTCTTTAAATCTGTATTGGGTTCAAAATATTAGGGTCTAGATTTGGGAAGAAAAAAAGCATTGTTTCGGTTGGGCTTGCTCTACGGCAGTCCTTGAAGGTTTCTGGTTATACTCTATTGTCATGATAGTAGGACTTTATGGGCGATATGTACCACATTAAAGCGCTCTCATGCCGCGGACGTGGAACTTCTAGCATTGTATTTCTGCCAATATACAAAAATTTTGATTGTGAAGGTATCATAATGGCACTTGTTCATAATCTAGTTCGTGGTCCAGCCCCAGCAACCGGACCAGACTGTATGAAGTGTGGTAGACCTAGCAGCCAATTGTGAACTTCAAAACGAAATGGCAACGCAGGCCGTCCGTACTATGAATACACCTCCTGCGATAAATTCCTTGTTTTCAATGATGCCAGAGGCAGGACCCGCAAAATTGTCTTTGCTACTGTAACGCCTCCAGCAAAATGCAGAAGGTAAGTCTTGATCGGTCCGTCGACCATGCCAAGGCCGGGAAATGGGATGGTCCCGGCGGGCAGCGGGAAAGCAGGGTCCGGTGGGACAACGGCAAGGAATGCACCCAGATCAGTGGAAATGGCTGGAAGCACTACGTCAAACAGGGACGGGCCCCGGGCTACCAGCCCGTGACAGGGAGGGTGGGAAGATCCACCACCGTGAATGTGATCCGTGAATGATGTTGGTTGTGGGTAGGGGTGGACGACCAGGACAGCTTATAGTACTGGTGGAGGCTGGGATGCGTGCTAGCCCAGCTTTGAAGCCGCCCAACCCCATCATTGCTTGCACTGCCGCGCGACCGGGATATGGAGGATATAGTGGGTCCGGAGAAATGTGCGCCAGAGGGTCTGCTGCCATGCCCGCGCTTGCTGCAGCCCATGCACCTGCGCGGTCGTGTCAAAACACTGTCAACTCAGCACCCAGTACAGCTTGTTCTCCCAGTGCGCCCGCTCCCAGTCGCGGTGGTTGCCGTCCCCGGTCCACCCCTACTGCCACACCCAGAGCACCTTGATGCTGTGAATGTTAGCCCGGCGTCTGTGAACAAACTAGAGCACTACACTCAGGGGCATGTGATGGAAGAAGCAATGGAACCCAGGAATGGTGAGGGGAGCATTGCCTGCCCGAGCGGCGGCGAGGACCGTGGATTCCAAGAGCACGAGGGGTCAAATGGATTCCAGCGGAGCGAAGCCGTCCTGGTGGAAGGTGCGGAGGCAGAGATCCACCAGAAGCTGAAGCAAGAGGGCGGACCGGCGGGGATCGGCCTGTTCGGCCTCGAGCCTGGACAGGACGTCATGGTATCGCGCGTGGTAGCAGTCCAGAAGACACGGCGCACGGGGGACCATCTGCGCACGGTAGAGGGGCTGGAACATCATAGCCGCCCAGTCCAGCTTGTCTAGGAACCATGCATAGCCATAGGTGTCCAGTGTGGTAGCCCACCCCGGGCCTTCTTCAACCCGCCATGCCCGCGCCGAGTGCCTGCACTCGCCGGTCTAACTATAACGGCCAACATCGCTGAGGATGGGCTCCTTGGCCACTGGCCACGTGTAGTAACGCCCGAAGGTAATCATGACCCGCGTGTGCTCCCAGTGGACCACGGCGCGGGGCTGGAGGCTGTAGACCATTTCAAAGCCCAGGCAGTACTTATTCAGGTTCTACCAGAGCCAGGCCAGGATATTGATAGTATTGTGGCAGCAGAATGCATGAGGATTGCAGATGGCTTGGGGCAGAACTGTCCATTTCTGACTCGCGGCACCACTGGTACAGAGACACTGATCAATAGCGTGGAGCAGGGGACCTCGCGGGCAGTACTTCTCCCAGGTGTTATACGAGCGATGACAGCACCCCTCCCACGCCTGGTGGCAGTGAAGCTTTGTATGAATGTAGGCATGGAGGACTGCAAGGGGTGTGTGTGGCTAATTGCACCCCCACATGTTGCCACATGTGAATGAGGCGGCCAGGATCTAGTGTGAGGGTCTCCAGGGCTGAGCTACTAAATGGGAAGTAATTCCCGGCCGTGAAAATCTCCTTGGAGGTGTTATACAGCTGGCTGTAGAACAGGCCATGCTTCTGGAGGGGAGATCGGGACTGGGGCTCGATGGTAAATCACCTAGGTCACGGAGGAGTGCGAAGGGATAAAAGGTCTTCTGACAGCCGAGATGCGCGAGACTCCGTCTCAGAGCCATCGGATGCCTCAAAATCGGTATCATGGCCGGTACGGCCCGCCATATCTTCTGGCTCTGCTGGCTCGGGTGAGCCGTCCAACTCCACCGGCTCGCCGGGCCCATCAGGGTGGACGGGGCTTGGTTCCACCATACGCGGTCGATGAAGCTCCTGGGGTCGGGGAGGCGGAGAGCATGATTCAAATAGCGAGTCTGAAAGGGCTGCTCCCACTGAGCGCAGCCACTCTGCAAATCAGTCCAAACAACATCGGCGCCAGCTCAGGGTCAGTGACAGAGCGGCAGGAGCCGCATGGACATGATTGCTGTGGTCTGGAATCACCAATTCATTGACAAGATCGTAAAGTCTCCCTGGAGATATCAAGGATCAACCACCCGGTGCAATGCCAGCAAAGGCATTACCCCATTGAAACCTCTAGCTTTGAGACCAAATTCACATCCCGTAGACTAGCATCCCTGCTCAAACTAATGATATGTCAAGCTTCCCTAGGGGATTACCGGATAGAGTAGGTGGCATGATGTTGAGACAGCATGGGTGTTGGAGAAAAACCCAGGTTTGGGGTATTAAAGCCAATATACAGTCTAGTAACTTTACAAGTCCTGTAGTTAGTGGCGCAGACTAGGGTATAATCTTGATTAACCATGCAAACTACATCATCTTATAGGTATTTATCTAATAAGCTTTATCAGGAAAGAAATTAGAGTGCTTTATTTATTTATCCCATAGACAGATCATGTCATTTCTTGCATAAGCCAAGGTGCTTCCAAAGAGCCGTAGAATACCGCATAAATCCAGCGCATAAAGAATTTGAGCTCATCTTTGACACAAATTTATCAAGATTCAAACGCTTACTAGGTTGAGCCACGTTGAGTCACGCTATATTCTAGGAGTGAATTGCTACCTTATGAACTCAGTCGTACACACCCCACAGGGTGGGGTTTTCCTCTACAAGTATTTGTCCTTATAAGTCATTGCCTTTTGAGCTTATGGATTTTTTCATTCTCACTATTTATACCAAGCCATTCTTTTAATGGTTGCATGGTGTATCTACCAGCTGTTCCTCTCTCCACTCTGTATCCATCCCGGCCCTAAGCTAGTGGCTATCACGCGCTTACCGTACGTCTACCATGGGCTTAGAGGCAATCACATTTTCTGGATTCAGGGCCTTCATTCAAATTATGGAGATATTGTTCGCACCTCCCCAGACGAACTAAGCTATGCGTGTAGCGATGCTTGGAAAGGGATCTGCGGGAATGTCGCCCGCGGTGACAAGACGACTAACAAGGACCCTCGCTTTTTCGGGCCTGGATCCAGCGGCGCCCTCGACATATTTTGCGCCCATACAGAAAATCATGCTCGTCTGTGGCGGAATTTCTCTCCTGCGTTTTCCGAGTGGGCACTGAGAGAGCAGCAGCCTCATATTTGTCATTACGCGGCCTACTTATTAATAAACTGGATGAGACTATCATGGCAAATCCAGACGCTGCCGTTGAGATGGTCCGAATGTATAACTTGACTACGTTCGATATCATGGTCGACCTCACCTTTGGAGAGTCGTTGGATCTACTCAAAGGAACCGGAAATACGGGCTGGATTACTGACCTCTTTTCCGGGGCTCGGATGATGGCGTTCATGCAAGCAACCCGGTACTACCCACTTATATCTCCTCTATTCGCGGCGTGTATCGCCGCCTCAGTCAAGGAAAACACAAAACCGCACTACCAAAGTTGTGTAGATAAGGTCAGCAGGCGCGTAGCGGCAAAGGGCCTCAATCGACCTGATATCTGGGGTCTACTGATGAAACAAGAGGAAAGCCTATAGCAGAGCCGGGAGGAAATGTATTCTAATTCCGATATGCTTATGATCGCAGGGACCGAAACTACTGCGACGGCTTTGAGCGGGCTAACGTACCAACTCCTCCTGCACGAGCAAAAGATGAACAGGGTCACACAGGAGGTTTGGACGGCGTTTGAACGGGATCTAGATATTGATATTGTCTCCCTGGCGCTTGAAATATCTGACCGCATGCATTGAAGAGGCCCTCCGATTCTATCCTCCTGTCCCTGTTGGTATACCTCGACTTGTTCCAAGCGGCGGATTGATCGTTTGTGGGGAGTACGTATCGAATAATGTGAGCTCTACCCAGTCATCTACTCATAACCAAGCATGAAGTATTGAATTATCCTATAGACGGCCGTCTCCGTTAGCCAATGGTCAACCTATTGGAACCCAAAGAACTTTCACAGAGCCAATGAGTTTCTCCCTGAACGTTAGACTAATAATCCAGAGTTTGTCTCTGACGACCAGGCGGCGTTTCAGCCATTCTCATTTGGTGCTCGTAATTGCTTAGGCAAGAAGTAAGCATCATGGTGCTTCAGTTTAGGATGCTATCACTAATATGGATGGGTAGCTTGGCTTAGCATGAAATGCGGCTCATTATGGCCAAGGTGCTTTACAACTTTGACCTCACGCTGGCTCCAAAGTGTGCTGAGTGGGAGAAGCAGAAGGCGTATATTCTGTAGCAGAAGAATAATCTATTAGTTCCCTTGAAGCGAAGGACTTTAATCACCTCAGTCTAAAAGGGATTGCTTGTTCCTGAGGTAGCTGAAACAAGCACAATAAGACAAAGTGCTTATTTATTTTGCTTTCCAACGCGACGGAGAAGGAACATGGTAGGGTCAACAGACAGCTGGATGAGTATTACGGAGATAGGTCAAACTATCGTTTCCAAATCCTAGCTCTGCTACGTATACTGGATAAAGCAAGGACGCCATGAGGATCAATTAAGTCACTGGCCACCTCTAATATGGTAAAGTAGATCCTGGACTTTATGTTGACAAAGAGAATATATATAGAGATAAAGATATCGACTTAAAGAGGATGTAAGGTGTAGAGTAGAATAACTTGAATGGCATACTGGCACTAGCGCGGGGTCAAAATCGTTAAAACTAATGGAACTTTTACTATTAATTCTATGCCCTGTCCAATGGAATCAGGTCCCTATGGATTTCTTGAAATAATAATTAGTTAAATAGTCTTGCATGACTAAACCAGTCCATAATAAGGGCAGTATTAAAATAAAAATATAATTCTAGAAACTTGCTGATCTCAGGCTCTAGAGTATTAATCTAGAATAGTCAATTATAGTACTTACTGCATTCTAAAAAACCAGAGGGTTTTATAATTGTGTTTTCAGGCTTCTAGCAGTACTTGGTGTTTGTCCAATTGTGAGATCACGGGATCTCACGTAGGTAAATACAATTAGTGTGAAAGGATACACGCGCATAGTCAGGATTTCAAGAGATCGATTCAGTGAGTAGATTGACGCTGGGTTGGGATTCATCCTCTGCGAGGATGAATTCAACCCCCCTGAGCGCCTAGTAAGAGCCTACTAATACATCGCATAGGTGATATTTGTATACATCATTAGGAGGCCCCTAAAAACACTAGAGGTCATTCCTTAGCTCTGGTAGATATTCCACAAGAGATTTGCAGAGGGTGGTAAAAAGTCAGCTAGCGGTCTTCCAATCGTTATGGTGTTTGTTAAAGAAGGAATTGGCCCCGGGGGAAGTATTATTGTTTCTCAGTGGGCATTTGATCCATCAAAGACGTTTTTTCCTAGCAAGCGGACGCAACTGTTCGAGGGGCCATGCCGTCGAGCCAGTAGGGGCTTTCACTCTCCAGCCATGCTTGAATGTTCTGGAGAGCGTCGACTCGAGTGCCTTTAAGCCACCTTGGTCTATGTCGATCCTGACTAGACAATTTCAATTCTTGTTGGAGCTGTGCGAAAAGATTCGACATTAGGTATGAGATTCACTATCCTATCGAGGCCTAGAGGCAAACACAGGGGATTCTCACGGTAATGCTATTCATGCTATCCATGGACTTGATTATTAAAATCTAACTGTTCACTGTTAGAGCAGAGAGTGGGATCCAACTATACCGCGATTATGTATAAAAACCGGAGCTTTAGCACCGGGATACTTGTGCTGCATCATAAGTCTACCTAGGGATGACGCATAATCAATTTGAAGGCGAGAAAGCATAATCAATTTATTATACTATGTTAGATTAACCTGAAAATTATCAAGATATTACCAGGTTATCCAACTTATACCTGAACCATCAAACTCATACCTTCAGCAAAACAAAAAGAATTAGGCACTTAATTAAAAAGCAGTAGTGCTTTTAACCATTATCAACGGTCAGATAGCCTTTAGATGCCATTACGATCCAGGAAACCCAAGATCAACCTTGCAATATCGTCCGTTTCGGTCTCGACAGCAAAGTGGCCCGCATCCAACAGGTGCACCTCAGCCGCGGGGAGATCGCGCTTAAAGGCCTCCGCACCGGCCGGAATAAAAATCGGATCGTTCCTCCCCCAGGCCGCCAGCAAGGGGACCTGAGACTGGCGGAAATATTCATGGAACTCGGGGTAAAGCGGCAAGTTGTTCCGATAGTCCCAGAACAGGTCGATTTGGATCTCAGAGTTGCCCGGGCGCTGCAGCAGGGCGTAGTCGAGAGTGTAGGATTCCGGGGCTATGACTCGCGAAGGCTGTGTGCCTTCGTCGTATTGCCACTTGGTAGCCTCGAAGCTGAGCAGTCCGGCCGCGAGCTTGGCTCGGATTGTAGGGTCGTTTCCGCTCGTCCAGAGGGGCCGGACCTGGTCCCAGAATTCACCGAGGCCGGCTTCGTAGGCATTACCGTTCTGGGTGATGATGGCCTGGACGGCGTTGGGGCGTTCGAGGGCGACTCGGAACCCGGTGGGGGCACCGTAGTCGAAGACAAAGATGGAGAATTTCTTGATGGCGAGGGTGTCGAGGAATTCCGATACGACTTTGGTGATGTTATCGAATGTATACTGGAAGCCGTCGGGTACCTCGGTGAAGCCAAACCCGGGGAGATCGGGGGCGACAACGCGATACTTAGTGGCGAGCAGCGGAATCAGATTGCGGTACTGGTGAGAGGAGGAGGGGAAGCCGTGGAGCAGGAGGACCACGGGGGCGGACTCGGGACCAGCCTCACGGTAGAAGACCTTCGCCTTGGAGGCAAGGTCGAGTTGTTTCACTTGCACGGGGGACATTTCGCATATAGCAAGGCTTTACAGTATAGAGACGAGGGCAAAGTTAACGACTCGGGCCAAATAATGGTGAGGAATATAATATTAGGGCAGAATCAAGCACAAGAGTGAATATCGTATTTGGATGGAAACACCGACATTTTATATCTTCGACACAGAAGATCGATATTTGTCAGAAATCACTGCGAGCAAACTATACAAAGCTCCGAATGACGCCGTCCAACATGCATGCACCAGGTCAGCATTGTCCACTTTCGTAATCCCCGCATGAGATCAGCGTTCTTGGCGAGTTTGCAAGTGGCACCGGATCGGCCCAATCGGACTAGAACGCAGCCAGTTCTTGCTTCCCTCCCTTAGGTATATTTATAAGCCAGAAAATACCTGCACAGTAATAATGTAGGTAGCACTCAGTTTACCGTACTTTCTTCATCGGGCGCCATTCATCGCGACACATTTTAAAAAGTGGCTGATCGTTGTAATATCGCCTCTCGTTACGCCCTACTCTGGATATGCGACCTGGGGGGAACCAGCAGGACGGACGCATCCACCATGAACTATATAACCTCCGCTTGCTATTAACGTAGTCCCTATATTCCCACTTAAGTATCGCACAGGTCCCACTAGGATGAGCGGAGCTAGCAGCCGCAAGATTTATTTTTTGCGTGTCTTAACTGCGTTAATCCTAACTTCGAAGGAGCCCGGTAACGATCCCTAGTACTACTACCCGTAGGACGACGACAGTGTGCCGAGCCACGCGAAAGGCTGCACCCAGTTCAGCCCAAATTTGGACGGATGTTAAGGGAGGTCGGTATACAGCAAGTCATCTTGGATAAACACCAAGGAGTTGGGAGTCACAGCTGCCCGCTGTACAAAGAAAATCCCCAGGGCCAACCACAGAACCATGCCACTGCCTCTTCGGCGAAGCGCTTGGTTCTGTCATTGATTGTGGTGTACGTGCGACCTTTGCGTGCGCTAGCCCCAACCGCCGGCGCCTTGTGCCTAACAATCCCTGCATATATTTACCCTCCAGCATCCTCTCGCTGGTTATCCAATGTACACAGCCACAGGCTAATGATAAGTAATGTCTATAAATCCACGGTACGGCCCCATTGTCCTCGCTGCGAAACAATAACACCCGATGGAGGCTGCAGCTGGTGTCGTAGGGTTTGTCTCCCTTGGCCTTCAGGCCTGTCACAGCCTTGTGACATATTATTCATCATGGAAAGACTGCAGGAGTGATGTTGCTGCTATTTATAATTGCGTGCAGGAAACTTAACAGATCCTTGAACTCTTGAAACGCTCCACCCTTGAACTAAATACACCTCCATCAAATCCAGAGTCTGTAGCGGCGCTCCAAAATGCCATGCAATCGTGTGAAAGGGCTATGAGAAAACTGGCTAGCAAGGTACAAAAGATCCTGTGCCACACCGGGAACGATGGATTCGTTGTCCGAACACGAGCGACGTGGGAGCGGGTCAAGTACCCCCTGAAAGAAAGCACCATTCTGAAATTACAAGATCTCCTTCATTTGGGGAAGGCGGATTTGCTTCTAATTCTCCAACTCATGAATATGTGCGCAAATTCCTATCGCCAGAAGTCGGATTGAGGGAGCTAATGTTAATGCCATTGATGTAATAGCAATACCACCTTTACCACGGCCAGCAAGATTGATGATCTGGACCAAAAGGTGTCCCAAATATCATTGGATATTTCGCAAATCAATGATGGTGTCATCGAATGCAAAGGCATTTTGGAAACATCGGAACTAGGTATGTTCTATTGCAATACTAGAGGCAGAAACCGGCTCACTAAAGCCAAATCATCCCCTTCGGTAGACCAGAAACACCAAGCAGCTCTCAACTGGCTTTGTGACAAGCAGGTGGGCTTGAAGCACCATGCGGTAAGTAGCAAGCGATATGAAGGTACTTGCAACTGGCTCTTTAAGAAGCCCGAATTTCTTTCCTGGATGGCAAAGGGATCGATCCTCTGGGTCAATGGTGGCAGTAAGTTCCTGTTCCAGTTTACATGTACCCTAGGCCATCTTGATACTGATCGCCGTGCATTATAGTCGGACGAGGGAAGTCCATCCTCTGGTGAGTTTTGCCACCATATTCAAAACAAAGGATTCGCCTAATCGCCGACCCGGTAGTTCTGCTATCATAGAGCATATAGGACAATACTGCGATGCCAATCAGGGAAACATACTTCTTTACTTCTATTTCTCGTTTGCCGACCAGCATGAAGACAACGAATATGCATGTAAGTCAGCGCTACTAAAACAGCTGTGCCGGGATCAGAAGGTTCTATCAAGAGTGAGTAAATTATACGATAAATCGCGGGAGAGCATGAATAAGGGTCCACCGCGACACGAAGAAATCAAATCATGTCTCGACTCCGCAATCAAGGATATGGCTGGTCGCAGTCAGGTATATATCGTACTTGATGCTCTCGACGAAATTTCAAACGGGACAGACGATGTGCAGGGGTCACAGATGTTGAATTGGATTACCGAAGTAATCGGTCGCGAGCCACATGTCCACGTCCTATTCACTAGTCGAACAAGCTCCGGTTCCGGATATATCAAGTACACCATGGAATCTCGCACAGGCGATCTTAGGGTTACAGTGGACGCCACGAACAACCGGGATGATATGCGTTTGTACCTCACGGGCCAGTTTCGGACCATCGGGGCCATGAGAAACCTGACTCAAACGTCCCAAACGGATCTTCTGGATCGCATCCTAGACCAGGCAAATGGAATGTACGGGAGTTCTGTTGGTGCTGAGCCCCAGCTTTTGGTCAGTGGCTGATCGTGATCTATACTTAGGTTCCAATGGGCGCATTGCCAGCTAGTTGATCTTTCAAAGCTCCCGACACTGAGATCCAAAGACATCACGTCTCTTCTGGAATCCATGCCACGAACGTTGGAAAGCACCTATATTAGGATATTGAAAGAGGTCCACCACTTTCTTTCTGCTGAGACCGCGAGAGCGCTTCAGTGGCTCTCACGCTCCCTTCGACCTCTTACTTTGAAAGAAGTCAACGAGGCTTGTATTATTGACATAGGGAATCTCCCTGCCGTGGGTGAGGATAATAGGTTAGCAGGGGAAGGTGTTGTTTCCTCGTTATGGGGCCTTGTCCCAGTCAATCCGGAAGTGAGAGCGACTGCCTGTCTTTATCCCACTTTTCGGTTAAGGAATTCCTTACATCTACCACTATTCAACAGAGCCCTTACTCCACGTATGGGTTTCAGGATGGAACCGCCCATGCCTTTTTAGCAGAGAGCTGCCTTGCATACATCGACTTTTGGTGTGCCAGCCCACTAAAGTCAGATGATGAACAGAATCTGCAGCGCTTTCCTCTGTTAATGTACACGTGTCGCTATTGGTCAGATCACTTCAGGCTAGCAGCGAAAGAACAACAGATCAGGCTTGCTCCCGTGGTGATCAAGTTCCTCAGGTCAGCCAAATACAACGTCGATGTGCTATCAATAAACAACAGGCTATCAGCAGACGAAGCATTACCATGCTTTAAAGACAACAACTTGCCATCCTCGAGAGCAATACCCTGTTCAATTAAGACTTTTATCTCCCCACTTGGGTGGGCTGCTGCTCTCGGCCTGGATTCCGTGGCTGACATGATATTGCAAAAGAGTGCGCGCAACATTGACAGAATACAGGACAAACGCATTCGGACTGCAAGGCATCGCTTGAAAAATCACAAATGCCCGATCCCTTGTTTTCCAGCAGAAGTGGACAACATACCAGGTACAGCGCTTATGAAAGCAGTTGAATTCAACCATCTCAAAGTAGCACGATCACTGATCCAGCACAATGCTGATATTTACATCGAGGGGCCAAATGGAAATACTGCTTTCTCTATTGCGTGTGCGAAGGGGTGGGAAGATATGATAACCCTTCTTCTAGAAAGTGGTGCAGACCCGAATGAGGCTATCCGTGGTGGTCTCCCCTTATCCTATTGTATTTATAGTGGGGCGCCATCAGTCTGCAAAATTTTGCTTAATGCAGGCGCTCTACTCCAATGGGTAGACCCCAAAAATGATAGCCTTTTGATGGATGCTGTAACGAAAGAAAATCTGAACCTCTGTGAGCTTCTCCTCGCTCATGGCGCCGATGTCAACCAGCAGCGGGGTCAGACACAAACAGATTTGGAGGATCCAAACGAGATTAGAGGCCCAATATACCGCTATCAAAATGCTTTGTCGCTTGCAGCAATGATCGGAAACGGGAACATGGCACGCTTCTTGCTCTCTCGCGGGGCCCAGATCCCAGCCGATGCTCTTTTATACTCCCTCACGGGAGAGGAAGCAGGGCCATTTTATGATCACCACCAGATTTGCAACCTTTTTATCGAACATGGAGCAGATCCGAATCCTGATATGGGAGCGAGGTACGATACTCCTCTGGCTATGGCTCTGCATAATGGGTGGTATGATACTGCCCGATTAATGCTGGACAAAGGGGCCCGAGTACAGCCTGATGACCCTACCTGTCTGAACGCCGGAAATATCCTAGTGGCAGCAGTACGCAATTTCCAGGTGGCAACTGTTATTCTGGATCTAGGAGTCGATGTGAATGCTCCAGTTGCTGCAGTGGAATGCTGGGCCTGGGAAGATGACAGGCCGCCGCGCTATTTCACGACCGCTCTGGAAGCTGCTGCATACCATTTAAAGACTGACATTGTCCGGTTACTCCTGGATCGCGGTGCTGATGTTAGTATTCGAGGGTGGCCCTTTGGCAATGCGCGATTTGCTGCTTTGGCAGGTCTCGCAAACCAGCTTTGTTTTTACCCTAAAGGTGGTGATGATGATGATAAAAAAGAGGCCATGAACTCAGACGCCAAACAAAGAGCAGGTGAAATAGATGCAATGCTAGCAAAGAGCGGCATGACAAGAGAATTCCCACTGACATTTCTCGATTATGAGTGTTTTTGTGCCTCATTGAACGGGCTCAAGGAATTAAGTGTTAATATAGAGGACATCATTTGTGCCTCTGAGGAGGAATTTAATCACCTGGTCCGAAGGGCAATTTCTGATGATCAGGCAAATTCATCAACTCCTTTCTTCTTGAATAAATTCTGGGAGAGGGTACACAATGCCGAGCTAGGGCATTTTTAGTTGTCTATTTTATGAAATAATGTTCTTGTTTCCTCCCAATCAAAAACCAGCAAGCACACTGACGTATTAAGAAGAGATGTGTTTTCATTATATTTCATTGATTATAAACTTAGGAACCTGGCTCGTTTGTGAGTTGTTTGCGGTGTTTTTGCGTGCCCTGCGCCTGGTCTGGTACAGAAAGTGTTGATAGAGTGGTGGTGAGACCTCAGGAGTATAGTACGGTCAATGAGGAAAACTCACTAGAACAGGCAGGTGATATGATCCCTGTATGCCCGGCAGCTATAACTTATAGAATATATGTCCCAATCGGCGTCACCGATGCCCAACACTACCCCGCAATGTCTCCTCAGCCTAATCCCTTCCTAAGATATCCACGTAAGAGAGTTTACGTGGGCCCGCTTCATTCTGGCTTGACTTGGGGAGATTTCTCGGTTGGCCAAATCTCCTAGAAGCTGAATTATTGCAGAGATACAGCATTGCATATACCACGAACTTTCCCCCTTAGGGCGTCTCTGAAAAGCAAAAAAAAAAAAAACATTTACTGACGGGATCATCATCATGGCCCAACGACTCCTCGACAAGGAATTATACGAAGCCGCCGAGCGCGAAGACCTGCATCGAGCCCGATCTCTGCTGGATACCGGAGCAGACCCGAATGGGGACGGGTTTGGGTGGTACAGCTGTGCCCTTCAGGCGGCCGCCCGCCGCAGGAGTGTGGAGCTGGTCGAGTTACTTCTCGATCGAGGCGCTCGGATCGACGCGCAGGGTGGATACCATGGTGGCGCCCTCCTCGGGGCTGCCCAATATGGGAATCTGGAGATAGTGAACTTGTTGATCAAGCGAGGGGCGAACGTTGACCTGCGCGGCACGTATGGGACTGCGTTGGCCGTGGCGCGCGACAAGGGGTTTCGAGATGTGGTGGAAGTTCTCGAGAGGATGGGCGCGACGGAGTGGCGGCCGAGTGCGGAGGAGAATGCTCGGAGGTATCCATACTGGATGGTCAGTATGAAGATTCTTTACTCGGAAGCAGAGGTTTCGAAATATACGATAGCTGACATATCATATCCAGTCATGAACGTGGGTAGTGTTCTACGGGGACGCCTCGAGGAAGAGATGCATTTGGCCCGCTGTGCTGGTTAGGGGACTGCGCCCTTAGTTTGTTTGTATACCTGATATTGCTGAGCTGGGCATTAAGCGGCAGACGATGCAGAGTTGGTTTTTGACGATAGAAAAGGGAGGCTTAAACGCGACGTGTAAATGACAGCATACTCGACTTGTGTTTGTCCCCCTCACTGGACATGACAGGACTATGAGCATTTATTACGTGGCAACTTAGGGCTGTCTCGATTCAGGCGCACTGTATATACTTCACCGAGGATAATTCAGGGGAAGTTGGCTTTTACAACAGATTGCGCAACAATATGTGCTTCGACTTCACAGTAGACCATGATATGATCACCTACCAAGGACCGATCTACCTATGCGCAATAGTACCTCTCCTTTAGGTTTATGATTTGATCAGTATCGAAAATAATAGCAGTCCCGCAACTGTGATAGCAAAAAAATAATAAAAAAATGCGTCGGCCGGGAGTCGAACCCGGGCCGCGACATTGGAAGTGTCGCATACTGACCGTTATACTACCAACGCAGAGATATCTAACTAGACGTGAAATTAGGATACTCATTCCTAAGCCCCTCCATACGGAAAAAGTAACCTGGGCTATATGAAGAAGAAAGAAATACTAGAGTCATGGTTCTAAAGCTATACAAGTCCCAACCCTAACAAACATTATCAGGAACATTACAGAAACAGCCTAGATAGGTTCGTCCCGCGGCTCAATCAGAACCTCGTTCACCGCCACATGGGCCGGCTGGCGCAGCGCATACACAATCGAGTTAGCCACATCATCCGCGTCCAGGATCTGTGCCCCAGACGGCTCGCCGTACTTCTTGATCGCCTCTGCATCGGTGGACATGCCCAGGAGCTCCGTCGCCGTGTTTCCGGGCTGCACGCTGGTGACCCGGAGGCCTGTCCCCGCCGTCTCCAGACGCAGCGACTGCAGCGTGGCTTCGACGAAGAATTTACTGGCCGAGTAGACGCCCAGACCGGGGAAGACCTTGCGGCCGGCGTCGGACGAGATGGCTACGATGTGGCCGCTGCCGCGCGAGAGCATGCCTGGCACCGTCGAGGACAGGCAGTGCAGGAGACCCTTACAGTTGACGTCGACGGTGCGCTCCCACTCGTCCGTCTTCACGTTGGCCATCATTGTAAAGTACATGACGCCTGCGCACGAGACGAGGATGTCGACTGGTCCGAGCTCGTCGCCGGCCGTGCGGATGAGGCTCTCCACCTGGGTGCGGTCTGTGACGTCGGTCTTATGGATGAGGATCTTGCCCTCGCCGCCGGAGATATTCGCCTTGAGCTGTTCGAGAGCGTCGAGCCGGCGGGCGGCGAGGGCGACGTGAGCGCCTTCGCGCGCCAGAGCCTTCGCGACCGCCGCGCCAATCCCGGAGGATGCGCCCGTCACCACCGCCACACGGCCGCTGAGAGGGCCGCGTCGGATGATGGGCTTGGGGGCCGTGTCGACAGCCTGCTGCCGAATGGGGGGTCGCGGGAGCCATCCTCGCGCGAACCAGTGGCGGGTGTAGGTCTCCAGCAGGAACCGGTCGACCTTGGGCCGTTCCACGACCGCACGGAAAGGCCGTGTCGCTGCGTTGTTGAGCACCACAATGTCCCGGAGGAACTCGATCGTGGGCATCCCACTGCGCAGGATGTCGACGGTGAAGGCGCCATCGCCTCCTTTGACGGAGCCGCGTTTCTCAGTCCACAGGGCCACCCACTCATCCCAGCCCAGCTGCTGAGTCTGATATCCCAGCACGGCCAGATCCTCAAACACCGATCGGGTGTTGACGGGTCTGGGATCGCCCAGATGGAAGACCGTCTGGTCCTCTTGGGTCTGTGCCGCGAGATGGAGAATGGATTTGCTGACAAAGTCCACGGGGGTCATCTCTGCGCGCCAGCCCTCGACGTCAGGAGAGTAGCCCAATTTGATGGACTCGACAAACAAGGCGGACAGCAAATCCCAAGCGTTTGCAGCTCCGGTCTGGCTGTGGCCACTGATGGTACCAGCGCGGTGGATCTTGACGGGGAGTCCGCGACGACCGGCCTCGAGAACGAGCTGCTCAGCAACCCACTTGGTCTGCCCGTATCCATCCATTAATTTCTCCGGTACATCGTCTACATCTAGCATCGTGTCTTCCGGCCAACCGCTTTCCGGCGATGCAGGGAGCACACCGTTAGTGGAGACGTACTGCACCGTGGCACCTCCCTTGCATGCCAGTCGGAGAATCTCGCGGGTTCCTCCAACATTGGGCCCCCGCAGGGCGGCATAGGGGTACACGAGGTTGACGGTGGCTGCAGCGTGGACAATCACATCAATCCGGGCAGCAAGCTCGTCAAAGGCCACGGGAGACAGGCCAAAGCGGTTCCGAGACAGGTTGCCAGGCAGGATCTCAACACGCTCCATGATCATGTCATCCCATAGACCCATATCAAGTAAGTTCCTGCGAATACGCGCAATACCGCCGGGCTGGTCGTCGTCTTCGGGCTCGGTGAATCGCACCAAGCAGACAATGTGCGCGGATGTGCTTTCGACGAGATCTCTGAGGAGGAACGCACCCAGGAATCCGGTCACACCAGTCAGAAGGACGGTCTTGGCATCCTTGATAGAACGGATAGTCGCATTTGTTGGCCGGATATCGTCGTCGAGTGTCGCATCAGCACGCAGTACGGCGGGGAGATCTGCCTGCACTGCAGCCGTGTGGCCGTCTCTCACAGCACGAACGGTTTCGAGATGGCCGGTGATGGTCGAGTTCTCAGCCAGGCGAGCGATCGGGACACGGAATCCGAACTTTCGCGACAGTCTTGACGACAGGTCCGCGATAGACAGGGAATGACCGCCCAGATCGAAGAAGTTGTCCTCGGGTTTCAACAGCGTCCGAGGGACCTTGAGGGCCGCCGCCCACATCGTGGCAATGTCGTCAACGCTGATCGGGTCCCCGTCTTTCTCCCTCAACCCGTTCCCATTGACATCCGTGGTGTCGGCCTTGGGGGCTGGAAGGCGCTTGAGGTCAATCTTGCCTGACACCTCGTGCGTTGGCAGCTCTTCCATCTCCACCCAGAGCGCTGGGATCATGTAGTGGGCCAGATAAGGAGAAAGAGCACGTCGCGCTGCGGGACTGTGCCCGGATCCATTGACCTCGACAACCGGTCGTTCGTCAGACTGGTCTTTATCATGAACGATATACGCTACCAACTGTCGCTCCAGGCCCTCGCCGTGGGCAACAACGGCGCAATGCCTCACAGCCAGGTGCTTCACAATGTCATTCTCGACCTTGCCAGGCACCACGGAATAGCCCCGTAGCTTGATCATAGCCCCAACTCGACCCGTAATTTCTAGCAGGCCCGAGGGTAGCAACCGCGCTAGGTCACCGGTTCGGTACATGAGAGCGCCAGTTGTCTTACCAAACGGATCCGGAACAAAGGCCTTGGCTGTCGTCTCTGGTCGATTGATGTATCCCCGTGCCAGCAGAGGGCCACCGACGAACAACTCCCCACTCGCGCCATTCTCGACCTGTTCGCCGCTCTCGTTGAGGATATAAGCATGCTCGGGATCCAAGAGAGGGCCGACGGGGCAGTATACAGACTCCTCGTCAAGAATCTCACGAATATCTCCACACGCAATCTCGTGGGTTTCGCAGGCGCTGTAGCAGTTTAGGAGGCGGGTGTTGGGTAGGGCTTTAATGGCACGGCGGGCGAGATCGGTGGTGACGACCTCGCCGTTCAGCCAAAGGGTACGGAGGTCGGGGAGACGGGAGCCAATGTGCGGATGGCGAGCTAGGACGGTGGCAAGGAGTGTCGGGGTCATGAGGGTTTCGGTGATCTTCTTCGCCGAGAGGAGGTCGACGAGGGCGGCTGGGTCATAACTCACATCATCGGCGACGGCCACGACGGTAGCCCCCCGCAGGAGCGGGCGAATGATCTCCCAGATGAAGAAGACGTTGCAGGCGATGCGGTCCCCGGGATGAAGATCCTGCACGCCGAATCGCAGGTCATACGAGAGCACCGGGGCGCGGTGAGGGTTGGCAATTCCTTTTGGTTTGCCCGTGGTTCCGGATGAGTACGACACAAAAGCCAGTCGGTCGAGATCGTCGTCTGCAGGGAGGGCCGCGGGCTCCTTCGTGGAGCCATTGGCCTCTGTGGCGGGTCCATCGAGCGCAATCACAGGTACTCCACCCTTGATCTTGCCCGTTTCTCCCTGGAGTGTGACCACCACCGCCGGAGTAGCGTCCTCGAGCACGTCCGCGAGCAGGTCCGGAGGGTACGCGAGCTCCAGCACCAGGAAGGCGCCTCCAGCACGGAGGGCAGCCAGACAGGCAATGACATAGTGTGCACTGCGCGGCAGCAGCACGCCAACCAGGCTATCCCGACTCACTCCATAGCATCGCAGGCGGTGGGAGAGAGTCTCTACCTCCTTATCGAGCTCCGCATAGGTGTATTTGGCGGTGTCGTCCTCTAGGGCGAGGGCATCGGGGGTGGCATGAACCTGCTGGTCGAAGAGTGCGGAGAGGTCCTTGGTGGTGTCAATAATGGACATGATTTGAGTAATGCGGTGTTGTATGAGTGGTCGCAGGTGGACTCGGTTGGCGTTGAAACCACCTGGGGACGGAGCAGGTGAGGGGAGAGAGGGTGTGGGGTGGGTCTGTCTATTTGAGGTCGGTATTTATATCATCAGCAGGACGGAAACAGAGGGATGATTGACCGGCAAAGTCATTGGCTGCCTCACAGACCGAGGAGGTGAAGCAATGCAGGTGGGATTGTAATAATATCAGAGTGCGGAGAGAGGACAGAGGAGGAGGAAGGAGAGAGCTGCGATAAACGTTATCACCTTCCACCGTCCTCTCGTGCCTCGTTTGTTCCAGTGGGGGTTCACATGTCTTTTTTTATTTTTATTTTGTATTTTATTTTTTTTTTTAAAATATTTTGGGCCCTGTTTCCCAACAGTTTTGACTTATCGTGGACTAGAGCGATGGCGCTAGGGGCACAACGATGCCTCTTTGAGACGGATCTCGCCACTAATCTCACGCCAAAAGAAGCATTGCAATGGGAATCCATGGCGAAATAAACTCTCCGCCTCTCGCTTCGCCCATGATAGACGAGTACTCTCCCTCTACGCCTCCACTGGGGATCAGCAAGCTCCTGGTTGGACGGCGAGCTTGAAAAACCGGGAAAGAGGGGAGGGAAACCCCCACTGGGCACGACTCCATCGAAGACACTTGGGGACGGACGTTACGATTCTATCATGTCATGACTCCAAGACGATCACAGGATATTGCTTCTGCCAAACCACCAGGTGTCTAATTGCTCTTACTCAACCGCGAAATATCCCCGGAAAATGTCGCAATTGCTGCAGCCCTGTCGGTCCAGAAGGAGCTAGAATCAGCCAACGCAGAGGTACCTGAGTGCGACCAGGGGACAAGCTCCGGTCAAGCAGCCCCAGGAGAACAGGTGGCAGTTGACCCGTGGTCGTCTCAATGAGCGGTGACCCGTCGACTGAAGACGTGCTCCAATTCCCCCGGTCATTCCCGGACATGGTGCTTCGATCCTCATCTCTCTTCAGGTTCTTGACATGGGCGGTCTACACAGTACGAGAGAAAAAGAAAAAGCAAGGCCGGTGATCGCCACTAACCCTGTCATTCCAGAATGCAGACACGATCCCTGACCGTGCGCGCCCGAGATTAGACACGATTGCCACGAATCAGGTGTAGCCTTTTTACCCGAGCGAGATGCGAGATAGGCCGTTAAATATTCTTGCCTCTCTCGCAACTCCTTTCATTCTCTTGGATTTCCTGCATCCCCCGATCGACGAGAATCCGGCCGTGGATCACCTGATGAGCCCTAGCCCTGCCCAGCTCCAGGCATCCAGGCCACCAATTATGCGTGGGCACTACTGAGTCATGCACACAATGAACACCCTGTGCAGATAACGATAAGCTATGACCCACCTAGCTATATTGGGGTTAGCGTCAGCCCCTCGATACCGAAAGAGGAAAGCAGCATGCAAACAAAAAGCAAAAGGAGTCACGACCCAGAGCGACAGCCACTAGTTATTAATTCCCAGTCGAGGTTCACCGATCGATGGTCGAGACACTCTTCTGGCAAGCGGGATTTAAACCCGCCGGGCATCCCCCAAAATCACGATATAAACCAATCCCGTCCCGTGCAGATGGCATCATCGCTCGCCGCCCCTCACCTCCTCTTCCTTCGCACGCAACGCGCGCTTTCGCAAAAAACCACCGCCCATGATCCCTGTCGCCACATTTTCTTATATACGGGGCCCGGGTGGGATGGGAACTTGCTTTCGTCAAACCAGCGTTCCTTCTCGACTGAAAGGCAACCCTCCAACCCTCCCAGAGCGCGCGCGGTGGGCCGGCTGTGTGCGGTCAAAACTTGATCAGTCCGAGTTGGTCATCCTCACACGGCCGAGTGAGAGTCACACTGTCTGTCGTGTCGGTCTGGGTGTCGAGAGGGGTGATTTCCTGCCGGCTGCGTTCTGCAGTGTACAGCATCAGCAACCAATATTGTCCAAATGCGCCTTTGATACTTCCATCGAATCTGTTCTTCGTCAAACAGAAGATATCTTAGGGTTCCACACGCCCGACAGCCCTGGAATACATGCTGTTGTGCCCTCACGCGACTCAGGACTTGGAGTGTATGATTTGTTAGAGCGTCGATAAGATTACGGCTCCGCGTCTGCATCGTACAGATATTTGCCCCGGACCAAAGCGCCAACTTCCAATGCGACATTTTCTCCCTCAAAGTCCAATCAAGTGGCCCGGATCCAATGCAGCAAAGAATAATAACACCTGACCGTACTTTTGGACACGCGTACATATCCTATTTTGATTTTGAGGCATTAGTCTACGGGCTATTCCAAACTCAGTACCCTTGGTTTCTGATCCATCAAGAAAGGGTAATCCGGACGGTTTTGGCCTTGCTTGGCGTGCTATTAGCGTACAAAACAAACAGAATCCAATACCCCAGGATATTGATACCAGGATCCGCGGGAATTGCCGACGTGTGCTGTTTGGTATTTTTGGAGGCCTTCAGCAGCGACAGAACGCGCCCTTGGTCCGTACTGACAGAGTGCGTGGCGGTACCGTGGCGGATGAGCAAAGCCCGGGCAACACGGCTGGCGGTCTGGATACTGACTGCGCTGCCCGCCAGCCGGGACTACAGCGCAGCCAGCGGCATTTTCCAACCACCGAGGCTATCATGGGCTTTGAAGCAGGCATTCCGTCGTCGTTAAGGAGGTATGGTGGTGTGTAAACCTGGACATCCAAGTGGTTGACTGCTGCACAGTCGTCACCGCAGAGGCCCCCTCTATTGAGGACGGTGGCACTGGGCGGGGGCAGCGACCATCTGTGGTATGCCCGCACAATGCTGTTTGGCTGTTGGTCAATGAACCTGTTTTCCTCGGGGATGTATCGTTCGGGCATACGATGCGCGGTGTCGTCGTTGAAGTTCTTCCCATGGTTTTGTTTGTCGGTGATGAAAACACTCCCTTCAGGGAGAACTATTGATGTGTGGAAAACACGGCTGTATTCCAACCCGCTGCCTGCATGTTCTCCCTTGACGGGATTGTTAGGGCTGCCAAGGGTGATCCGGAAGGCATTATTTGTGGGAGAGGAGTTGGAATGGGGGTCAGTGTCGTCGGGGCTCCCTCCAGCGGTAGCAATCTCGCCCAGCACTGCGTTCTACATCACTGTACCACGCATCACCGGCCATCGCATCGCATCAGACGTCTTTCACATTCTCACAACGGTATCCGACAGAAGACACGATTCCATTGCCCTCTACCCCGTACCAGTTCATCGCGCGACGGGCCTGCCTGGAAGATACGTTTTGTCATTCTACGCAAACACTCACACGCGGTTGTCGCTTCGATAGAATCGGCAGCGAACCCCACCCTAGAAGTCATCTTTCTCCTGCCTTGACCAAGGCGTCGGTCAGGTTAGCCTGGGAATCGAGTGTGGGATCGTAGATTTCGGCATTCTTCAGTACACTGTTCCCACCATTCCAGGACCCTCCGATAACAAAGACCCGGCCATCTGTAATTGTCGCCGACAAATAATCCCCCCGTTCCACGAACGTGTCATTTCCTCTCGTCTACCTGTTCGTCGCTAGGTTAAAGATTGTCGTTCGCGCCGCCGTGCTGCCTCCCGTCAATGCCCGTTTGAGATGCATTTCGAATAGGAGTGAGTATAGTAGTAAGGTCTATAAACACTGACCCCGCTGGAGGGTCGTGTTCTTATTTCTAAGATAGACTCGCCAGCGAAAATCCCCTCATTTTATTTTTCCCGTTTTCCTGGTCTCATTAACCCGCCTTGCAAAGAGCGGGTACGTTTCCTACTAATATGGGGTTTAGGAAACATACTCTCAAGTCAGATACCAACGAAGCCACATTTCCAATGAGTCGAATTGGCCTCATTTTGTCCGCTCGGGGGAATTTTAGCTTCTGCCCCGAATTCACCTATCGTAAATCGAGATAGATCCAATTGCACGGTTGAATTTTCCGGGGCAGGTGTCTAGTATAAACAGAAAGCCAATCCATTACCGTAGATTTCAATGAAAAAAACTGCATGCCAGACGCTTGCTATATACTCTATAGGAATGAATGTGTATCAATGAATAGACAGCTAAAAGTAGCCAAATTTCCTAGGTAGTTAACAGGAAAGAGTCAAGACGCGTATCCCGCACCAACTTGTATAAAAACCACGACAGGTATAAGAAGCGAAGTACTTTACACACTGATCCGCATAATCCGGCCCTCACCCAACCCCCGCAGACTGCAACTTGCCAAATATATACCAGGTTGCATCAAAAGCAAACAGATATCTAATAGCAGTGGGTCCATTGCAAGAATCCAGGATCTATCTGCAACAATACTCGGGCCTGTACTGGAATTTCAGGTTTGACATTCTGAGAGAACAACACCTCATTGCCGCTGCTCCTCATCCGTTTCATAATAAAATATTTAGACTGGGGCCTTCCGACAGATATATAACCAGAGAGTTGCTAAATCATTTGTTCACATTGAAATCTTGTTTCCTTCGGAGACCCATGAACACATAAAAGATCATTTGTGGTAGCTGTACCGGGTCATAGACAACAAGAGCTGATCTGGACTTGATAAGCCCTGAGTAGACCCTGCGCCATCGGCCTTGGCGGGACAGCCACTTCAACCATTCTTTAAACGGCGGAGGTCTCGGTGACGGTAATCGTACCGGTTTCCTGTTTCCCTTCGTGGTCCACACCCCGCTCGGCCATCAATGGCTGAGTCTCCGTCTCAGTGTCCTTGTACCAAGTCGGGAGGTCATCACTCGAGGAAGACGCTCTGCCTGGTGCCTGGGTTCCCGAGATCAGGTCCTGGTTTGCACGGGCATCTGGGGACTCGCCGCAGGACGGGCAGAGCGTATAAGTAATGCCTCGGCGGGACCTGGGCTTGCGCTGGGAGTAGAAGTGGTAAACCCCCTTGGCAAAGGAGTGGAAATACAGCAAGCTAGCATCGGATCAGTATAACTATGTATTGCTGGCCTCATGTGGGACTTGCTTACCCCAGCAGCAGGCAGGACAGGTTCGAGTAGATCTGCGGAATCCCGCGAGCGAGCTTGTAGCTGTATGCATTCGACCAGGCTCCGACCCCCCGGGTAGCGAGGATCGCGATGCCCCCGATGTATGTACCGATTAACAAAGCGGTTAGCAGGGCGTCGATGGCAAGCTCCGGAGCTGAGTAGCTCTGGGTCTGCGACCTGCGGTATTTATAGAGCAGGCCCAGGGGTGTGATTATGGATGCTACGATCTTGGGGATCGTTAGCAGGGAAATGTAGATCAGAGATAGTAGGCCGTACCACGACAAGCTGGATGCAGCTTTCAGGGCTGCCATGGGTGGTTGGGATGGCGGCGATAGTGCACGGCAGAGAAGCCACGGCGAGGATGGCTTGGGCCTTGCGGGCCTTGCCGAGGGGGTGTTTGGTGGAGGAGCACATTCTGTTGTCCGAATCAAAGGTAGGAGATCTTGTGACAGAAAGACGCCTCTGATAGAGTTGGGTTTTCTGGTGATTTTAATGAATGAGGGTCCAGATTTATTAATAGATCGATGTTTTAGTCCCCATGACAACCGGCGGGAATAACGCTGCTGCCTTGCCCAGGAATTCTTCTGCCTTGAAGGATCAGACTGAGGTGAAACCAAAGCTCAGACCATCATGGGTTGGACTCGACGATCTACAGCCCCATTGACGAATCATACGCAAAGCCTGCATTCGTCGCAGCCTAATGGCGCGGAGTCGACTTTCCAGGAGAAGAGTCCGTGCATTTGTCTGATGTGGATGCTTGGTTGTATTGCTTGCTTCATCAGATAGGGTATCTTTAAATGTCACTGTGTCTTCACCTATCGCTATATGTACTAGGGTTCATTTTTAGAACTCAGACTACGTCCAACAGGAATGCTTGCGAAAAGTCCATCCCCATGCAGAATAAACATCTTGATTTCTTCTACATGAACTACTGTCATAATCAGCTCTGCTGAGACCAGTCTCTCGCTTTCTCGTAATCGCCCCGAACGCCCAGATCAACCGTCACCCGAAGAGTTGTGGCGATGCGAGACCACATGAAATAGAATCCCTGTGATGATAAAAGTTCAGTGATTTGACACGTCAGGAAACGGTAATACCAGTAGTACCTACCTGCATGGTAATAATCTCCACTATCTGCTTCTCATCGAACCATTTTCTCGCCTCGAGGAAGGTCTCATCGCGGGCCTCCGGAGAATCAATGACTTCATTCAGAAAGACCAGAAAAGCAACCTGCCTTTCATCCCAGATGTCCCGGCTCTGCAGAGCCCGGGCTTGAATCGCGTTGACCTGGCTTTCGGTAACGCCTCGTCGCTTGGCGCCCTCGATGTGCCGGGCCCATATGTACTTGCACTCGAATTTCACGGAGCAGAACAGGGTGAGCACCTCCCGGAGATGCTCGGGGAGGGACGATTCGCTCAGACAGGCGGTTCCCAGGGCCAGCCCGGGCCGAAGCATAGCAGGGGAGTGTGCCCACATTCGCAGCATGTTGGCGCTGGGCAGCTCAGGGGGGTAGCTTTCGGGGGGAGGATATGGTAGGCGCTCCATTTTCTTTTCCTGTTTTCTTTTCTCGCGTCAGGAACTTGGTCGTAAACCGCGAAGCTTCTCTCATTGTCTATGTCTGCCTTTTAAACTGGCTGTTTGATGACGTGAGATGCCAAAGACTCGCCTCAATCACGCAAACTGGGCGCTTGGCCGCCGCCAGCGGGCGCTAGCGGGCGTGGGAGCAGAGGGCAGAGCTTATCAAGTAAAAGGTAGGGAAGTGGAGTGGGAGATTGTATTCAAGCGGGGGGATAATGTACACGAGGGTATCTATTCTAACAACAAAGAAGACCATGCTACGAGCCAGCCCGCTTGATCTCCGCATCAGGCACCAACTCTACCAGTATCTGTTCAAACCGAAGCCCTAACTTGTAGTGGTCATCATCCGCGAACTCGCGCAGCGTACAATGAGGCAGCCGCTCCGCCATATACCGCATCATCTGGATCGGTGCATTCACGT
Source organism: Aspergillus conjunctus (assembly GCA_027569095.1). Taxonomy (NCBI): domain Eukaryota; kingdom Fungi; phylum Ascomycota; class Eurotiomycetes; order Eurotiales; family Aspergillaceae; genus Aspergillus; species Aspergillus conjunctus. Next base: position 104,439 of record JAPDEL010000023.1, on the reverse strand, counting down.
CCTTGGCCCCATGCCACACCTGGATCCGGTTGTACGTGACATCCTCGAACCTGAACCCCCAGTCATGCGACAAGAGCTCGGCCTCCTGCACCGTGCCCGCGGCGCCCTGGGCGAACCCCTCCAGCAGAATCGACAGGATCTTTTCGCGTCGCTGCTCGATTGGTAGCTCCGCGTCCGCGTCCGCACCCTCACCCTCACCACCCTGCTTCTCCAGCCAGCCGTCCAGCCACCGGGTGACGGGTCCCGTCGTGACGGCCCATCGCGAGAGTCCCACCCCGCCGTTCATGGCCCCCGTTAAAGCGCCCGGGGAATGCGTCGCGGCGAGCGACAGAAGACGTCTTGTTAGCGAGACATGGTGCCTCCCTGCGATCCAGGGTGGAGCGCCGGCTAGGACCCCGACGGCCGAGAGCATCTCGTGCGGGAGAGTCAGGGCGCATGCCAGCGCGTACGGCCCGCCGCCGGAGCCGCCCAGGACCGCGAACCGGGAGAGGTTCAGGTGGTCGGTCAGGGTGCGGATATCGGCTGGGAAGTCGGTGATACGGCGGTTGGGTTGGAAGCTGGAGAGGCCGTACCCAGGCCGGTCGGGGGCGATCACGCGCAGACCGCGGCGCTGGGCGAGGTCGTCTATGGCCCATCCCTCCAGGCGCGACGAGGGGAATCCATGGAAATAGAGCAGGGGGAAGCCAGTTGGGCACCCGTATTCTGCGTAGCCGAGTACGCGGCCATCACGGAGGGAAATGGTTTGATTCAGCTGGGAATTACTAGTACTAGTACTCCGACTAGGTATAGTTGGCGCAAGGGAGTTGGACACTGGCAGGGGGAGGCGTATCCTTGGGACCTTCATCTTCCGTGTGAAATATAAGAGCAGGCAGTTTTGGGTAAGTAATAAGAGTCAGTGAAGAACTAGAGAAGGCGTGAGATTTTCTTCTCTCTCGATAACACGAGGGCATTAATTACACAATGTCTAGAATAGGAAAAACCGAGCGCCATTCCAGTGTATTTTGCCTGTAATCTCTCCAAAAGTACGCTGTAACTTTACACTGCCTTGGCAACTGAGGTGCGATCTGTAAAGCTACTCTTGGAAGCTCGAAGATTTCACTTCGATTGCGATTATCAATCGAAAAGGAAACCCAGCAGGAAGGATTCAGATTCGTCTGTGATAACTGTGGACCTCGTCAGTCGAGGCAGAGAGGCGTGGATGGAGGCAAGGTGTCCGAATCGGGAAATCAAGGCGATTGCACCAATCAGAGCCAGCAGCTTGACGTCCCACCGAATGCTTCTCGTTGCCACTCAAGGCTATAAATAATGGTGCAATTCCCAGGCCAGGTACCTAGAGAGAGAAGCAATCCAAATATCTTTTCAATCCTACCAATCTTTCCATCTCGCAATGGTCCACATCGAAGAGTTTACCGTCGAGAGGGTAGGTCCCCCCCTCCTATCTAGATATGTTCCACAGAAAGCTAACCCAACAGTGGATGGACGAGTATGAAACCTGGGCTACCCACAATCTAGCCGAAACCTGCTGTGCCTCCATCTCCCTGGACGACCTGGTTTCCTTCTCGAATGACCCCGAGACAAAAGTGATCGACTTTACTCAGAAGCAGACCTACGGGGCCATCCCCGGCTCGGAAGCCCTACGATCCAACATCGCCCGTCTCTATCACGATGAGGGATCCCCCAGTTTACCGGCTGATAACGTGCTGGTTATGAACGGTGCGATCAAGGCCAATTTCCTGTCTCTCTATACGACTGTCGGCCCCGGTGACCATGTCATTTGTCACTACCCCACCTATCAACAGCTATACTCCGTTCCGCGATCACTCGGGGCAGAGGTCAGTTTGTGGAGGGCACAGGAAGAGGACGAGTGGCAGCCTGATCTGGAGGACTTGAAATCGCTGATCAGGCCAAACACGAAGCTTATCATCATCAAGTACGTTTTTCTTGAACTTGGTGTATTTACGGGATATCGGTAGCTGACTGACTCGGCACAGCAACCCCGAAAACCCAACCGGGGCAGTTCTATCCCGTCAAACGCTACAGGGAATTGTGGACGTTGCCCGCGAGCACGGAATCACCATCCACAGTGATGAGGTCTATCGGCCCCTGTACCACTCTCTCCCCGACGGCATGGACCAACCACCGTCTATCCTTTCGTTTGGATATGAGAACACTATTGCCACGGGGTCCATGTCCAAGGCTTTCAGCTTAGCTGGTATCCGCCTGGGATGGGTCGCGTCCAGGAACCCTGAGATCATCCGTCGCTTTTCGTCCGCTCGCGATTACATGGTGATCTCAGGCGGTCAGGTAAACGACCAGATTGCGACGCAGGCGCTTTCGTCGCCTACCGTGGGGAATCTCCTGCGGCGGAATATTGAACTGGCGAGGAAGAATCTGGATTGTCTGGAGCAGGTTGTCGATGAGTTCGCATGGGCGGTGCGGTGGGTGCGTCCGCGGGCTGGCACCACTGCGTTCATCAAGTTTGTTAACAGGGAGGGCCACCCGGTTGACGATGTCGAGTTCTGCAAGCGGCTGCAGAAGAGTACAGGAGTCATGTTTGTCCCTGGGAGCCGATGCTTTGGTGGAGGTGTTGATTTCAAGGGGTTTGTTCGTATCGGGTTTGTCCCTGACCATCAGGTTCTCGTGGACGGTCTGCAGGCGTTGAGGGTGTTTATGCAGTCGGAGTATGAGAGCCTGCCTGCTGCTGTTTGAAATTTTGATATACAGCTATAAATACAATGGCTGGACTTCCTAGAAGAGGACCAGTTCGATTCCCTCCCTCTCGAAATAGATATCCCAGGGCAAGGTACTGCCAGACTCCCAGTAGCGGGTTAGTAGTTCCCGGGCACGGGTGAAATTTCCCATGCCAAGGCTCTGCATGTTTTTCATGCGGTCCTGGATTAAGGAACGGTCAACCGGGTCTTCCGTCTCGCAGCCAGCACTAAATACCGGCCATAGAATGAGGATGTTAGCAGGGGAGAAGGGGCGGATCTGCTGCATTGCTGTTACAACGTTTGCAATGTCTGTCCGGACTTTCGGGTGGCTTTTTGGGAGCAGTTGGGCCCTGCAGTGGAGATGAAGTAACGCGGAGTATACAAAGGCACAGTTGGTCTGCTCGAGTTCCATCGCAAGCTCGCTCCCGGAAGCCAACAGGGTGTCGGACGCGGTCCTCCCGGCTAACGGGGCGATTTCCTTTTCAAGTTGGCCGATATCTTGTGCCACCATCCCTAGCCACTCGTCCCGGCCCCTTGTCGGGGTAGAAATACCCGAACCATAAGACCGTCCGTGGTGTACTAACTGGGTAATCCGAGACAGCATGGGAACGAGCTCCAGCGAATAGCCGCAGATGTCATCCACAAACCCTGTGTTTGCGGTACCTGCAGCGCGTAACAGGGTGGTCTGGGCATCAGCTGTACCGCTCTGTGCAATCCCTGATGACCCTGCCAGCAGATTCATCGTCGTGAACCATTTCACCAGGCACTGGATATAGGGGTCGTCGATCACCGAAGACCCCTGGCGGCGGTCCAGGAAGGAAATGAGCAGTCGCATCACGCCGCTCAGGTGGGTCCGCCATGTATTCATATGACCATTGCAGACGTCGTTGGTGCACAACGCCATAGCTGTCGTCACTACGTCTGCGTTGAGCTCCCCCTCCGAACGAGCCAGTGACGAGCGGAGACTCGAGATGGCGAGGTTTGTGAACCGCAAACAGGTGATTCGGGATCTAGAGGTCTCATCGTGGACAAGACGAGCATGGTGGCTGCAGGCGGCCGCCAGCAGAGCATACAGCAGATGAGGTGTCTCAAAAGCGGCACTGATCATTCTTTGCAGGAAAAGACCGGGTGCTGCCGGGAAAAGGCGGATGGCAGTCTCTGTGCTGAAGATGTGCATGAAGAACCTTGACTCGGATGAAGACAGGAAAGGCGATGGGTTGAAAGCAGGTTGATGTAGAGGCACGCTTTGAGGCCCATGGGTGTGAGTGATATGTGCGAGAGAGACCCGACTCGAAGCCTGGGATTTTCGTTGATCCCATTGGGCGGGTTTCAGGGCGTGGCTCACAATATTCAGGTTGTAGATGCACCCCTTGGGATAGCGAGCGCACCGGGAGCAAACAGGCGACTTCAAGTCACACTGAGCCAAGTCAGTTTATAGCAGTAGTGTCTTATTTGGGAATATGGATTTACTTTGACTTTCTTCCTGCGGCACTCTGTGCAGCCATCTCGCCGACGGTTAGAGCGAGAGCCTCCTCCATTTCTCCCGGGCGGCCGCGCGGGGGAAAGAGGTGGCATTTCGATGTCACAGAGCGCAGTCTAAGGCTGGCATTCAGCCTGTTGCTAAATCAGAGATGACAGGAAGACAGCATTGCTGAGCAACGAATACCAGTTCTCTTGCGGTATTTTTGGCTATTCTTTTGCCCCCATTTTCTGATCGTCTGCCGCTATTCCCAATATGGATAATTATGCGTTGCAGCCAATCAGAGGCGTGATACCCTGAATATTCTCTCAATTTCTTGTTTGACCATGGACCTGGTTCTTTTCTTTTCTTCATTATCGAATCTTCCGTTGGTACACCGCAAGCAGATAAAAACCGCTATTCAGCACTCCAACGGATCTCTCAGACCGAAACAGGAGAGGCTTTTATGCTTCCAAGTTAGATACAGGCAAGGAGTAGGCGCGCGAACTATATATCTTGCTATACCCAAGTCAATCCACTCATATCTTCCAAGAACAAAAACAGCTACATGGCTGCTAAACTGCACATAAACCACTTGATATACCTTTATAGTACCTAGGAATGAATTAAATATTTCTGGAGCGCCAGACTGATGATGGGATGGGATGGGATAGGATGAGTCAGCAGCCCACGGGACCCCCTCCCTCCCAAAAAGAGAAGAGAAGAAGCCAAAGGGTCGAATCGAGAGTGAGTATTTCCGTCAACATCATGACGAGAACCATCCCGACAACCTAGAAGCATCATAACCATTCCTATGACCAGCAATGACGCGAAGAGGGTGCGCGCTGGAGCATGTGCGACCTGCCGGTGAGTTGTTTCTCGACCGTCGCTGAACCGGGTGATGTGTTAATATACCGACTCTAGCACCCGGAAAAGACGTTGTATCCCAGCATCATCCCCATGGGACGGTTGCCAATTGTGTCAATCGCTATCCACGCCCTGTAGCTTGAGGCGTGTTCCCCCACCGTGTAGTCCTCCGAGTGCCGCTCCGGGTGGTCTCAAGACTCGACACGGTGAAGAACATGGCCTTGGTGCTCTGAGCGCTCAGGAGCTGTTCCTCGAGCTGGTTCCGCTTTACTTTCACTTCATCCATAATATCGCGCATACCGTCTTCCACGAGCCGAGCTTTATGCATCGCTTGCGTGAGGGGAGAGCATCCAAGATACACGTGTACGCGATGTGCGCACTCGCTGCTCGGTAATTCTCCACTTATATTCCTCTTTATGCGGCCTTTTACACCAGCATTAATAACAACCGACTGGTAGGTTCTCCAACCATCGGATATTTAGCGATATCCCCCCCTGTGCCCGAGGAAAACTGTACGCGAGCGAAGCAATCCGCCGATGTCAGGAGCACATGGTCTCTCCGAGCTTGGAAACCGTACAGGGGTTTCTCTTGATAGGATATTACTTTAGTGGCGAAGGAAATATTGGAGGCAAGCATATTTATGTTGGCTTGGCCCGTCTACATGCCGAACTCCTGTCTCTGGGCGATACAGCAACCGTCGTGCTTCGAGAGGAATATCGCCGCACGTGGCTTTCCATCCATATTGCTAGCCACTGGTCCGCGTCCGACATGGCAATGGAGCCCAGGAATCCCTTTCATGATTCGGCTCACCTTCCAGGAATTGATGACGTGGATTTCCACTCCCTAAGCTCCGAGCTCCTAGATGAGATCCGGGCTCCGCCCACCTCTAGGTGTGATATGTGGGCTCAAATGGGACGAACGCTCAATATATTTACCAAGATTAATGTGTTGCTGCGACGATTGAGCCAGAGTGCGATTGCTTTTGATGAGTATTGCAAGGACGCCGCTGTGTTGGAGCACGGTTTGGACCGGTGGGCGAAAGATTTACCACCTGGCCTTATCTATAACCACGACAACTTCATGCTCTTGGTAGGGAAAGGTATTGGACAAACCTTTTTATCCATGCATATCGGCTACTACCACTTCCGCCAGATGCTCTTTTTCCCTTTTCTAGACGCACGGCTTGCGCGTTGGACAACCCGGGATCGAGCGGCGAAGTGTAAGGACAGTGCGATTATTGTTTCGGATATTCTGCAATATTCCAAGACCACGGACCATTGTGAGATGGATTACTTTATCTACGGCCATATTGCGGTTGTTAGTTCGTGCGTTCATCTTCACACCCTGTTGTTCAGTGATGACCAGGTGGAATTGGCCCTGGCGCGGCAGCGGCTGGTTTTCAACTTTCAGTATCTCATGGGGCTCAAGTCGTATTGGTCTGTCGTTGACCATCATGTATGTGCCTCTCAACTTTGCATCCTTATTAAAGCCTTTAGCAAACCTACATCCTGCGTCTGCTGTACAGTGCTGATATTACGTATCCGCAGGTAACCCATCTGCGGACTTTCCAAAACTCCTGCAGGGACTCAATGTCGGACCCATTCGTCCTGGACAACTGGATGGCTCGTTTCCTTACGGAGCACTCGTCAGCCCTCTCGGAGAGGCGAATGGCTGATACCCAGATACCCGCTCTCGATGTGCATATGCCCCCTTTACACCTAAACGGACCCCTCGACGAAATTACCTCTGCAGGTGCACCCGATTCCCGGGTATTAGGTGTTGCAGATTCTGTACCCACCGGGCCGAAGGACCTGGCGGAATCGGCTACGGATTACGATGACTTGTCTCGTCTTCTGGACGATCAAGGGCTGAGCGGCGAGGCAATCGTAAATAGTGCTCTAAACTGGTTACTAGACGATCATACGGGGGTGGAACAAGTCTGATTGAAAAAAAAAAATATGATAATCGAAATAATTTACATATTCCACACAGGCGTCTTGAGGTTTCCGAAGAGCAAGGGCCAATCAAAAAAAAGGCGGGTTATGGCCCAACTGGATCGTTCACCAGCATCGACTTAAACAAGCTTTTCTACATGAGTGGTTTCAGAAGCCTTTATCTCTGGAACGTTTGAGGGCACCTCTCCTTCGGCCTCGACTTTCTTGAGCGGCTCCGACGCGGGACTGTCTCCGAATAACTCCCCAATCTCTTCCAGAGTCTTCCCGCTCGTCTCGGGGAGCAAGAAGAAATACACAAATGCCGCGACGAAATTGGTGGCAATGAAGAGGGAATAATACCGCCAACCGACATTCTGCAAGGCTGTTGGCGTGATCTGTGAGAGGATAATTGCCGACACTGCCTTGGAGAACACGGCCAGTCCCATGCCCGTTGAGCGCAGGAAGAAGGGGAAGAGCTCCGAAGGCACCACCCAGACCATAGCGTTGAAGAAGACGGCGTAGCCACAGGAGTACAGGAAGATCATGGCGATTGCAGCGCGGGCACCGCTGATGTTGGCCGTGTTCGCGCTCCCGTACGAGGCGGACAGGGCCATGCAGATGGCGATCATGACACAAAGGAACAGGGACCCGACCCACAGTGTGCGAGTGCGTGGCCACCTATCTGCGGCGATGAAGAGGTATATTACTTGACCGATGACGCCCATGATGCCGTAGATGCCACTGATCAAGAGCGAGGTTTTCCCGGTGAACCCGACGGCCGCGTAAAAGCTGCTCTGATAGTTCTGAATCACCGATGAGCCGCTGAACTGGCCCATGGTGAGAATGAAACAGGCCATCAAGGTGCGGTGGAGATATTGACGGGACAGCAGGCTGGTGACTGCCGCCCAGAAACTGGTGACCTGCGTGGTTTCGGCGTGAATCTGCTCGCGGATGTGAGCGAGCTCCTGGCCAACAAAATCCTCATCATGGTTATTTCCAGTATGTACGGCGGTCAAGACGGCGCGGGCTTCCTCGTATCGTTCCTGTTGAATCACTTTGATCTGTTTAGTATCATCTACTACTACTGAAGAATATACCACCATGGGGATATGAATACTCACACCACCTTGGACTATACGGGACAAAACAACAGCCAACCGCCAATGCCAGCGGTCCTGGGATTTGCATAGCCAAGGGAATCCTCCACTGGGCATCCCCCTTGGCGTATGCGCCTCCGTAGCCAATCCAATTGGCGGCAAAAAAGCCGATAGAGATCATGAAACCCTGTAACCCCACGATCATTCCACGTTGTTCAGGGGGAGAGACTTCGGCAATGTAAATGGGCACGACGGTGAGGATGATGCCGCAGCCAACGCCGGCGAAAAACCGACCTGCGATCATCATCCCCGGGTTCACGGCTGCAGTCTGTAGAATCGCTCCGATGATTGCTGAATGGGGTAATAATTAGGTCTCTATTCCTCGGATTGGAAGGCAATTTGGAGGATGGCGACGTACCAACCACAGCGCCGGCCCAGATTGTCCACCGTCTGCTAAACTTGTTGGCCGAGTACCCTGCGGCGAACGTGCCCATTGCCTGACCGACATTATATAGAGAAACAATGGCACCTATCACGACTTTTAGTCAGGGGCTGTGAGGCTGAGGGAGACGTAGTTGAGTGTGACACCCACCTGTCAAAGGAGCATTCACCCCGGTTGGACCGAGCATATAGTATTTGAATGTATCATGGCCTAAGGTGGTAGCAATGATCCCTGCAGGTTTCCGTCAGCTGGAAACGATCGTCTTGCGCGGGGGAAGGCAGAAAGAAGGTACCTGAATCCACCCCGTACACGAAGCCCCCGAGGGCAACCACGAGGGCGATAGTAACAACATAAAAGTTGGCCATTTCACAAGATAGGGGGAACTGAAGCTGTTTGTACTGCTAGTTTTGCATACTTCAGGCAGTTGCTTTCCGGCTCTTCGGGCTGTATTTATAGTTCTGATGTCGAGGTCTTCGATCCGGTCTATCACACTCCGAGCAAAAGTCAAGCTGGGAACTATTCCCGAGTATACGACGGTATGCGGAATAGTGGTGGATTGAGAGCAACATCACCCCATGGGGACCTCACTCAGTCTTCCATGTCCGCCAACCTCCGCACGACAGAGGCGAAAAGTCGACCTGCTGGCTGTTTTTTTTTTTCTCTTCTCCACATTTCGAAGAACTTTCCGGGGAGGCGGCGACTGGCCAATCATATCCCGAAAACGCCGCCGGCTGCTTCTCCACCAAAAGCGCCTGGCGATGCGGCCCACGGCTCGAAATGGCATCTAATGGTGGTTCTTGGAGGGCTGGATGGGTCACAAGAACATCGGATATCCTCCGTAGCAGCCCTGCATATGCTGCTCTGCATCAGCTTCGGGGTTTCGTGGGAATATCGCGCGAGTGGACACCCCTCCCTGTCCGAGGTGCTCCCGACAAGAACATAAATATGACCGGGCTGACAGCTGGGAAGATAAACAAGTCCAAATTATTTTGTTTTTTGCTGCCTACCGACTATGGCGGGACAACTGTCGATCGAGGCGCCCACGGTGGGACAACATTCGACCGGCGTTGGTATTGGAACTGCCACTCCACGTCTCTCCTGGCGATTTCTCACCACTGCCGCTGAGTGCCCTCGCGACTGGGAGCAAACGGCCTACGAAGTGAATGTTGCTCGCCCTAAGTCGCCTGAAGAAAACTACCACGTGGAAAGTAACGAGTCCGTACTGGTTCCTTGGCCCAGCACACCGCTGAAATCAAGGGAAAGAGCGCAGGTCCGCGTCCGGGCCTACGGTCGCAGCGCTGGTCTTTCGCAGCCTGAACCGACCAGCTGGTCGCCCTGGAGGGACGTCGAATGCGGACTGCTCGACCGTTCTGACTGGGTCGGTCGTCCTATTGCGAGTCCGATTGCGAGTCCGAGTGAACCGCAGCCGGACAGCCCGCTGCGGCCGGTGCGTTTCCGGAAGGAATTCCAGCTTCCTACGAAGGACGCCCTTGGAACTGCCCGTCTCTATATCACGAGTCTAGGGGTATACCGTGCCTTCGTCAATGGCCGTGCGGTGGGAGATCAATGTCTCGCCCCGGGATGGACCAGCTACCGCCATCGCCTGAACTATCAGGTATTCGATGTTGCTCCTCTGCTGAACCCTGACGGCCCGAATGCCTTGGCCGTGGAAGTCGCGGAAGGGTGGTACGCCACGCGTCTCGGTTTCCGCGGTGGGCGAAGACAGCTTTACGGAAATCGCCTGGCTGTTCTCGCTCAGCTTGAGGTTCAGTCTGGACAAGGAGAAGATCGATTCACCCTGGCCACCGATCACACGTGGACTTGTACACCGAGTGCGATCATCAGGAGTGAGCTCTACGATGGCGAGCTCTACGATGTCCGCGAAGAAGATACGACCTGGAACCACACCGAGCTTGACACGTCAAGCCAGAAATCGGATTGGGTCCCGGTACAGGAGCTGGAATTCCCAACCACGAAATTGGTGGCCCCTGACGCCCCTCCTGTGAGAGTGACGGAGGAGATTACCCCCATTTCCGTCCAGCAGACGCCGTCCGGCAAGACGGTCGTGGATTTCGGCCAGAATCTCGTCGGGCGGCTTCGCGTCCGCTCTCTTAACAAGCCCCCCGGCTCCCGGGTCTCGTTCATACACGCCGAAGTGCTCGAGAATGGTGAGCTCGGCACTCGGCCACTGCGACACGCCAAGTGCACCGACGAGATCATTCTGGATGGGTCTGCGCTCATTGACTGGACACCTCAGTATACCTTCCACGGATTCCGGTATGTGCAGGTGAATGGCTGGGACGAGGCGCACGATGGATCCTTACTCGACAACCTGACCGCGCTCGTGATGCACACCGATATGGCCCGCAGCGGCTGGTTCTCCTGCTCGCATCCGATGGTCAACCAGCTCCATCAGAACGCCTGGTGGAGCATGCGTGGTAATTTCCTGTCGATCCCGACCGACTGCCCCCAGCGCGACGAGCGGCTCGGCTGGACCGGCGACATTCAGATCTTCTGCCCGTCGGCCAGCTTTCTATACAACACCGCGGGAATGCTGGGCGACTGGCTGCAGGATGTCGCGGCGGAGCAGCTCAAGGAGAGAGATGGCTGCGTGCCCCCGTTTGTGGTGCCGAATATCATCAGTGAGAAGCTGTGGCCGCACACGCCACAGGCCGTGTGGGACGATGTGGTGATTTTAACCCCCTGGGATCTTTATCGGTCCTACGGCGACATTGACATTCTGCGCCGACAACACGAAAGCATGCTCGCCTGGATCGACCGAGGTATCCGGCGTGGACCCGATGGACTCTGGGACCCGGACCTGTGGCAGCTGGGAGACTGGCTGGACCCGACCGCACCGCCCGTGGAGCCAGGCGATGGTCGCACAAACGGCACACTCGTCGCAGATGCATACCTGGTCCACGTTACATCTGTGATGGCCCAGATCAGCGCGGTCCTCGGGGAAACCGCCGACGTGGCGCGATTCAACGCGGATTATGAGCGTCTCAGGGCCCGCTTCCAGGCCAAGTATATCGCCTCGTCGGGCCTGCTGGTGGGCGATACGCAGACGGCGCTCAGCCTTGCCATCATGTATGACCTCCACTCGACCCGCGAGCAGGCCAAGGCGGCGGCGTCCCGTCTTGTGTATCTCGTGCGGCTGGCCAAGTTCCGCGTCGCGACCGGGTTCGCGGGGACCCCGATCATCGCGCATGCGCTCACCAGGAGCGGCCACCCGCAGATCGCGTACCGCATGCTCCAGGAGAAGGGCCGCCCGTCGTGGATGTACCCGATCACCATGGGTGCGACGACGGTCTGGGAGCGATGGGATAGTATGCTCCCGGATGGGTCCATCAACCCGGGCGAAATGACCAGCTTCAACCACTATGCGCTGGGATCGATCATCAACTGGCTGCACTCCACCGTGGCGGGCGTGAGTCCCCTCGCTGCCGGGTGGAAACAGATCAAAGTGGCGCCGATCCCTGGCGGAACGATCGACTCGGCTGAGGCCATGTACGAGACTGCCTACGGGCGCCTGGAGTGCCGGTGGTCGATTCAACGTGAGGATAATTGCTTTAAGATGGATCTATGGATTCCCCCAAGTACTACCGCGCTCGTCATTTTGCCAGACGCAGAGAAGCTCGCCATGGGTATCGTCGCTGATGAGGCGCAAGGGACTTGGGTTGGATCTGGATATCATCAGTTTTCAGCTCCCTTTGAATGGACTGAGTATTCGAGTGAATGGCCTCCGAAGCCACTCATTCCGATCATGAGACGGCCTGAGCCGGAGAATATTGGGTGATGGCCGAGGGATTTCCGGTTAAGATAGACGATAGATTTCTTTTCTGGCACGAGATTGTGAATTACACATTATACCGAATTTCTCTTCTATTCTCTAACGCGATTGAGTCGTGTAACTATTATGGTAGGATGCTTTGATATCGACAGTTAGACCGTTCCCCTGGGCACCTCCTACGCCACGTCGATATGCCACAATTCCGTATCCCTCTGGATATGGCCCCCATCACGCGGCATCACACATTTCCCCTGCGACGTATTAACCCACTGCGCATGATGTAGCGACGACGACCCCCGCTGTCCATGGTCGATCTGGTTCTCGTCAAACGCCTGCTCGCTATGTCGGTATCGTTTCGAGCCGAGGATATCCAGTCTGCAACTCATGTTAACGGCAACACCTTGTTGAACTAGGCGGGATGCAACGTACAGCATTACGACGGGAAACAAGCACTCGATCGTATACACGAATCGGTCCACCTGCGCCGCAACGGTCGTCGCCCTCTGCTGCGTGCTCTGCGACGAGTAGGTCACCGCCCGAGAGATCCCAATGCAACAGAGACTCGCCAGGCGCAGCTCGGCGCTCCGTAGTAGATACCGGAGGACGCCGTGCGTGGTCGAGGTGCGTGGGGATCGCAGATACGCCGTCGCGAGCTCCTTGATGAGGAAGACGGCGCCCCAGGTCTCGAGCAGCGCGATGGAGACAAAGTACCCGACGTGCAGACGGCTGATCTTGTTCTGCTCGGCCAGGTTCTGGTTTGAGAGCTGGATGGCCCGGAGCACGACGACGGTGAGACGGATGCCGACGATGACGACGATTAGGGACCAGAAGACGGAGAGGAAGACGGTTCGCGCGCGGTGCCGCAGGATGTGGCTGAGGATCTGGTAGTTGTAGAATGAGAGCCCTGCCTCTTGGACCTAGGAGGTGCGACTTGTTAGCGTCGCTGGGAAGGGCGCTGGGGCAGAGGGTCGTACCATCCAGAGGAGATCCGCAAAGACGCCGGCTGCGACGAGGCGGCCTGGGGCGTTGTCCGTGTAATAGGCGTAGTAACAGGCGCCGTTGGCCACGGCACAGGCGATCGAGACGACGACGGGGACGAAATTCAACGGACATGCGTGGGTGATGAAGACGACGGAGATCGCGGCAAAGGTGAGAAAGACGCCGATGGTGCTGAGGATCGACCAGCTGGTCTCAAGGTATACCGCCTCTGCCATGGCGAGGCATTTCCTTTCGTTCCCTTTGCGAGGCGCGTCTCTAGTCACAGCTCAGCTCCCTACGTGGCGTTCACTAGGAGGTCAATCAGCAACATGCCATGGATTGTCGTTGATTTTTGGCTCAGGGTACAGCCACGATGTCTTCGAGTTAAGCTTTGCCGATGTGCGACTCCGAGGAGACTCTCGTGAAATTTAGACTTCCATCCATCGTGCTGATGAGTGGCAAATCGGGGGGAAATCGATGCGTGGCCGAGAGCGGCGCAAACCCAAACCCCGGATCTCGGCGATATTACCTCCCAATCAGAGGGTATTAGTCTAGAGGAGCGTGGATTGACTTTGATCTATCCGTGGCTCTGCTAATAAAGTGGCTGAACCATGGGAATGGGGATGTATGACTTCATCACTGATTGCTGCGGCAGAGCGAGACCGGAGGGGGGTTTTTGAATCAGGTTGAATTATGTCCAACGATAAGATTGTCACTCTAGTAAGAATTCCTCTGATTGGTTTAAACATGCCGGGACTCTATTCCGATAGAAATGACCCCAATCTCGAGTATATTGCCCAAGCTATCGCCGTGAATGTCTCCACCACAAGAAGGCCCACGGGGAAGTCACCTCGAGTAATCGATATCGAAAGTAACACGCCCACGACAAGCAGCACTGAAATGAAGAGCAAGTGCCAAGGAACCAGCGCCAATCCGAATTGCAGTGGGAGTCGAGTCCACGCGCGGTCGTGTTGCGATAGTGGGGGTCGGCTGTCCAGGTGCTGGAGGAGGAGAGTCGTCTCGACGTTATCCTTCACGTTTTGGGGACTGTCTGTGCATTTAGTATGAATTGATACGAATCATTGCATCCGATTTGGGTCGGACGCACCCTTTTCCATGTTCCATATCCTCATCACGGCGGCGTCCGTTGGATCGACCTTTGTTATTCTCCATCCCACAAGAACTCGGGAAATTCTGCCAGCTTCAGAGGAAAATGCAGAGAGAAAGAGCGGCTCTTGGGCGACCGGTGTACCGTGAAGCACTGCTCGTGGTGCGGTCGTATGGGCGCTCCAAAACTCACCCACAGGAGGTTGATGATTTTCTGGCTGCTTGAGATCCAACTTCCCAGCCACCTGTGTCCTCCAGGCTGACCGCCGAACGATACGAACCAATCAGGCTATGACAACAAATGCATGCATCGTGAGGTCCTCGAGCTTTTCCCACAGAGGAGTATCATCGCACTTCTGCAAACTCTCCCGATCTCCAGGCATGTCAAGATCTGCGCGTCCAGTCGGCCGGGGCGCCGGTACGAGAGCGTTTTGCAAAAGTACGACCGCACACCGGATATCGCCTTCTTCACGAAAGGAGCCGTGAGGGAGTATGGCTAAACACACCTGTGGCAAGTTTCAAATGCCAGAGCTTGGCCACATCCGATCCCGCCTGTCAAGATATCATCGAGGAGATATCCGCCCGGGCGCGTGGCGTTGGAGTCTGAGTTTCCCTCACCACCAATGATAGCGTTAAGGAAGCAGAAAGAGCGAAAATTGCTACCCCGCGAAAGATTGTCGACGAGTTTCCAGACGGACGATCTGCATGCTTACTTCGAGCGGATCGTCGAGCAGGAGATGCAACAGAAAGCGAGCGATGCACAGCAGTCATAGGGCTCATGTGCTGCTATGTAACATGCGGTTTGAATACCTAGACGGCCGGAAGGGCAAGGGCCTAGGCTTATAGGTGTAGGCACAAATGCTGACGGCGTAGCCGGTCGGTCCCAGTTTGCAGGGTCGATCATATATAATCTTGATACCTAACCCTAATGACACTTACGGGTATTTATATCTTAGAGTTTTTTGTATAGTGGACATTGGTCCGACAAGGCGCTATAATCTTGGTCGTCCTGATGGAAAGGGTTGACGAATGTATATTCGTTATATGTCGGTTGAAGCTGTATTTTCTCAGTTTAGCCTGTAACATGCTTTATACCCGGCTGTTCCCAGACAGAGCTCATGACTGGACTCAACGCCCCGAGATACAGACTAGAAACTTACAAGGTCAAGATTAAGGAGGGCGTTGCTGCAGATGTAAAGCTTATGCGTTGTCCTCCTTATCCATATTAACGCCACCAATGGAGTCGGCTTCCCCACATGTTAGCCTTTTACATCCATTGACGCAAAATGCATCCGATAGAGTGACTGCGTGCCCCTGAAAACGATCCGGGGAAACAGCCTGATGTTTCATGGCTAACGTTGTGGATCTAGACCGTTTTATGGGCCTGCATATTGCTCAAGGAGCATCTTTTCCTGTTCAAGGAAGCTTATTCCTTTATAGCCTTTAGGTTGATGGTCCAGCATGTATAAGTGTAAAATGGCTGTTGTCACTCGCGGAAAAGCTTCCTAGAACGCAACCGGTTAAACTACCTATTACTGACTGGCCAGAGTGAAGATCCATTTACCATGTTACTAACCACCATCATACACCTTCTCCTAGAGATGCTGATGAACCTAAGCAGGCAAGATCTTCGATGCTGCGCTCTGTTGCGGCGGTGTCAGTGATGCCGAATGATGATGATGCGATAATATACCGGAGCTCTCGAGCTACATGAGGATTGTCCAGCTGGGTGTGTTCGGGAAGAGAGATCGTCTATTGAACCTCCTATATCATCGATAGGTATACGCCCATTCCACCAATCGCTTCACATATGCGTTGGAGATGAATTACGCCGGCTACCTTAACCTCAAGTTCCCAGGATGGAGAAGTGATTGAAATCGGCGTAATAACTATCCGAGCAAGGACTCTAAACGTTAGCTCGGAGGGTCTTTCGCCTAAAAGACATGGAAATCCCAGCCTCTAGATAGGCTCGCCCGATGTCACTCTAAATAGACAGGGATGTCGCCGCTCACACGATGCGAGATTGAACCAATCAACCCCTATTTCTCAGACGTTGCCCTCCGCTCTTTGTTCTCAAATTCCCCGACGTCTTGGAACCTATCGCAAACGTTGGTTTGATGGTTTGACCGAGGTTGGCATTTTGGGCGCACGACCGTCAGTGGACGAAAGACAGGCGCAGTAGGGTCAGATGGGGCGAGTGGACGTTAGCAGAGGATGGTATAGGTACCCATCACGCGCCCACCTGCGATCAAGATCCAGAGCCAAGAGCTGCACAACCAGGGGATCAACGGCCGCGGTACGAAGCAGTTTGGTGAGGAGGCCGCGGAAGAGCTCCCATATCTTGGGCGTCTCCTTAATAGTTTCAGGTGCCTTTTTTTTCAGAGTAGAAGCGACCGGGGATGGTTCTAAATGTTTGTGTTGCTCGAAGAACGGAAGACAGAACCGTCGTATAGCGGAGCAGCGGGGAAGACGCTGGAACAAAGGATCAAGCAGCAGCCTATGGGAGGCAGCGGTCGATTCGCCCTCTATCATCTGATCCACTCCGATCTCCCTTAGTCCCCTGACACAGGAGGAGTCCCTGAGCTCCGTTGGCGGGGATTCTCCTCGCCAGCAAATCACCGGCAGGGGCGAGTCCGATGCCCGATGACGCCAGGATCAGGTAACGCGCTGGCCGTCGTGAAAAGCTCGCGATCAAGCTCTGCCAGTTCATCCGCAGTCCAAGGATCCATACGTCCGATGGCAACTCTTGGAGACCCCAGATAAGTTTAAGTGGACGATGCGCCCTCGGCGCCACCATGTACCCCGCCCCATGTCCTCCAGCTCGCCAAGTCACTCAAAATTGAGGCACTCTCCCTCGTCCCAAGTCTGGATACAAATTCCGCTCCAACACCAGCAAAATGGTGTTTGAGATACTGGAATACAACCGCTTTCAGCTCGCGGTCTTCATCATGAAGCGCTATCTGCTGTGGCTGCTGAGCGTCGCGTGCATCCCAATTGCGAGCACCTTCTCCGGCCCTTCATACTCGGACAAAATACCTACCCTAACCCCAGACTCGATCAGCAACGATCTCAATTACAAGCCTCCCTATTTTCCTCTACTCGGGTTCCAGAAGTACCGCGGAAATCCAATCCTAAAACCGAACCGGCTCCACGCCTGGGAAGCCTGGACGGCCTTTAACCCCAGCGCGATCGTGGTCGACGACAAGGTCTGGCTTCTGTACCGGGCGCAAGACTGGCTGGGCACGTCCTCGATCGGATTGGCCTGGTCGGATGATGGAATTCACTTCACCCGCTACCGCAAGCCCGTCCTCGAGCCCACCGAGCCGTACGAGCTGCCCACGGGCTGTGAAGACCCGCGCGTGGTCCGCGTCAACGGCACCTTCTACCTGACCTACACGGGCAAGGACAAGGACGTCGCACGCCTCTGCCTGGCCACATCGACGGACCTGATCCACTGGACCAAGCATGGGCCCATCCTGCCCAACGTGTCCGACGTCGTGTACGACTTCCTGCACCCGCTGAACAGCTACATCACCCGCCACGGGTGGAGCAAATCCGGGGCGATCATCGACGAACGCCAGCCCGACGGCCGCTACTACATGCACTTCGGCGAGTCGTACCTCTACACCGCGTACTCGGCCGACCTACTCCACTGGAACGTCTCAACGAGCCCGGACCGTCTCGCGAGCTTCCTCAACATCGGCGACCAGGCGCTGCCGTACGCGCCCAAGCTCCACGTCTGGGAGCAGGCGCTCATGGAGCCGGGCCCGCCACCGATTAAAACCCGAGACGGCATGTGGCTGAAGCTCTACAACGGGGTCGCCGTCGGGACGGGCGGGTTCGAGACGCTGCAGTACACGACGGGCCAGATGCTGCTCGACCCGGCTCACCGGCCTGCAGGACCGCCGGTCGCGCGTCTCGAGGCGCCGATGCTCAAACCGGACAAGGGACGCATTCTGTTCACCGAGGGGATCGTGCAGTTCCATGGGAAGTGGTATATCTACTATGGCATGGAGGATGAATCGGTTGGTGTTGCCATTGCGGACCTTCAGCCATAGAACCTTAGACAGAGGACACGGGATAGAGGGCAGAGGTTGGAGGATGGTGGTCTCTACACGGTGTACGGGTTAGAAGTAATCATGCCTAGGTATTCATGCAACTATGATCTGTTGATCTCAACTCCTGGCGTCTGCATCTGACGATTGACCAGGGCACAATTAATCGTGCATTTTCTTTCTAGTTGTGTACAAAGAAGGACCTTCCTATTTCGGCAGGCCGTAACACGGAAGAAAAGAATCAAGCGAGGTCATGTGATGTCCCCGCACTTCCCGCAACGAGTAACGTGTTGCCGCTGCCTTGGTGCCTGAGCAAAGGTCAGCCTTGCTTTTGCTTTCTCCATACCTCGTCCTGGCCTGGACAAGTAATTCACCCTCTAGTCTTTCATTTTTTCTTAATCATCGTAACTGCTCTGCTCAGATATCATCCCCTGACACGCAGGAACCACTTTGGTCCCTCCCGTTGAGTGCCAACAGGTCAACCGATCAACAGTGCTATCTTCGCGAGCTTCCTACGTCATCCTCATTGACCCTTGGACAGCTTCTGGTAAGTTCAACCGCAGTCCCATCACTACCATGGTTTAAACTGAGTAACTATCCCAATTACTTACCAAGCAAACCGATTCTTGTCAATCCTCCCCCACGAGAACGTTATACATCACCAGGGGCGAAATCGGGGGAATTCTGGAGAGACGTCAAGGGCGATCGCAAGAGAAGAAGAAAACAGGAAAACCCTCCCCGCCGTCGCTGCTAGGGCTGGATGATCGTCTCTGGCACCATCTACTACGCCCGAAACCGCTCCTCCTTTACAGAATACCGTCGGGTAGGACGCACGATCGCAAATACTGTCATACGACCCGGTTCAGACACCATAGGTAGATATATTCCTGCCGCCATGAAGCATCAGTTCTTCCCTGTTACAGTTATGGAAGCTCTACAGCCCAGTTGATCCGAAAAATCAAGTATGAGCTAACCTTGCCATCAACTCCATTATACCTGAGGCTAGCCTTTCGGGGAAGACCAAAGGCGACATTGCTACGCCCCGGGGGCGGGGGTTGGACAATGTTGTGAGCCTAGGGTATGAAACTCTATTGAATCTACGGCCACAATGGCAAACACTGAGCTAGGAAACTGGTCAAGTGCATCATACATTCTAAGGACCAAAAAACGCAAGAACATCAACACCCCCGGCAGCTAGCGTCCAAAGAATGGACCCGAAACACCCAAAAAATACCCAAGGCCACATGCCCTCCTGTCCCATAATTGAAGCCCGTTAAACCACCAATGTCCTTCACCCCATAGTCAATCGAACGCGTTAGAAGATTACCGAGAGAGGTGGTGAGGTGCAGAT
This sequence comes from Aspergillus conjunctus, assembly GCA_027569095.1. NCBI lineage: Eukaryota > Fungi > Ascomycota > Eurotiomycetes > Eurotiales > Aspergillaceae > Aspergillus > Aspergillus conjunctus. The sequence goes on along the minus strand of JAPDEL010000023.1, from coordinate 84,645 downwards.
CGTGAAGAACGGAGGGTCTCTGGGCATGGCCGATGAGGGTGAGTGTCCGGGAGTGATCGTCGAGCAAGGTATGGCGTAGTAGGGTTGTGAAGGGCGAACCTGGTACGACAGGAGGTCGAAGAAGGAGGAATGTCGACCTATAAGGCGTCGTAAACCGGACGGATGATCGAATAGAAGGTGAACTCGTCTTGGCTTCACCCGAAGGCTACTAATCACCAGCACTGCGTAGAAGTGCGAGTTCGTCGCTGGTGGCCCTCCCCTCATCTGGCTTGGCCCCGAGCCAGATGGGATCCACGGGTTTGACTTTCTTCGTCTCTCCCTCGGACGTTGTGGGAAACCCGCCGTGGGTCACTGGTCGTTGCCTTCCAGGATCCTGTGAGCGTTGCTCACATAGCGGCGGATCGCTCGCTCTCGATGGGCGGACCATTCGCTGCAAGCTGAGAGTGCGTCCTTCCTCGCCTTCAGATAGTCTGCGACTTCGTCCAGCTTGGTCAGCATCTGCTCATCTCGCTCCAGGCGGCCCTCGATCCTCGCAAGCCTATCCTCGCGATCTTCAAGCTCCCTCTCACGGCTCCGGAGGCCTTCATACACCTTCTGGAGGTCGGACTGGAGTCTCTCCATCCGGTTCAGACAATCCTTCATATCCGTTTGAAGTCCTTCAAGGTCGGTCCTCGGATGCCCCGCAACGTCCGAGCTGCCGTCAAGGGTCTTGTGCTTCTCCTTCTCCGCCTCCTCCCAAGCACGGGGCCACAACCACTTGACGACAGGCCATCCTTGCGCCCAGTCCTTCACACGGAGAGAGAACAGAGAGACGAAGAAATTCAAGCTGTTCCAAATGTGGTCAGCAGTGTTTGATGTCATGGTGGAAAGTTGGTATACTTAGATTTGATTATGTGTGGAAAAGCCGATCATAGCGAAGTTGATAACTTGGAAACGATCTTGAGGAAGAAAAGAAGGAGAGGATGGAGAGGCCCTGCGCGAAACCCATCATAAAGGCAAATCCAGCTCCAGTGCATCAGGAAGGCACGGCCATGGCCACGACAATCCGTAAGTAGCAGCCAAGTCGTAGGCAGAAGGCGCCTCCTGGCTCGGGAGGAAGGAACAGCACCCAACGGGATAACCACGACGTAAACGGAATACTGCGAACTCTGTCTACGGAGGAGACCTACGCGGGTATGCAAATATACTCCATTAGATAGCCTCAGGTGGGTAAAGAGGTTTCTTATGATGCGCTCCCTGCCGCCGCAGAGCGATACGGAGTCATTTGCTTGGGAGGCGAGACGGGACGAGACGAGGCACTTGCCAACTTGAGCATACCGTAGGTGCCATTTTATACGTCAAACATCGATCCTTCCTCGGTATTCTTGTGGAAGACCACCGGAACATCCTGCCGATACAGCATCCCGAGCGGTCCTTCTAGGGTTCCGGCTGAACTCGCAAGTGCAGAGGAAACGATGAGAGCTGGAGTAGCTGAAGACATGGTACCTGTAGCACCAAGGCCTTAGGTGTGAATCCAGTCAATTTCAGTCACCCATGGTTCCAAAGCCTTATCCTTAAAATAAATTCAACGAAACTCTTTAATAGGGCTTGACTGTTGCTAGCGTGCTATTTGGAATGATCGGCGCGAAAATCGCTTTTGCAACTATTAGCTCACTTGGCTATTCGCTTCGCTAGACCTGGGAATCAGGCCATACTTCATGTCTTCTCCAAGGAAGCAAAAGAAAGATCGCCTGGATCCTCCAGCCCTTGTTCACTGAGAAACCCATGCGTGATGCGGCCGAGACAGTTCTAGCACTACGCTAAGGTTCGTTAGCAAAGGAAATAGGTCGAGAGCGAATGAAATTTTTGATTTCTTATATATTTCCCATGTCATTTTTAATGGTGCTGACTTGGTGGATATATACAGGGAGCAGAATTGGTCTGTTGGAAATTAGTATCCTGGGCTGAGAAAAATAGTGGATTATAAAGAATGACCTGCCTTCATATCTGCCATAATATCAGTTTAAAGTCTTGATAAATCGCAGGGACGTGAGATAGGGTGCTAGAGTATAGAGCTGGGACTGACTTACCCGACATTTTATACCGCATGATCCTTCTACCATCGCTCAGTCGACAGGAGCGGAATATGAACTACCGACTATCACGCTATGGTTCACCAGAATCACTTATTGAAGGTGTTGAAACTCCTAACTACTTGTATAAATACGGTAACCTGAGGTCGGTCCTCAAGAGGTCTGCGGTCGTTGCTTAGTAAGTTGACAGCTGAGGTCGGATCCTCGCTCCGGCTGACATTGAAGCCATACCGGGCTATACTTAAGTAATTATGATTCATGAGGTGACGTTGGTCTGGAAATGAGATCCGCGTGGTAGAGTCCCAGGTCACCAGGCCACGCAACAACCACGCGGGGAGAAGGGTTTACCGAAGCCCGCCCCTCTACGATCTTGAAAAAATTCTCCATCTACAAATCGCGAACGATGGCACGCTGGATCAGAAAGCTCTTAGGCTGGGTGGGACTCTCCGAGCAGCGAAATGACTACGAGCCTATTTGCTCCCACGAGGAGCCCCCCTCGTCTCTCCTACTCGAGCTGCCTCTAGATATTCTCCTCCTTATTATACCATACCTACCACTTGTGTCCTTGGCCTGCCTTGCACTCACCTGCAAGCCTCTCTACATACTACTTCGCTCCGTCCATGATGATGAACAACTGGCGTGGCCAAGATTTCTTGCTAGCCCATTACCCTCACATGGACTATTTGGTGCCGAACTACACCTTCCACGGAATGACCTCCTGCTCAAGCTAGAGGACGCCCGGTCGCTCTATTGCTGCGGCTGTCTCAAGCTTCACCCAACCAACCACTTTCTAAGCGGACATGCCAGTATCCGACCACAGAGTCGACATTGCAAGGGCCACGTAGGTATTGTCGATCTGTGCGCCTGTCTTGCCCTCACCTACTTGAATGGTGTAAAACTAGCTGATTGGATACATATGGGAACTCCAAGCCAATACCTTCATCAAGATATCTGTCAGGAGTTTGAATTCCAAGTGATTAATGAGAGAAGATTCCTTCTTCATACCTGTTCAGTGACAAGCCAACCTGACGCCTTTATTACACTCAAGACCATGGTGACCGTGAACGCAGACAACTGCCTGATAGTAACCACCAGATACAAGGTATACTGGTCAACACCGCATAAGCGCCTAGGAGACACCGCCGACTGCCCTGAGACCTATCGAACACCATATCATGCTGAGGGTGTATTCCTCTGCCCGCATGTCCACGCCCTCGCCTGGCTGTACGGACCCTACGCGCCCAACTGGAAGACCAGAAATGGATGCCGCTCCTGTGATACAAAGTTTCACCTGCTGGACTGCACTTGGGACGGCCTTCACACTGTTATCCACAGCGAAGGCAACTTAGGAGTCATTCAAAATGATCTGGATGAGCGCTGGAGGGAGTTGCCCGATTGCGGGCGCTGGTGGAAAGGTTCTCGGAGACCCCGGAATGGGATGGAGGAATTGTGGTATCTGCGGCCTTGGGGCCCCAGGGAGGCAATGCCGGAGAGGCGGGTGCGTGCTAATGCTGTGCTGACATGATGCATCTGGGGATCTCTCTTCTCCGCATCGGCGTTAAATGGTGGCCCTCGGCAACCAACGATGGACACGACAGAGAAGGCAAGCAACAAGGGTACAACGAACGAATACAAACTCCTTCAAAGGAAAAACCCTACTTTAAATCCAGCTCCAAGTCTAGACACAGGCAGGAACAAACACCGCAAAATTAGTTTCCGGCATGAAGGCCACTTCCCAGCGCACAAGACCCACAAAACCCACTGCATTCTGGCAATCGCTTTTGAATGTCTTGGATCGCGATGAAAACAGCGCGTCCTGGTAGGCTCTGTAGGCGCAGCTGATACACACTTCTACATCGCCTATGGAAGCGGGGCCGACCGTTGAGTTGGAGGACATGGCGGAGGAGGAGTATGTAGCGTGCGTGCGTGCGCTGATGTGGGAGGCGATTCCACCACTTACCCTGTTACCCTGGTGCTTCTGGGCAACCGAGTGGGACGTGAATTCGTACACAGCAAAGTATAACGGTAGATATCCCATATTTTGACAATTGTTGACATCCATCCCCTACCTTGTTGTGCTATCGATGAATCAAATGTCAGAGGACGCAGCGTCTGTGGTGTTAAAGTACGTGTTTCCGAGTCATCGTGATCGAACACCTTTGTTGCCGGGGTAGAAACCGTGGACCTCAGGTGAATGTGCGGACGGGGCCGGCCAGGGATGCGCCAATCCGCACGTTGTTTCTGGCTGGAAACCCGCAGGGAGAGAGACACTAGTGTCGCTAGAAACAGACCGAAGACTTTGGGAAGATGGTGTGAAGAAGACAGCGTCGATGATGCCATTCTGGCATACGCTGTGTTCGACTAGCGGTGGACATCAACAGACCAAAACGAGCCGACATGACAGCATCGATTCCCCAGACATCATAGAATTCTTGCTATTCGTGGCGCATAAGCTTTGCATATACCAGTGGCTTCCCCGGGTGGTCCAATCCGAGCTGCGAGGGGTATCGCCAAACGGCCACAAAGCGGTCGATCCCTCGCGGATTCGCCACCACAACGCGGCACAGCAGATGATCGGCTGTCGACTGTTAGGCATCTCTGCTCCCGACGTCATTTCTATAACTTTCTTATAGTGTTTCATCTCGCAGATGTGTTGTTCTTTTAGAAATTCTCCGGGACGCTTCAGCCAATCCTCCCCTTGCTATCGCACATGGGGTGCCCCAATCGGGAAACACACCCCAGCGCATCACGCAACATCAATCGCACCAAAGACAGAGTACCATTCATAGATGACCTTATGAAGGGGTCCCTCTTCGTAGACACCCTTTGACGTCACTCTCCCCCCACCAGAATCTATATAGCGGACCCCCCTGGACCCTGAAAAAATGGACCCCATCACATTGATAACTACAGTACAGCCCTACTTTACAACAGCTATACATCTAACACACCTGATCCACCCACCATGCCCATCTTCCACCGAGATTCCCTTTCTAGCTCATCGTCCCGCGATAGCATCGATGACCCCAACCGGCATCATACCAGTCCCTTCTCAACCCGCCGCTCCTCGCGGAGGGGGAGCGTCATGAGCGGCGGCTCCAGCAGCAGCGGCGGCAGCAGCTCTTCGTCCTCCAAGCGATATTACAGTTTCCTACACGGCCGCCATTCCGATGATCCCTCCGTCAGTGCCGCCCGCGACCGAGTCTACCGGGCAGAGACCGCCGAGAAGGCCGCCGACAAGGCTCTGGCGGCGTCGCAGCGCGCCGTCCGCGAAGCCAAGGACCATGTCAAGAAGCTAGAGACGGAAGCCAAGGAGGAGTGAGTTTTTCTTATCTTTCTCGTTTTTAAAAGTGGATTAGCGATCTAACTAGGGCGGCTAGGGCTCGCCTGGCCAAGTTCAAGCAGAGCCAGGCAAAGAATATCTCGAAGAGAGCGAAACCACTTGGCCGTAAGTGAAGGATGTATGTATATGCGATGATCGTTTATCTAACTTTCTGTCGTAGGGCACGTGTAAACTATTCTCTTCTGTAAACGATTGGACTGTTGCTTGGTCCCCTGTAGATTATAATGGTGGCCCCTGTTTCTGCTTTGTTTCTGGGCTATTTGAGCAGTTCGTGGTGGGTGCTTCTGCATATGGACTCCTGCTTTTGGAGATTATTGGTTTAGTTATTTGCTCTCCAGCGATGAATACAAGCTGTTATTTCGACGTTTCGCCCATGATTCTTAGTCCCGTGTGCCCAAGGAAAGAAAGCAAGTACGCAAGGCTAGGTACGTAGGCAGGTACCTCTTGTGATGGGTGGGGGTAATCAACAATGATTGGGTATACGCCCTATTCAGCCTGCAGGAGCAGGCTCCCAGTTGTGAGGCTGTGTAGTAGGCGCAAAGCCTCGCAGCGCAGCCTCGTTAAAAGATCAGCTCCAAACCCCAGCCCGCAACTCTGAAAAATATTGTGACTTTGTCTCTTTCCTTCACCATCACTTCAGTATGTCTATCTGAACCTCAACCTCTGGGATTCACTTCTACACCTGTCAATCCTCAAACTTGCCGCGTTTGGCTGCTGCCTAAATAAATACAAATGCCTACCTTGGACGACTTTACCATTGCATGGATTTGTGTCGCCCCCGTCGAGCTAGACGCCGCGAGAGCTGTGCTCGATGAAGAATATGAGACCCCGCCAATTCTCTCACGCGGTAAAGACTGGTATCTCTTGGGTCGAATTGCTCAGCATCGGGTCGTTATCGCAACCCTTCCGTCTGGGAGGCGGGGTTCGCTTGCGGCTGCCTCGGTGGCCTCTCGCACGTTAAGGACATTCAAGAATATAAGATTTGCTCTCCTGGTGGGCATTGGTGGTGGGGTGCCCGGTGGAGCAGATGACATCCGACTTGGGGATATAGTGGTCAGTTCGCCGGGCCCTGGACATCCTGGTGTCATTCAGTATGATTACGGAAAGAAGTTTGCTGCCGGTCCATCTTTACCAGTCGGCCACCTCGATGGGTCCCCGCCGCCTTTGTTGGCTGCGTTGGAGACTCTGCGGGCTCACAATGGGCCAAAGGGGCCTCGCATTCCGGAGGGGGCAATCGCAAGGTTGTCGAAACACGGTGACCGTGATGAATGGATCTACCCAGGCGTCGAGCATGATAGACTGTACATGGCAACGTACCAACATGGGGTCACCGATGACTGTTCCCACTGCGACGATGACTTTCTGGTACTTCGACCCCCGAGGTCTTCAACAGCACCCCACGTTCATTATGGGTTAATAGCCTCGGGGAATCAGGTCATTAAAGACGGCAAGACGAGAGATGACCTAAGTCAGAAGTTAGGAATTCTGTGTTTTGAGATGGAAGCGGCAGGCTTGATGGATGATTTCCCGGGCATCGTGATCAAAGGTATAGCCGACTATGCTGACTCCCATAAAAACCGCCGCTGGCAGCGATATGCGGCGGGGGTGGCAGCGGTATACGCCAAGGAGCTTCTGCATTACGTCGACGCACTAGATATTTGATCCGTCATGCCTGCTATTGATCACCTTGACCTTGATATCGGCGAAAGCAAGGCGGGAGACGATCCCAGCACTAGTAGCGTGACCATGGTCGACGACTCGGACCAGCAGCTGATCAACAAGGTCGCTGCTAGAGTTGCTGAAGTCTTCGCATCCGATAGGCAGTTCAAAGCACTCTGTACTGCATGCGTTTCCCGTATGACAGCGCCGGTGTTTCAGAGAAGGATAATCCCGATCATATTACGGTACGGACAAAAGATGAAAAAGTCCACCAGTGACCCCATGAGTCAGCCATTGGCTTTTGTTACGAGACATCGCAAAGAATACATTTCTTTTCTAATTCGCGAGCGGGTATTTCCTTCGCACAGTGAAGGCGTCGACAAAGGACTGCAGCTCGCGAGAATGTCAGAGGCGGAAATAGAGCGCCTTGAGCAATTAATTCATAGCAGATTCACAGCGTATCGGCATTCAAAGGCACGGGAGGCTCGCCCTGATGGGGAAGAAGGGGGGGAGGGCTGGGAGGGATTAGATGACGGTGATCTTGAAAGCGACATGGCCGCCATCCCGCCATCCCTGACCGAAATCGACCTGGACAACGTTGCCGCAGTTCTCTGTGCGGGGGAGCCGTACTGGGAAGCTTGCAGAGAGCTAAAGGCAGTAGCGTTCCCTTATCCCATACAAGAATTAACAAGAGTTCTGCAAAGGCACATCTCCAACGATGGCTCGCTTTACGTGGTCAACTGCTTAATCCAATGGGAGATCCTTGAGTTCATGGAGTCTGAGGGGATCCTGGTGACGGAGCTTGACTCCATCTTCACGTTGACAGGGACCTTCAACCAGGCGTCAGTTAATAGATTGGGAGACTTCATGCATAGAAGATGGCACACAGGAGAAATAATCCTCGGTATCGTCAAGAGGTTGGTTGCTCCACACCTGAACAGAGACAAGGATAAGGTACAAATTCCAGGATTTACCACAAAGCTAGCACCGGACCACAAGGTCTACGTTCAGATACTTCCAGGCGAGGAAAAAGAGCAGGCATTTCTTCAGATAAAAGGGAGCTTCAACCAGATCTGTGAGACGATAGAGCAGTTCTCATGGCTAACGACGACTCTTCGACCATGCCAGGGAGGAGAACTCACAGTGTCGGAGATCAGGTTTCGATTTTCCGATCCCTCTAAGCAGCTCTTCGAATTATCGTTATTTGACAAAGCAAATGGCCGAGAGCCCGACCCGAACGAACCTGGGCAGTGCTGGACCTCGCTGTTCACGGAGAGCAACCTGGCCTATGGATTCGCGCTGTGTGATGACAATCGACCGGATGAGATGACCGGCCTTGAGATTCCATTTGAGCTCATGGCAGCGTTCTCGGGCGTAAAACACCCCATTCAATTTGCGGAACGAACTACTTTAGCAGGGACATCGACCCTGCTGACTCCAACTGTGTCGTCAAATGGTTGCATTCAGTGGCATTACTCCTGGGGGAAGGATCGCTTCGAAAATTGCAGGCAACATGTCAAAGTCTTGGACTCTAAGTTGCAGACCATGGGATGGGCCGAGCTCACAAGTGCCAGGGCATTTCTGGGGTTTGGAAGCAATTCCGAAGTTCTTCTCGGCACTAGATACATTCCGGGGACCGACATCTCAGAGTCAGGAGTGCCCAGGGCTGCGGGAAAGCTCTGCCTCGCGATGGAAGGGCCTATCGCGCTAGAAGTAAGCGCCAAAGGTTTCTTTAAATTAGGCGTGGGTGGCACCTGGAAGGTAGCCCGATCAGGGGAACGGGCCCAGCTGGAAGCCCAGCAACGGACGTTGATCGATCGCATTCGGCCTTCTCAACACGCTCCAGCTCTTTTTTACGACTACAAAGCTGCACGGGCATTCCTTTTGCCCGAGCTAAGTGTCATCCTACATATGGTCTCTGCGTACTTGCGTAATTGCTCCTCATTACCAGAGGACCAAATCCCCTGCATTGAACCGTGTCCAAACAGTGGGGAGGCTGCTTTTGGGGTTATCGAGAAGAAGCAAGACTTGAAAATACCCTTCAGAATCGGGCAGAGTCGCAAGTACGATGAGATTGTCACTGACTTTGTCAATATATGGGAGCAAAGGAAGCTGCAAACATCCGCCAGGCAAGGGGAACTCAACTTCCGTGTTGGCGGCATCAGAGGCTGGGACTTTGTTGATATGCGGGACAAACTGCATGAATTCTTCGAGCGGGAAATCCCAACCAGTTACTTTTTTTCTCGACAACCAATCTGGTGGAAGGCCTTCCAGAAGCACCCCTGCATGATAGTCTTTGGAGGAAATATCGGCTGCCCAATCCGCAAAGTCGCTCATGATAACAGCCAGCCCTTTTGCAATGCATGGGCGGACATTCCTACTGGGAAACACCTGCTCCTCGCAAATGTCTCCTCTCTTACCCAACTGACGAGAAAGTACCTTTCTCAATCCCAGCCAGGCAGAAGATGCCGACCTTACCAAATGATCACAGATGAACTGGCGTGGGCACGACCCAAGGGGTCAACGTTGTTTGAGCCTTGTCTGCAAGGGGATTCATGTCTTCCCGTTCAGACAATGAGTAAGGTCCCCCGTTGGCATCAATGGAATAAAGAACACGACAGAACCCCTGGAGACACGACAAACTACCAGAATGGTGCAGTGCTTTTCGCAGACGACCCGAGGGATTTCTCTCCTCGTCCCTGCAGTCTCATACCCCCAGCGCTACCCAACCCAATGCCACCCAAACCGGGGCTTCCCCATCCGGTCCCAGTTGATATTTCCATTATATATTGCATATTTGCGGGATGCTATATTTTTGTATATATACTATATTGTCTTTGTTATGAGCGTACAGGATAGACCTAACCTAGCATTCTGGAGTTATTGAGGATACTTCGTTGCCCAGCCCTCCCGACCAATTGTAATGATTCATTTCACTAGCCAATTAATAAACATAGACTTGATCACCCAGCCATGCATCATCAGGGTGGCCCAGTTGGCCGGATATTCGGGAGTCGTCTGAAACGTTCCCACAGTCTCCTCCCCAGAAGACACTCGTTACCCTCCGTTATCCCCGGGGAAATACAAGGAGAGATAGTCGGGATTGGTGGGTAACTAGCGAGCTGCGCCTTTGAATGGGATGCTGAGGATATTCCATTGACTGGCGCTTAGAGGCTTCCATCTCGAGATTGATGCATTGGTTTATAGTACCATCCCATTGTGGTCTCTATAATTTATAGCCGGCTAAAAGGGGACATGCGACGGACAAGTGGAGGGCAGGAGGAATACATATTAACGGGAAATTAACCCTTTGTTTCAGCCTGGTCTCCAGTCCACGTCAGAGCCACATGATGAATCTCCACGTCTTGAGGTGCGATTTCCGGGGTCTCCCCTGCCATCCACGCTGGAATTGACGACTGCAGAATCACAAACAATATAAATCTCAATATGCCACAGGGAAATCTTCCCGGATTGCCGGGGTCAGAAGACCCCCCCCAAGCTGCATGTCTCCCGGCAATTTATCCAGGACAACGAACGTCTCCGTTCCTGAAACGGATATACGGAGGGGTGACGGGCTGAAACCCCGGAGGTCTGAAGAGTCACTGCTGGGAGTGGACTCCGTGGAAAATTAGTCCAGCTCCGCAGAAGCCTTTATTTTTACTCTGCTACTGCTTGTGTCCTGAACCCGAGACCTGTCGCTTGAGTTTGCCTCGATTCTCTCCCGATGGCCGACCCCACAGCTGGCGGGCGCCCATATTAAATGCTTCACACCCTAATGCGCCGGGCGCGAATCATGAAGACTATCTAAAGATTGTTCAGGCACCTGGTGGCGTCTGGTTTGTTCTAGTCCCGGCTATGGCACTTTCTCCCCACCGAGTCCACACCTTGAATTTACAATGGCGGTTGGAGGTGTTCGGCTTAGTTGCCCATCGTTGTGGATGAAACAGGATGTCTTATCGAATATGCGGCTTCATTCGTTATGTGTCCGGCGAGACGGGAGGCCGACGAGGTATCGTGGCGGAGGATATAAAAAGGAGGACATTCTCCCACGTCGGGATCAAATTATCCCACAACAGGTCTCTCCTTGTCTTTTACTCTATCTCTAGGAATACTCCATCAAAATGAAAAATACCCTCGTTAAGGGTGCGTGGGCGACCCTACTATCCGCTGCCACACAGGTAGCAGCCCACGGACACGTTTCAAATATCGTCATCAACGGCGTCTCCTACGATGGCTGGGATATCAACACCGACCCCTACTCGTCCTCTCCTGACGTCGTCGTCGCCTGGGGAACCCCGAATACCGCCAACGGCTTCATCTCCCCTGACGCCTTCGGCACGAATGACATGATCTGCCACTTGAACGCCACCAACGCGCGCGGCCACGCAGTCGTTGCTGCCGGCGACAAGATCTACATACAATGGGTCCCCATCCCCTGGCCCGACTCCCACCATGGGCCGGTCATCGACTACCTGGCCAACTGCGGCACGAGCTGCGAAACCGTCGACAAGACCACACTCGAGTTCTTCAAGATCAGCGAAGTTGGCCTGGTAGACGACTCTAGCCCCCCGGGCACCTGGGGCGACGACCAGCTCATCGCCAACGGGAACGGCTGGCTCGTGCAAATCCCCTCGAACGTCGCCCCGGGTAACTATGTGCTCCGCCACGAGTTGATCGCGCTGCATGGGGCAGGGAGCGAGAACGGGGCCCAGGCTTACCCCCAGTGCTTCAACCTGCAGATCACCGGCTCGGGGACTGCGAGCCCTGCGGGCGTCAAGGGCGTTGAGCTGTATTCTGCTTCCGACCCTGGCATCCTGGTCAACATCTACCAGAGCCTGTCGACCTATGACATCCCCGGCCCAACCCTCATTGCTGGCGCGACCCCCGTTGCCCAGTCTTCATCAGCTATTACTGCCTCTGGTACTCCGGTGACGGGAAGTGGCAGCGGAGCAACCACAACGGCCGTGGCGACCACGACTAGCTCGACAACGCTCACGACAACCACCAGGCCGAGCACCACGACAACCACTGCCGGCGGTCAAACATCGACGACGACCACTAGCGTTCAGACTGCGACAACCACCACAACTGGCGGCTCCGCCACCCAGACGCTGTACGGGCAATGTGGTGGTACCGGATGGACGGGAGCAACTGCCTGTCCCTCGGCAGCTACCTGCACGTCGTACAACGCGTATTACTCCCAGTGTGTTCCCAGCTGAGCGAAGAGCTGACCGGGTCTGGATAAAAGCAAGTGATGAAAGGATTGATGTTATGAAGTCACTGTACTTAGGCGCTGCACGTCTAGTCTATATTCGTTCGATCAATGAAATGCGTGGTTGGATGCTCTCAGTCGACCATAGGATTGTGCCTCGAGGGACGTAGTGACTCTATAACTGGATGTCGGTTTACTGTGCGTGAATGGTTGGAAAACTCTTTCCTTGTACTGGCGAAAGGTCTACGTGTGGTTTCTCTTGATGTGCCTAGAATAGGGCGGAATCCGTCATGATTAGTGCGTGGCGATGCAATCGCCTCTGCCACGATCAGTTTGCTCCGGAATGAAACCTCGCCTCACATCCCTTACAACTAGTATGTCGGAATTATATTATTACTGTCGAAGATGATACCGGAATAGGCACACAGTAGGCCATCAAGTGAGGAGACCAGCTCACTTAGGCGGCACTGGAGTTGGTGCCGACTACCTTACAGGTTTAAAACCTGGGACAGTCGGTGATCAGAAGGGGGAAAAAAGAACGGGGGCTGTATATTAGAAAAAAATGCGCGAAAGGGGGTCGGGCTGGGGTGTTCGAGCCGTTGAAGAGGCTTTGAACAGCTTCTACAGGGCGCAATCGTCGGGGGTCCGTCAAGTTTGTATTTTCCGGTGACAGAGTCAGGCCTGGGTGAAAGAAGATTGAGGGATAAGTGGTTGTCCACTTCGATTGGTGATGGGATTATGGTAACCTGCTACTCCTCATCCGTCTCCCAGGATTGATCGCTGTCGCCACCTCCATTTAGATGAGCGATATCCGGGTCCTGCATTGTTCGCTGTATGGCCATCTGAAAGAGATTGCCGGAGCCCCGACTCATGCGAAACCGTTCGTACTCCTCATACTCGTAGTCCATCTCGAGGTCATCGTAAAGGTTGTCCGCTTCCGGCATAGCGTAGGGAACGATCATAAAATCAACTTTCGTCCCCTTGAACATGTTCCGGAGACTCAGGAAGCATTCTTCCGGCGTTTTGCCCGGAGGAATACGTTGTCCAGAAAGTTTGATGGGTTGCGTGATATCCATCGCGATGACCTTGAACTCGGTGAGATCAGGGTAGAGGCCCTTTTTCGCGTCCTTTGCGATGTGCTGAACCATGTCCCGGATGGACGAAATGCAGTCGGTGATATGCAGGAACTCCAGGGAAGGGGGAAACTTCGGCTGGGCAGGTAGCAGCGCATGCTGGATACTGATGGTCTTAAGGGCGGGGAAGTCGCGCAGGGAGCCGATTTTCGCGCAGCTAGAGAGATACTGTTCGATATTATCAGTTTCCCACGGGTCTCGGGCGAAGTCTAGTTGCAAGAGATCAAGGGAGTCTCTGTGGGGGAGAATGGCCTGATAGAGCTCGGCGGCGTTGAACTCGCGAGGGGAGCCTGGAGTTGTCATGCATTGTTCTACTATGTGAGCGCTGAATTTCTGGTATATGAACCCCCTCACGTTCTTACATGCAACCAGGAGTCTCTGCATTGCTGGGACGTCAATATGGCAAAAGGAGAAATCGAAACGCTCGCCAGCAAGGGAAGCGGGAGCCCAGCTGTCGGGGAGAGCAGACCCGAAGAGGTCGCCCCAATGAAAATCTAGGCTCTTCATCTTGGGAAGAACAAAAAGGCCCTTATACGCTGCAATGTTGAAGCCTGCGATTTCGAATTCACCTTCAATACGAACACGGGGTTTCGGGCGAATAGATGGTCCAGCGGCTTCGTGAAGTATTGCCCCCCCGGGAGCCTCAGTCCTCGCAAATTAGGGGTCTTGTTGACTAGCAAAGCCACCCAGATAGTGAGGTCACATTTTTCCATACCCGTGATCCACATTCGCTTCTGCTCGTCCGCAAGTTGAAGGTCCCGGATGACGCGGTGGAATAACGTCAAGTCGTCGGCAGTGAGTGGCTGGGTCTCCTCAGGCGTTGGACCGAGTGGAATTGGCATGATGGAGACATCCTGGACGTGTTCGCCTAGCTCGGGGCGGTTGTACAGGGCTCTGGTGAAGGCAATCGTTCTGCTCCGATCGCTGCTTCGTTCGTCGTCGTCGTCGAAATGGCGGAAGAGAAGCGGCTGCGCGAGAGCACGGAATTGGCGGGAGACGAGGCAGATGTTATATAAATCCAGTTCCTCATCGATCTCTTCGTCAAAATCATTTCCGTCAGACCCATCCCTGATATCGCGGTCTTTCTTTTCAGCCGCCTCTTCCAGATCACGCGGGTCAAGTTCCAGGTAGGCGATAAAGGAGAGAATGTGGGAAACGAGCTCGACGGGGAGGTCCAGGAGCTGCATCGTGTTGTGGGTTCTAGCAAGGGGCAATCGGCAGTTCGCTTGACTTGATGTGAAATCTAATCTCCTCTGAGAGACTTGGTTGATTTCGAGTTGTAACTTGTGGCCTTCCAGGCTGCAAAAGAAACACGTGTTGGTAACGCGTCGTTCGTGGCGTTGATTGGCGGATCAATGACGTCAGGTGGTAGGATCTCCGAAATAGGGAGCTAGGGCTTTGTCGTTAGGGCTGGAAGGGTCTGCATGATGCCGATGATGTCATCATTGCCCTCTCTCTCCCAGGTTTCCTGAAAGATCCAGAGGAAAGCTCTTATTTCTCTCCTCACTCGTCTCAAGACAGTATAATACGGATATACAACACGCGGTAACCCTACCCATTGCAATGCCCGAATCGTTTGCCGCCATCCGCAGCCGTCGCAGCCAGGAGCTGACCCGTCTGGCCGACGAGCACCTCCAACAGGATCTCCAACCCGACGATCGTGAGGCTCTGAAATCAGCTGCACAGAGGGTCTCCCTGTGGACGACGGTGGGATCAGCCGTGGGAGTCAGCCTGGGGCTTTATGCCGCTTTTAGACTCAGGAGTTCCCGCAAGGCGTTCTTCGAGGTCTTTCGCGCCCGGGAGAAACCGACGCAGGTCGTCTTCTCGGATGGTCGGGCTGGTACGAGTCTGCTTCCAATGTATTGACTCGGCTGATCTAATGTCGTTACCAGAGTCCATTCCGGACATTACGCCTCTCCTAAAACCAACTACATTGGGTGACTTTGCTACCTATTTCTTCGCTTCGGCGGGAGGACTGTTTCTAGGGGGCGAGCTAGGTATGATTCTCTCCGCCCCTTTGGTTCCAAGAAGTTCAATAGAGTAGTAACTGACGATACGCTCTCTACAGGCTTCCTGGCCGGTGCCATGAGCGGCAGTCGCAGCATCACGGCCGACCCAGAGAGGCAGAAGAGGGTGGAGGGAGCCTTTCGCAAATTCCGGGCAGAGGCCTTGCGCAAACAGGCAGACGCGTTGGATCGCGGTGGAGATGTTTCTAATGAAATGTTTTAATAGCCGGCTCGTTCTTAATATACAGAGGTCACAAAAGTGTCGCATGCGCAATTCGATAACCTTTCCTTGCTTGAAGCTGCATGAAGCACCCTCTAATGAACACCGCGCTCCATCTAGCCGCCTAGCGACAGAAAATAAAGGCGATAATCAACCACGGCGCCAGAGCCAGTGGCAGGGATGTTGCAAGAGTTGTAGCCGCCCCCAGGTTCTCGTTGTAGTAAGGGAGATGGCAGGTATTGGCTCCGATTTCGGTTGTCAGATTGGTGTCTTTCAGGCACTGGGTGAAATTTCCCCATACCCAGCCCGCTACTCCTGGAGAGTCGTCACCTTCGATGTAGAAGCGGTCGGGAAGCTCGCACCATGCGGCATTCTGGGTCGGTTTGTTGACTGTGTTGGGAGAGCAGCATTGCTTCATCGCGGCGGTCTGATTCACTCCCGTTGGCCCATCTTCAATATAGTACATGCAGTAGTTGGTGCCCGTCTCAGATGGGAGGGCAGGGAGTCTCTGGACTGTTGACGACATGTTGGGCAGGAGTGAAGGGTAATTGTAACTCCAGTGTGAAAACAATTCATGGACTAGGCGATGCCAGTGTATTGATTCTAGTAGTACTTGCACAATCAATGGTGGGGGCTGAGGCATTGTTATGTACTACAATTTCGGCCCCCACAGGGCTTGAGATCCATCATCACTGCCACTTTGCCCGCTGCAGGAATGGAACTATTTTTCGCCCGTTAAATGCCCCGCATCCAGTAAGATCTCCTCTTGGTGTTGGTGAGAAAATATCAACCAGGCGGTTGGGGTGCGACCTGACTCGTTAGTCTGCCCTCCGGCATCACGCTAATGCTGGGAGGTGGATATTACATGGAGACAGGGCAAATCATTACTTAATGTAGGGTTAAGAAAAACAGGCCCTGGACGAGAAATCTAGGCCCTGCTTCGCTTCAAGAAGATACATCAAGTTAACTGTTCAACTCTCTGTGGTGGAACAACCTTCCGTCACGCCACGGGGAAGTCCCCTCCACCTTCTCGACATGTCCGTGTCTCGACGTCATTCAGGCGATGGCAAGTTATCTATAGGAATCGGTCTGCTGCCTGGGTAGCTACATTCTCTCCATCACAAATAATCTTAAAATGGCCCCCGAAAGCGCTCAACCGGGTTCTCGTATCGCGATAGTTGGAGCCGGCGAAGTGGGCGCAGCTGCAGCCTACGCCCTCACTCTCACCTCGGTGGCAAGCGAAATTCTCTTGGTTGATGTGAAGGCGGATTTGCGGGATAGTCAAGTGCACGATCTCTCTGATGTGGCCTATTGCTGCAACAGTGGGACGCGTGTGCGGGCAGCTAGACTGCAGGAGGCAAGCCGCTGCGATATTGTTGTCATAACAGCCGGGTCCAAGTTTTTCCTAGGTATGTATTGAAGCGGAGTGTCATGAGTTGTGGCTAGGCTCACACTCTATCTAGGGGACACCAGTATGCAGCACCTGTACCGGAACGTGGCCATCATACGAACAGTCGTCAATACCATGAGGCCCTTCCGACTGGACACCATCCTACTGGTCGTAGCGAACCCGGTCGACCTTCTGACCTCCCTGGCTCAGGAGCTGTCTGGTCTTCCCAAATCCCAGGTTATCGGTTCCGGTACCTTTTTGGATTCGGTGCGACTGCGTGGATTGTTGGCCGAGAAAGCTGGAGTATGCCCGTCTTCTGGATTGCTTTCTTTACATTTAGGTTGTACATGTAGCAAATTAACCCATGGATCTAGGTGGCAGCAAATTCAATAGATATCTACGTCCTAGGAGTTCACGGAGAGTCGCAGACCGTCGCCTGGTCGAACGCCACTATCGGGGGCGTCTCCATCGACGAATGCCTTCCTTCCGGAACCATCCATCGTGGGGAGCTTGCGCGTGAGTGTCGAGCCATCACCCATGGAATTATGAAGGTCAAAGGGGCGATGCCGTTTGGAATAGGCTCTATTGTGTCCAACATCTGCTCCTCTATCCTCGTGGACAAACGGGATGTTAGGCCCATCAGTCACTATCAGCCAGAGTTCGATTGCTGTTTTAGCATGCCTGTCGTTCTTGGGAGGAAGGGGATTATCAGGACGATTGGAATGCCTCTGAGCAGCGAAGAAAAGGCTAACATTGCGAAGACTGCGAAGGGGCTGAGGGATGCAATGGAGCGAGTGAAAGAGGATCTGTAGAGAGGCTGTGTCTTACGAATAGTAGTAATGATGTTGATCTTTCTTCCAAGAATACTGCAAGCCGAGGAGTTGCGTAGACACAAACAATTAATTTTGACTAGCAAATTTGATATGCATAGTATAATATACTCTTTGGATTAAAGTGAGGTAGTTGTCTGACACCATGACGATTCTGCATCCTTCTTTACCTGTAATCCGCCGGCCCCAGCCCTTCTGCTCGTTCAGCAGCAACCAGGTGCCTTTTGACGGCCACGAAGCTATCCGGGCTGACAGAGATTGAATCAATGCCCGCCCGAGCCAGAAATCGGGCGAACTCTGGATGGTTACTCGGCGCCTGGCCACAGATGCCGATCTTGCACCCTCTCTGACGGGCGACGGAAATGACTTGCGAGATCATCCACTTGACGGCGTCATCCTCCTCATTGAACAGATCAGCCAGCTCGCCCGAGTCGCGGTCCACGCCCAGGGTCAACTGCGTGAGGTCGTTGGAGCCGATTGAGAAACCATCGAAAAGAGTGGTGAATTCCGCGGCCAGGATGACATTGGAAGGAATCTCACACATCACGTAGACCTGGAGCCCATTTTCGCCTCGCTTTAGTCCATGGGCAGCCATTACATCTAGCACTTTCCGGGCCTCTCCGACCGTGCGACAGAAGGGAATCATGACGACGGCGTTGGAGAAGCCCATCTCATCACGCAGTCGCTTGATGGCCCGACATTCGAGGGCGAACCCTTCTTTATAGCGGGGAGAATAGTAGCGAGACGCGCCCCGGAATCCAATCATGGGATTCTCCTCCTTGGGCTCAAACTCGGCACCTCCGATGAGACTGGCGTACTCATTCGTCTTGAAGTCGCTCAGGCGCAGGATGGCTGGCTTTGGAAAGACGGCAGCGCAGAGGGCCGCGAAGCCGCGCGAGAGCTTGTCCACAAAATAGTCCGGCTTATGCTGGTAGCCTATGGTCAACTGGGCTATTTCCTCCTTCGCCTGTTGGTCTGTCAGCTCGTCAAAATGCACCAACGCCATGGGATGGATTTGGATCGCATTGCTGACAACGAACTCCATCCGCGCCAGACCGATGCCGTCCGCAGGGAGACGCCACCAGCGATACGCGGCCGCTGGGTTGGCGAGATTAATCATGACCTGCGTCCGCGCGACCGGAAGCCCTGTCACGTCCACCGTCTGGGTAGTGATCTCCGAGGTGCCCTCGTAGACGAATCCCGTGTCGCCCTCGGCACAAGAGACGGTCACATCCTGGTCTGTATGCAGCACGTACGTAGCGTTGGCCGTGCCCACGACAGCAGGGAGGCCGAGTTCGCGGCTGACAATGGCGGCGTGAGAAGTACGTCCCCCGTGGTCCGTGATAATGGCTGCTGCTCGCTTCATCACCGGCACCCAGTCGGGATCCGTGGATTCGGCCACGACGATCGCCCCGTCCGGGACCTGGTCGATGTCATGGGGAGATCCAACCAGACAAACTGGACCAGATACGGCCGCATCCCCGACGGAGAGACCTTTGCTCAGCATGCGGCCTTTCTTGCCCACTTTATAGGTCTTGAAGATGGTGGCCTCCCGTCGTGAATGCACCGTCTCTGGTCGTGCTTGGACGATGAAGAGCTCGCCGGTGACCCCATCCTTGGCCCATTCCATATCCATCGGACACGCATAGTGCTTCTCGATCGTGCATCCCCAGCGGGCCAGCTGCAGGATCTCCTGGTCGCACAGAACCCACGAGGCACGCTCAGCCTTGGAAGTAGGCACGTTGCGGGTCGGCCTCCGTTCACCCCCGTACACCATCTTCATCGCTTTCTCTCCCCGCTTCTTCTCGATGATCGGGGTCAAATGGACTTGCCCCAGCAGCGGCTTGAAGACCTGGTACTCGTCCGGGTTGACAGCCCCCTGGACTACGTTTTCGCCCAGTCCCCAGGCCGCGTTGATGAGCACCACCTTGTCAAAGCCAGTCTCGGTGTCGATGGAGAACATGACGCCGGAGCCGCTGACATCGGACCGCACCATCCGCTGGACTCCGATTGACAGTGCAATACTCATGTGGTCGAACCCCTTTGCCTGGCGGTAGCTGAGGGCCCGATCTGTGAACAGAGAGGCGTAACAGCGCCGGCAGGCATCCAGCAAGGCCCGGTCCCCGGAGATGTTCAGGTATGTTTCTTGCTGCCCTGCAAAGCTAGCATCGGGCAGGTCCTCCGCGGTTGCACTAGACCGCACCGCCACGCCCAGGCTGTCGATCCCAGTTTTGATGCAGAGCTCACGGTATGCACCCTTGATGGCCGCCGCGACCGGACTTGGCCAGGTGCCCCGGATGAACAAATTGCGCACGGCGTGTCCAGTCTCGTTTAGAGTCGCCTGGCCTGATTCCCACGCCCTCACAAGCGAGGCGATTTTATCCCGGATTCCGTTGGCATCAACATACTCCCAGTACGCATCCGATGTCGTTGCAAAGCCTGGGGGAACGGGGATACCCTGGCTCCCTAGGGCACCGATCATCTCCCCTAGGGAGGAATTCTTCCCACCTACCAACGGGCCATCGGTGCGCCTAAGCTCCGCGAAATTCCGGACTAGGGCAGCCCCATCCCGGTTGACCAGTTTGTTCTCTTTGTCGATTCCAGCCATACCACTTTCATACCATCCGTTATAGGATTACACCAACTCGATGAAAGTCACACGGAGACACTTGATGTAGACGTTACAGATATATCTGGGCAATGGCTAATATCGGAAGTCTATCGTAGGCTTATATCCCAGACAAGAGATCTTATAATATGTGGCTAGACCAACCCACCCAGCCAGATTCCCTATGCTCGCCAATTCTTCTACAGCCATAGAGGCCACACTCCACCCCCGCGCCTTTAGGTTATAATCAGGGCCTCCACTCATTCGGCCGATTGGCGTTTAAGAGGTCCAGGTCAAAGTGGCATATTACGCATGACGTGGCTAATGGCAAAATGGCCTGATCGTGAGGGTACGAGTTCCATCAATCACACCAGGGTTCGGGTCAGCCATCCTCCAGACGGCTAAATCTTATCCAAAACTGTCTTCCGAGTTTAGTTATATGCCTAGACGAGGACTTTAGGCACAAGGTGTCCTGCTTCTACTAGCCTTGGGCTAGCAGGGCGTAAAATCCGAGAAAGCTACGGTAAGTGTTTTGCGTTCTCGCTCCAGCCAAGAAAGTAGTACCTAGCATTCAATATCACAAAGACATAGCTGTAGCCGTACAAGTTCCCCCCTATAGACGCCACAGCAATCTCAATCTTCCGGGTTATCACGACCCATTTCATGCAGCTTCTCTGCCGCCCTGTGCTTGCCCTCGCTGCTCACCAGTGGATTATGCTCAGCCCTGCAGTACAGAGAGTAGTTAGTCGCGAGGTAATGCCCAATCTGTCCGTCAGCCGAAGCGCAACTCACGCTTTGAGACCAGCAGCGACCCTCGCAGGATCCTTGTGGTGTTCTCCGGCTTTGTAAAGCTCCTGACGAGCCTTCTCGTCGTCAAGCTCTTTCAGCATTTTACGGGCATGCTCCTTTGCCGCTTCCGATACATGGGGGTTATGAAGTGCTCTGTTGCCCCTGAGTCAATTATCCATACGGATACAGGTGTGCTTGGTGCGAACATACGCTTTGTAACCCCGGGCGGCGTTGATTCTTTGCTCGGGGGTAGTTTGACGCCCAGTGTCACGGGAGGCCATGATGAATACGAAAAGGTCCGATATGTAAGGCCTTCGCACGACGAGAGAAAGGTCAGTATCGTGTTGCAACTCGATGAAGGACATAAATAGATACATTGCTCTACTAGTATAAATCAGGTGGCCCTAGGGAAAGTCCGGTAGCACCCAGAAAACATCACGATGATGTAAGACACGCAGTTAATCTGGCTCGAGAGGCTGAGTCACGGTCAAGCCACCATTGACATATGCCAGCAATTAGTCTAGCATATGTCTTAGGGCTGGACGTGGGCCCATGGTAGGAGGTGAAAGACATTGGGTGTCTAGCAGCTTCTCCGCGAGAGCGACGATCGGTCCAGTTGTCATCGGGGGATGTATTAACCGACTCGCAAAAAAAAAGAGGTATTCTCATTTCACCATAACAAATGCCGTCCAAGACTACTAAGTAGCATCAGCCCATCCTAATCTACCCCAGAAATTCACCTCATGCGTGTGGGGCCTGTCGAGATCAGATGATGCTCAGGCCACTGCCGGACACACCGAGTTGCTGGAGTTCCGGAGGTAGAGATCCAGCGTGGCAAACAAGGGCATCCGGTTCCAGGGACACCCCGGAACTATATATCGCCATAGTTTACCTCTGTCTTCGTAGTGCAGATGTTCTGACAGATAGAATTTCGAAAATATCCCCCCGTCCCCAGCTGTAATCTACAATCAACCGGAATGGCTCTCAGCGACGACATATCCGACCAGCTATACCACGTCCTCATCCGAGTCTCTGCAGATCGAAAAGATCCCAGTAACCCGGTTGAAAATGTCCAGATCACTGGGACATACACCTCTCTTCCAGCAGCCAAGGCAGCAGCCCATGGCGCGCTGTTCAAAGCCGGGTATGAGCGGGAATGGTTCAATACCTACGAGGCAAAGACCAATATCGTAAAACCGTTCGACACCTTCGAGGGGAAAGGGCTCATGGTCCGCGCCGTTACACCGGACGGGACCACATTCAAGGTCTGCAT
The DNA here is from genome assembly GCA_027569095.1 of Aspergillus conjunctus. Lineage (NCBI taxonomy): Eukaryota > Fungi > Ascomycota > Eurotiomycetes > Eurotiales > Aspergillaceae > Aspergillus > Aspergillus conjunctus. Next base: position 62,110 of record JAPDEL010000023.1, on the reverse strand, counting down.
CGACACGACACTGAACGGGAACCGACTCACTAGTGAGTTGGAAGATGGCCGAATCACATTCCCCCTGTACTATGTCATCCAGGAGAATGCCGAGTATAGGGGCGGTCGGGGGAGCGGCATTCGCGAGGTGAACGTTGAAGGCGTCTTTAGGTCCTATCAGGCGGCCAGGGATTACGCGAATGGTGTCTTGATTGCGGAGGAGGACGGGCTGACGAAGGATAGCTACGAGGAGTATAACGAGGCGAGCCCGGATGAGTCTGACTGTGGGTATGGGGAGAATGTGATTGTGCGGGCAGCCACGAGCAATGGCATGAATTACATCGTGAGTGTACTTAAGACGCAGGAGCTGGAGTCTGTCAGGCAAGCAGAGGCCGCGATGCGTATGTCCTAACCGATACTTTTGGGTTTCATTTATTTGGCACAGCGAAATCGTCCTATATGTAACGAGTCCATTGGGGACGTGTGATTTACAACGATGGTGACCAGCTAATGAAAAACGGAGCTCTCAAACGACGTAAAATCTAGGAAACATAGGGACAACCCCCTCCATCCCGTTTCAGACAGAGTAAGGCTGGAAGGCCCTATCTAGGAAAACACAAGACCCTTAGTGATATCTCCCATCGATGCGAAGTACAGGTCGGAAAAGTAGCTGGTACGCGACACCCACGGTCGCTGCCCCGATGCCTTGGGCAGCTCCCCCGCTGCCCGTTGTACATAAGTTGATTTCAGATCCAGCACAAATTTGCTGTCCAGGTGCCTTGAATCCTCAATAACCGGAACAGCAGCAGCATGGCCCTTTGTGTCCATGTGCTTCAGTATCCTACACGTGAGACGCATGGCGATATCCGCTCCGAGTGTCCATGATGCATTGACGAACCCCAGCACAAGCGTCGCGTTTGGTAGATCCTGCAGCATGAGCCCATTCCAGGTATACTTTTCAGAAGCGTCAAACTTCTTCCCGTTGATGTAGATGGGAATTCCACCGAAGAACTTCATCCTCAGACCGGTTGCGGTGACAATCACATCGGCGTCTAGTCGTTTGCCCGACGTCAACTGGATCCCATCTCCGTCGACCCTCTCAATTACACCGGTCTCAACCTTGGCTTTTGTGGAGCGGAGGGCCTTGAAGAAATCTCCGTCTGGGCAGGCACATAGCCTTTGGTCCCAGGGGTTGTAGCGTGGCTTGAAATGAGGGTTGAGAGGGACACCCAACGGCAGCTGTGCTCGGATCCCCTTTTCGAGGAGCGATCTCGCGGCTTTGGGGAACTTCTGGCAGAAGGTGTAGAAGAGCTGAGGCACTACCAAGTGCCATAGACGACGCCAGTAGTATAGTGCCGACTTGGGTAAAAGGCTAGCCCATAGGGGATTGGGGCGCGCATTCGGGACTGAGGCGAGAAATGTAGGGCTTCGCTGCAACATTGTCACGCATGCGGCGTCCTCCGCCAGCGATGGAATCAACGTCACGGCCGTCGCGCCACTCCCAATCACCACGATCTTTTTGTCGAGAGCATCAAACTTCTCTGGCCAAAATTGAGGGTGGATGACTTCGCCCTCAAAGTCTTGGAGTCCAGGGATAGTCGCTTCCAGAGGGCTGTGGTAGTCATAGTAGCCGGTCGCGAAAATGACGAAGCGGGTGCTCATTTCTTGTGTACTGCCCTCGTTTTCTACCTCGAGCTGCCATTGCTGACCGTCCCATTTGGCAGAGTTGACCCGGTGGTTGAGATGGATATGTTGCTTCAGGTTGTGTGCCGTGGCCGCGTCGTCAAGATATCTCAGGATATCACCACCTCTGGCGATCGGATTCGGTTGATTCCATGGAAACCACTGGAATCCAAATGTGTAAAGATCTGAATCTGATCGGATACCAGGGTAGCGGAAAAGATCCCAAGTGCCTCCAATGCTGTTGCGGGCTTCCAAGATGGCGAAGCGGTAGTGAGGCTGCTGGGTCTGCAGACGATAGGCGGCATTAATGCCCGATATTCCGGCCCCAATAATCAGGACGTCAAATGGGGGAGGTGCCATTGTGTCAAGAAAGTGAATAAATGTGCAATAGCTGGAAACTTCCTCGTGGTCTTTCCCGTGGTGAATGTGAGACCTTTAAATACGCAATCTTAGGTCGGAGGAGCAGCACGGCGCATGGGACTATTTGGCCGCCCCCTTTCCCCTCTGTTCCTGCCGAGGTGAATTCCAAGATGCTCGGGTATCCTCATGATCGCAGATCGTAAGATTCGCATTGTCAATGGTGTATTCAGTCAGGCGTGGCTTCATGTTTTCCCAATGCGGTAAAAACCCTCCGCCTGGTCTCCACAGGCACAAAGCCAAACGCACGGACATAATATCCCCAATATTTCTCACTCAAGGAAAAGCTTGCGAGGGGTATAAAATGCAGTACCAAAAATATAAAGGCGGCCAACGGTAGCTGGTATCATCACCGACTCCAACCCTGCGCGGCGAGACACAACTAGCAGACCATGGCTGCCAACAAATTGTTAGATCTTTTCCTCGGCCAAGTGCAGACGCTGTTTGCCCGATTGCCACCAAATATCCAACACCACCTGTCCCGTCCATATGTCCACAGAGCAATTGCCCTTCTCACTGCGATCCACTTGCTGAGGGGTGTCAACGGCTATCTCTCCCACCGCGCGCAGAACAACTGGGTCTCCGCGCGTCGCTGGGACGCATCCAAAGAGTTGGTGGTGGTTACAGGGGGGTGCAGTGGTATTGGAAAGCAGATAGTGCACGACCTGGCCAAGCTGAACGTGAAGATAATCATTTTTGACATCCAGGAGCCCAAGTTCCCCTTGCGTGAGTGACCCAAAAGCCACGGACCACCACGCCCCCCACTGATTGATCCTACATCCCAGCATCGAACGTATATTTCTACGCGGCCGACCTTACCTCCTCCGCTGTGATCAAAGAGGTCGCTACAAGAGTGCGCAGGGAGCACGGCCACCCGACCGTTTTGATCAATAATGCCGGAGTGGGCTTTGGAGGAACCATCCTGGATGAGCCGGAAGAGCAGATCCGCCTGACTCTAGAGGTTAATACGCTTGCGCATTTCTGGACTGTCAAGGAGTTTCTGCCCAGCATGATCCAAAACGATCACGGACATATCGTAACCATTGCGAGCATGGCGAGCTTTGTGACCCTGGGTGAGATGGCAGATTACGGCTGCTCGAAAGCTGGGGCGCTGGCTTTCCATGAGGGTTTGACCCAGGAGATCAAGCACTGGTATGGCGCGAAGCGAGTCCGCACGAGGTACGTTGACCCTAAGGACCCCGACATACATCCATCAGTTCAATCAAGCAAAGTCTAATGGGGAGTCGATCAGCATCATCCATCCGCTGTGGGTTCAGACTCCCATGATCGGCGACCTCGCAGAGACCGGCACGCAACCCATCATGAGCCCGGAAAAGGTCTCCAGCGCAGTGGTGCAGCAACTCACCCAGAGCAAAGGCGGCCAGGTTGTCGTCCCCGCGTCTTACGGGCTGGCGTCCATGGTGCGTGGGCTTCCCAGCTGGATTCAGGAGCGCATGCGAGATCGGGCCTCGCTACCGTTTGTGAGACTGCGACGGTTGGCGCAGGAGGAATCACGAGGCCAGTAGAGGGCGATGCCTCGATTAGGCTTCAATATTTCGTTAGGTCTTTGTGGTTAATATTATTATGGTTTCTTTCGATCAAATTTTGGTCTCTCTCTTGGTTCCCTGGAGCGTGGCTGCTTCCCCTCCCACTATGCCGTAAACGAATAAAACCCTCCGCCGGTGGCTGAGCCTGTCCCCAGCTGGTTACCCCACGCTGTCCAGACGCTCCAAAAAATACACAGTAGGCCTTCAATCGATCTGCGAGTGGACACTGCCAAGCATTCTTCCAAGCATTCCGGGCCCATGTGATGTGCTGGGTGAGGTCATGCAACGCCTCGGCAAAGCGGCCCCCTGTATCTGGGGAACGCGCCCAGCGTTACTCCACACCGGCAACGCAGGACGAGACGACGATGGGAGCCACGATGCAGCAAAAGGCCTGTGATCAATGCTATAGCAGGAAGAAAAGGTGTTTGATACGCTCAGGATCGTCAAGTTGCGTTCGATGCGAAAAATCGTCTCTTCCTTGTACCATTGTCAGGCACCAAGCGCGCCCAGGTCGCCCGCCGAAACGAGGACTTGCCGGGGTGTCCAGGAGCTCACTGGGGATATGGGACTATTCCCTGTCAGAGGCGAGTCCAGAGGAGGGCTCGACGAAATCCCAGTCCCCCCGGGACCAAGATGCACTGAGCGGGTGCCCCTCCACCCCCACTCCTCCGTGCCTTCTGCTCGGCCTACAAGTAGAAGACTTCTACACCCTGAGTGACATCTACATGTTCGGGTTCACCTTCGCGAGGGATTTCCAGCGGGCCCTCGAATACTGCCACCATCATTCGCCGGACCTACTAGACGAAATATTCATCGCTATGAAGAGCTGTCTCTCCTGGGCCCGATTCAACCTGCTCACCGCAGACCAAGTGGACATCGGCAGTGGCGCCGCATCGGTGGATAAGCTACGGAACGCGGTCATTTCCCACCCCCACGATGCGATCGCGGTCCTGATGCTCGGGCAAGCACTGGCCGCGTTCGACTCCCTAGTCACATCAACAGGCACCGTCTCGATCCTCCGATGCTCCCTATCTCTCGTGAAGCCCTGGTATCCAGATATTGCGGCCATCCAATTCCTAGAGCCCATCGCCATCGCTCCGATCTTTTGGGATACCTTGTGGTGTCTCCTATACCGCGAGGTGCCCGTGATCCGCCCATTTTTCGGCCGTGCGGCCGTGATCGATCGTATAGCGGGTCTCTGCACCTCTCTGCTGCCGATACTGTACGATTTATGCGTTGTCAGTCGTCAGATGCGAGACGGGACAGTGGGAGAAAAGAGCCTCGATGACATCGAGGAGCAGATCGTAGCTTGGTGCCCGGATGATTCCGGCCTGTCCTTGGAGACGTACACCGAGCTCGAGATCTCGTCTATGCGCACACAGGCCACGATGTACCGCAAGGCAGGGCTCCTTCTGATCCATCGACTCCGCCACCCGTTGACATGCAAGGACTCAACCGCCCAGGTCCTTGCAAACGACATCCTGGAAACGCGGAACCAGTTTTTCTCCCGGGCGGGTGCCGGCGCTAAGTTGCAGAGTGCATCATTTCCGTTGTTTCTTGCATTGCTGGAGGTCCCGGTGTCGCCAGAAGGTGTGTGGGAGAGCACGACACGGCTTCGGTCCCGTACAGCCTGCGTGGACCGGCTGGTTGCCTTTCACAATTATTTCTGGGAACAGCGACACTCGGGGTTCAATGGCTCCATCTTTGAAATGATAGGGAATGGGCCGGAGTTTGTTCCCGTTCCGTAATACGTTTCTTCACAGCACAGGGCATTGAAGCCACCGAGGGATGATGATCCCCAGGATTGCTTGAAATGTCAACGGTTCAATTGACCAGATCAGCCGTAATCACCGTTCGATCGGTCGAGCATCCCAGCTCTGGATCCAAGTGATATCCAGCATGAATAACGACAACAAAAGAGCAACTTGCAACCCTTGAAACGAAACACAAAACAAAAACACGCGAAATCGTGTGGAGTCTCACTAGGCCTCTGATTGGCTCAACCAGCTCACGCACATGACTTGATCTGCTGATAAATCTAATACATTCATGCCTTCTCGCCTCAGGCTGCAATGGCGACCTGAAGGGAGAGCACCATTTACGGTCGAAGACTCTAAAAATTCAGGGAGTCGAAATAGTTGCCCCTTATGGGACAGTAAAATCAGGGGCAGTTCTTGATAATGAAAGGCATCTATTCGTGGACGATTAGACGTGTTGAATCCAAAAATATATAAAGAGACTCTAAGTTCACCACTAGCCATAGAATGTACACCAACGGCACTGCCTTTCAAGGGGACTGGTTCATCAGTTGACTCATAGATATCGGTGGAAGTAGTGACATAGTCGTGATCTCTTATTCATTGCTCAAAAATTTGGCCCATAAATATTCCTCAATATTCTCCATGAATCCCCGCTGTCTTGTCCTATCCTCAGAGTAATACAATCAACAAAAATCATCATTACTGGTCAAACTCCAACCCAACCTGTCATCGAAGTACGGCCAGGAAGACTTCCCCGTCTCAGACATAGCTGACCGTAACAGAGCTAGACGAAACAGAAACCGAGGTCAAGACTTGGTTACTCTGCTTGATATCAATCAGCGTCGCCCCGGCCGGGCCGACAGTCGAACCGCCATCGGTGGCCTCCGCTCCAGTGAATGTGACGGTCCCAAAGTCCGCAAAAGGCACGAGGGAACCGTTGGACTCAAAGTCCTCGACGATCCACTCGGCATTGTATTCGCACAGTGTGCCGTCAACACCACCGGTAAAGGTATGCGTGACGGATTTACCAGTGGTGAGGTTCTCCACTGTCGCCGTGCCGGAAGTTTTACTGGTGGCGTCGACGGTCACCTGGATCGTATCCCCGGCGGAGATGCTGATGCCGCTGAAGTCGTACGCGTAGTCTGGGTACCACTCGTACCAGGCGTCGAAGGAGACGGTGCTGCCCTGGATGCAGAAGTCGACCCCGGTCTGGAGGATAGCGGTGGAGCAGGTGTCCCCGTCAATGCCGACCCAGGCGGAGGCGCAGTACTCCTTGGATGAGGAGCCACCGGTTGGGAGCGACGGGGTCGGGACGGTGAACTGCCCTGTCACCGCGGTATATCCCGTGCCGATAAGCACCGCCCCAGCCCAGTTGGAGCTGTACTCCACGTGGGTAGTGTTGGAGAGCTCGAGGAGCGAGGAGCTGTCGGGTTTGTAGGCGGGTTGACTTGCACGATTGGAAGCACGAGCGAAACGGCGAGCATTGCGGGCTTGTCTCTGTGCTGTGAGAGGGGCGGCAGCCACAGTCGCAGCGAGAAGAAGGGGAGCGAAAAGAGTAGAGAATCTCATTCTGGACGGAGGACAACAGGCAGATAAACTTAGTAGACGACTGGTGGAAGACGGGAAAATGGAATGCGAGGAGATCAGTGCAAGCAGAGGGGTTTTTTGAGTGATTGTGATTCTGGATAGCAGAGACTTGCGCGAATTTATATCTCGACTGGACACTACGTTGGAACGATTTTGCTCATTACTAACTCCTCTCGTCGCAATCTCAATCGCAAAATCGTCGTGTGCCTGTCCCGCTTCCTATCTGTATTGCTCTGGTGCGCGATGTTACCCAAAAGTAGCCCATGGCCCACGAGTCTCGCACCAAAGTGGACCGAAAAGGAAGGTGGAAATGGGAGAGAACTGGGATTCAGCAGCTCATTATCCAAGAACGAGTCAAAGGCGGTCCCTTTATCACAGCATATTGGACAAAATTGTGGATCATTTCTGTTCCTGACAGAGAGGAAAGATGAAATCTACCCGTGAATAAATCCGGTGTGCTTTACTAGAAACCGGCTATGCGCCGGACTGCATGAAATGACCACCCCATGTTACCCTCCACGGAATTGCAGGATACTGCGAAACTGGGGTTGGGGAGAAAGAGGGGATACATGGATTGGATTCAGGTGAAGAACACGGAAAGACCCCGAGCTTCCCCGCTGGATGGCTTCTATCCTGTATGGACCATATGACTGTCACTACTGGCTCTGTCGGACGCTGCCGTTTTCAGGCAGGAGTGATATAAAAGACACGAGGATCGATATGCTTCGTCTGGATTCCGGGAGGCCCGCGGGAGATTCCAACTACGGAGCATCATGGAGTTAACCAATCTAATGCCGTATCCAACGAGATAGGTGGCCGTCTGAATAGTGGGGTTGGATGCTACTGTGGCGCCAACTAAAGTAGTTGGCTTGACTGATGGCGCTGGAATGGCGCGATAACAACAAGCTTTGCACAAGCACCACGGCGAATGACACGCCAGTCTGGGCAGTGCGGGCTAGAGGGAGGTGATAGATTAATTAATAGATCTAAAAGATGTAACCCTTCGGGCAGTAGATGCAGGCTGAGAGAGGTAAATCAATGCTGGGAGATTTCCGCATGGATTCTGCAACCGACACCTATGATATGGCTTATCATGCTTCAGGATAATGTCCGGAAAATCTCCCAAATCGCTGTTTAAATCGGCAACGTCGGGGCTTTCTGTACTGTAGGCACCTGTTCTTCGTTTATGCGCCACTACCGCCAGGCGATAGGAGGGAGTTATCTGTGGACTACCCAGGGGAGGAGTGTTATCATTACCACCTAGGAACACAGGTGGGTAACTAAATTGTCTAGACCTCCCAGGATCTGTGGGCCGAGAGTCCGAGTCATGGGCCTTGTCAAGATGCACCTTGTTTAGGGGTAATCCCGCCAAGGGGAGCACAGACCATAGTGTCTAGATTACTGAGTTGGTTGAAGGTTAGAACATCTCTATCCCACTAGTCTAGTCGGCACACAACATAATAGGGTGTTGGATTACATTTTGATAAGAAATTACTGTACGAGTATTCTGATTAAACGCTGCAGAATTCACGGTATTTAATAGCTAGATACACCTGCTAGCAAACATCTAGGGTCGCATCACCCGAGATATTCCAGGTGATGTTCTCCCCACAAGGGCTCTCGACAACGTTGTTACCATTCACCTCCAACGTGATGGAGACGTCGCTGGTGTTGGGGAACTCATCCCGGGCGGAAATCCGGACATCGCCTCCCCCTTCAACGGTACCACCCAGGATCGACACCCCATAGCAGTTCTCAATGAGGATCGCGTTGTTGCCGTTATCCGCGAGATCGACGTTGGCGATCTCTACGCCCCCGGACTGCGAGACGCAGAAGATACCCCGGCCACCGCCGCGGGACACGACCTTTTCAACAAACACGTTGGTGGTGTAGCTCCCGTCCGCGAGCTGCCCGTTATTGTTGGCCATCCGGAACGTCGCGTAGCCAACCCCGGCGGCCACGTTGTCACCGTCGACGAGTCCCACCTTCGCGTTGGTGGTGGTCTGCAGTAGCAGGCCGCACTCGCCAACATCACGGGCAATGACCTGATTGATCGTGAGGCCGTCGATGTTCCAGGTCTCCACTGCGTGACTGCCGGCGCCGGTCACCGTGATGACGTCCATGCTGACATCCGAGTTTGCGGCTTCGTCTCGATCGAAGCGGATGCCTAAGCCGTCGCTGAGGTTCATGGTGATTTCGCCGAGGGCAAGGCCGCGGACGCCGTAAAAGTGCAGGCCAAAGTAGGGGTTGCCGGTCAAGGTCAGGTAGGGGATTTGAACGTCCTGCGTGTTGAGCGACTCGATGGCTCCGTGGCCGTTGTTATACCCAGCGTCGATGGTGCCGCATCCCTCGAAGATCTTCCCGCTCTCGATATTGATGATGCTGGTCCCGATAGAGCCCGAGGCGACGACGGAGACGCGCTGGCCAGAGCTAATCGAATCGAGGGCGGTTTGGATCGCGGTGTAATAGTCGGAACCGGAGTAGACGGCGTCTGAGCCCACCGTGGCAGTGAAGGAGCCATCCTCGCCCGTGACTGTGGCATCCGGTGTTCCCGAGCCGCACTGAGCGGAGGTACTGCCCGTAAGGGCCAAGACGGCGGAGGCGAGGAAGAATCGCGTCATGAGTAGGCCGTTTAGGTTCTATGTGTGGCTTTGAGAGACGGTCGGGCTGAGTGCGTTGTCCGCTTTCCGACTTACCACGAGGGATGGGGTGCGAGACACATTTATATGAGACGTGAGAAAAAAACCGTCGGTGGTGATTCTCCGCCACAAAACAGGAATGGCGATCAGGATATACCGTGGTATCCTTGGCCACTACATCTGCGACCTGTGCGCTGCCGATCAAACATGCGGCGGAGTAGAAATGCCTCCAATGAGGGAGTCTGCTACCCTCAGGAAGCACGGCCTGGTCAGACGTAAAATGTGCGAGCTCCCTGTCCCTGAGACACTTCTCCACTTTTTCCCTTTTCCTTGGCTATGTGTTTCCCCGGATTTCCAGAGTCAGAGGTGTAGTTACCCCGAGGCCAAGACGGGCACCGCAGCCCAAGAGGAGCGGAGGTGGCGCATAATGCAGATGGCCAGAGGTAGAGTTTAGGCTTCACTGTATTGGAGTTGTGGAAGGCTAATAATAATCGATTGCTTCACCGATCAAGCTCGGAAGGAAGATAGTGGTAGAATATGTTCCATGTTTTAGGATAGCGTGGATGGCGTGGCAATAGCGACCGGCGGAATCTTTGATCGGCACCTTTAACCATCCAATATGAACAGAAAATAAAATCATAAACAGCTTCTCGATCCATTCAGAAGGCAAAAAGCAGTGTTGAGTGACAGCAAGAACGCCCGAGGCCGAGATGCCTTTTTACTCCTCACTTGGTTATCCCTTCTTGCCTCGGCATCCGGCCCGGCTGTCGTGTACTTATACGCCGGGATGAGCGGCATCGTAGGAACTAGATATCCGCATCAATCTTAACCTACAATATGTCGTCTTCAACATCACTATCCACCCCTTTGTGCGAAGTACTGGGCATCAGACATCCCATTCTGCTCGCCGGGATGGCACGCGCATCCGGAGGCCCTCTGGCCGCGGCTGTGTCGAATGCGGGCGGCATGGGATGTATCGGTGGACTGGGATATTCGCCAGCGCAGCTTCAAGAGGTAAGTCGTCAGATTAGAAAATCCCTGGCAAGCGGATATCTAACGGCAGCAGATCATCGACGAACTCAAGGAGAACCTGGTGGACAAGTCCCTGCCCTTTGGGGTTGATCTTGCCTTGCCCCAGGTCGGGGGCAGCGCTCGCAAAACCAACTACGACTACACGCACGGCCAACTCGACGAGCTAGTTGATGTGATCATCAAGAGCGGTGCCAAACTCTTCATCAGTGCTGTCGGTGTCCCTCCTGCGAGGGTGATCGAAAGACTTCATGGAGCGGGAATTCTCATCATGAACATGGTCGGCGCACCGAAACATGCGGAGAAGGCACTCAGAGCTGGCGTGGACATCATCTGCGCTCAGGGTACCGAGGGGGGTGGCCACACTGGAGACATTGCCAATAGTATCCTGATTCCAGCAGTGGTTGATGTCTGCAAGAAATATCGCAGCCCGATCACCGGGAAGCCCGTCATGGTTGTGGCCGCGGGTGGCATCCATGATGGCCGCGGTCTGGCCAGTAGCCTCATGCAGGGTGCAATGGGCGTCTGGGTTGGTACTCGGTTTTTGGCCACGAAAGAGAGCGGCGCCAGTCAGGAACACAAGGACTCGGTGGTTTCGGCAGGACTCAACGATACGGTGCGCACGTTGATCGTCTCTGGCAGGCCCTTGCGAGTGCGGCTGAATGCGTACACGAAGAAGTGGGAGGATCAGCCGGAAAAGATCAAGGCGCTCACGGACAAGGGTGTTATCCCCATGGTACATGACATGGAAAATGACGTCGAGACGGACCGGCCGTTTCTCATGGGCCAGGTGGCTGGGGTCATTGGGGATATTCCCGCGGCGGGGGACATTGTGCGTGAGATGGTGAACGAGGCCGTACAGCAGCTGAGCCTGGGGCACAGTTATATCAACCAGAAGCGATCCTCCGTGCTGTAAGCTGAGCATCCGCAAGGGTACGAAATGCACAAGGGGGCTATGATAAATAAATGTAACAGGGTTTCGCTAAGCTGATCGAATTCATAAACAACCAGTTTGGTAGTGTTCGTAACGGGCTTCAACCCTTCTAGACCTCGTTGGTACAACAAGTTAACCTCAACGAGCTAGGTTTCCACCTCCTATTCTGTACTGGCATCGAGAAATACCCTCGGGGCTGTTTTTAGTATCCGGAATTCGACCAGGAGACTTTTGATATTCACAGGTTGGCCAGTGCTCTGAGCTCGAGCTGTCAGGGCAATGTAACCGAAGTAAAAATAACCACGAGGGTTCTCGCAATGACAAAGCTGGTGCAGCGTTAGGTTTTGGTAGTTGCGATCGCTGAGGGCAGTATGAACTTTCAGCCTGATAATTTCGCTTTTTATGGGTGAATTCTATCGCAATCCAGATCAGATGTTAATAGACTGTAGTCCTCTCATTGGCTGCGACGTCTCGGCAAGAATCGTCCAGTGTCCAGATGCGCCAACCCACCCTTGTCTGGGGATTCAGCCGCCCCTTGGCATCGAGACCCAGATCCATCTTCAGGGGTTCTGCATCTTCCGACACGTACGTATCCTGGCCCCTCGAGGCATACATCATGTCTCGCTTCCGCCGTATCACCATCAACAACCACTCCGGGACCACCCAGTCCTATGCCATTTTCGCGGCCGAACCCACCATCTCCCCGCCAGTCGAGCCCGTGCAGAACGATATCATCGCCTCATTCCGCGGGGTCTCAGGCCATGGCGGCCAGGCGATCTTCAAAATGCCGCAGGACAGCCTCCAGGCGCTCTGTGGGTCGCGCGCCCGCGAGATGACCGTCGACAGTGTCCAGATTGAGATCCTCGACCGCAAGCCGATCACTCTGGGTCGGAGCGATAGCGCTGGCCGTGTGACCGCGGGGAGCACTTGCGATGTGAGTATTCGGATGGGCAGTCCGCAGTTTGATGCCGACCAGGCCCTTCCGGGGCTCGGTGATCGCGGCGCCTTTTGTCTACGGACCAAGCCGGATTTTACTTATCAAGAAGCAAAAGCGGGCAAGTTCTCTCCCCCTATTCCCCAGTTGATTCTCCATCGTCCCAGGGAATGTTCTGACGAAACTAGGCCGCTTCATCCTGGGCTATGGCCTCAACGTACCAGATGACGCTGCCACAGATATCGGGCCATCCTGCATATTTTGTCCCGAGCCAAATACGCTCTATCAGATCAAGCCGGCCAATACTTTTTACATAGCTGTGGGTAGCTTTGAACCGCGCAGCCCGACTCCTGATGGATTGGAGCAACAAAGTACATGCTGCAAGATCGATTTCGACGCCCTCCAGACGGACGATGTGACTTTGGTCCACAGTACCAGTGGGATTCTCACCGTTCAACAGTCAACAGACCGCTCGAAGCTCTAGAGTGTTCTTTAATCTCTACAACGAAAGAATATCGAAGGCAACGCGAGAAGTATAATTAATGACGATTTGCGTGTAAAGTCCAAATGTAACTATCAAAGCTTAATGAAGGAAAGCACCTCTTATCCACCGTCTTCCCCCTCCCACCCTATCCCTGCAAGCACAGCCCGGGCCAATCTAGGCGTTCTGGACAATCAGCTGGTTGCGGTCATCGTTGTTGATCTTGACCTTGGGCGGGGAGCCTTGCTCGCTGAAATCCGCCACCGCAGTGCCGGCCGCCTTCATGGTGACATCGATCAACTGGCCGGGAGTGAACTCGCCGAAGCTGATATAATACTTATTCTTGGGCTTGATCTGGTAGGTGACATTGGGCAACGGCACGAAGGTCGCCGCTGGGCCTTTGGACCCGCCGATGGCGCTGCCGACACCGACCATGTAGTTTCCTGTGTATTCCCGTTAGATATCTACCCTAACTCTATACTGGGGAGCAAGGAAGGGGAGACGAACCCTCCGCAGCGTCATCATTGGTGAACGAACTGCCAGCCATAGGAGGCTTAATCTCAAAGGCATTGACGTACCCCCCAGCAGGGAGGACGGTCTTGGTGAAAAAGGGGGCACCAGACTTCGCATCAAGTTCGAGGGAAGTGCCTTTCACGAGCTCGCCGGTAGGGGAAGTGGCACCCATTTCAACGTTCTTGTAACCGCCAACATTCACCTCGACTCCCTGGCTGGGGGATCCGCTCGAGTTGCCCACAATGGCAAAGTACTGCTTGTAGATGGTGAAGGTGGAGGTCTGCCCTGGCGCGGCATGGGCGACAGCCAACACGTTGGACCAGATCTTTTCAGAAACAGCGGGGGTCACTTCGGGGACCTCGCTGAACAGGACATACTGGCGGAATTGGCCGCTGTTGTTCTCGACCGTGATGGTGTACTGGTTAGGCATGGTGAGAAGGATTGAGAGGATAAATCGGGAAAAGTGTTCCTAAGATAGATGTAGAGGAGTCTTGCGAAATGCTGTTACTGGCGCTGATGAGAATGAAGATGAAGAGTAGGGGTGATTTCTCACCATTATATACCTTTTGAAGCCAGTCATTACCTATGTTTGTAGTTTGCATGGTATGGTGCGTGTTCCTTGCGCGCTGTGATGTTGTTTGGGAATAGTATAGATATGACATACATAACTGAGGTACAGATCGACCGATAACCAATGAACAGACGCATTCCGACCCCTACGTAATCTCAAACCGCCCTTTCCAGCTGAATGTCCGCCCACGTTGGTCGTTTCCTGCATCAGGCGTCCTCTCGTCTCGTCAGGTGGGAGGGGCGGCGGCCCGTCGCTTAATCTAACCACCACCTGTAAACTCAACGGCAATACGAGCTTCACGTCGGGCTGTCCCATCACGCGGGGTCTCCGAGGAGAATGATGTGTGCCGTATCAGAATCTGAGAAGTTAAGCCAGCCACGAAGGGGGAGGATGATGCGTCAACATCGCTAGAACAGTCGAAGGAGCCAGCTGAACAGCCTGGTGGACCAAGGCCTGGATGGAGGCTGTATCATTTATCGAAGGAGTCAATTTATAGCGGGAGTTTAAAATGTCATCCCAAGAAACAAGGACAAAAACAAGCGAGCATACATATAGAGCTTTCTGGGCACAGCTCCTTACACCACAAACCACAGACAGAGAAAATTGAAAGCACAATCAATCACGATGTCGGTAAGTGTGAATGTCTACAAATCTAGGTTTGATTGAGCCGAGCAGTTAACAGGTTGACGTAGAGCATTCCCTCGTCTCTGCCAGACTCCGAGCCTCCCAGATACGTTGATCTCCAGGATGATTTCTTCAAGAACTCTACCTGGTCCAACGACCCAGCCGACCTGAAGCTCGACACCTACTTCCATCCACAAAAGCCATCACTCGGAAAGGACTTTGGCATTCAGGGGCTGCGGCCCGTCATCAAGGAACTGGAGGAAGAGATCTTTCTTCTGACGGACGATACAGGAAATTTCTACATGTGGCAGCCTGAGGGGGGGAATTTGTTTCGCATCCGAGTAGATCCCAATGCGGATGCAAAGACAGCAGCAGAAACTATCATGAATGGCGTTGGGGATGATAAACTTGTTCAGATGTTCAATCCGAGATATTAGCTGTCTATCCTTTACCTCTGGAAATCTGAATTAGCCATGTGAATTTGGCATCGTGTTGAATTGGGTTACCGATATATGTTGTCCCTAGCCCCTAGCCCAAGTGTGCATTCTGCGTATCAGACTCCCAAAGGAATGCAGCCATGGAGGAACAGCATATCCATCATTCTCAATACAAGCTGAGATTGAATTGATTGAGTGTGAGTAGCGTATACCGAGCTTACGGACATCCCCGCACGGTGCTAGGCATGGCTGAGCCATTACTTCAGCTGGAGCAGCTTTGAAGTCGTCTCAATCGCACCTGAATAGATGCACTTGCTTTGGAGAACTCGCCTTGCACCATCAGCTACGCCACGCAGCAGCATTAAATGCCTCGAGTCACCGGAAGTGAGACATGCGGTCATCTAGGGCGTCGGTGGCGGCGCAAGAAGGCCTGCTTCCTTTGTGTTTCTAATATTGGTCATGATATCCGACACCAAGGCCAGCTGGTCTGGATAGTCAACCGCCATATCTCTCATTCTTGCCTGCATTTGTAGGGTGAAAGCGTCCCCTGAATTGCTCTCTCCACCCCCGTCAACCTCTTTTGCCTTTGGTATATGACAACTTATAGGACCATATCCAGCACAGCAGAAACAATGGATTGGGCCCCGGACAGGTTCAGTGCATTTGCCGGCAAGGCCAAGCTTGACGCGACGGTGATGCAAAGCCAAACGAACCCGATTACGGACAAACTAAATCTGAAGGCGGATATCCAGAAGGTAAAGGCGGAATTTCCCAGTGCTTGACTCTGAATCCATGTTCTAAGGTCTCGTCGATACCAGTTTTATCAATGGGTCAAGGACCTCTCAGCCGATCCGCGAGCTGGTGGTATTCCACGTCAATACGTCAAAGATGTGCAGCTCCTCCTGAACACGTTTTTTCCAGCTGGGTGAGTTTCCTGTTCCCTCAAAGGTCTCAACGATTCTCGCTTCCCGAATTCTAACTGTCTGCAGACAGACTCCTAGTAAGGAGATGGTGCTCCGCATTCGAGACCAAGAATATCCGCGCAACACCGGCCAACGGGGTGCCACGCCTATGCAAGCGGCTCTTGGAACATCTCTTTACCCATTGGAAATCACGGACGCGGCATCAGCGCTGGGATTCATCTTCTCTGTTGTCAAACCCACCGTTTCAAACCCCACTTGGGAGACGTACTATCTCCCTTTGCTCGCAGTGTATTCAAGGTGTCTTTATTTGGCATTTATCGCCAACCACAAAGTTCGCGACCCCATGGCGACCTCCTTGGGTGATGTGCCTCTCGTCAGTTGCGCTATGTACGTTGGGAGCGACGCGAAGCCGCAACGCTTTTTCTATGGCTGCACGGCTCCATCCATGGCCTGCAACATCGGTGATTATCAGGTCGAGCGAGAGAGCCAGCGTGTCATGCTGGATACCTGGCGCCGTGAGCACATTCTGAACAAGGCCCTGAGCCAGGTGCCGCGATCGCCGAGCGAGAGTTTGCCTACCATTCCCAAATTCTCCCCTCACTACGTGACACAGCTCCAGAATGAGCTGTTCCGGGATTTGCGTGCCACACCAGCGCTCTCCACCGCATGCGAAACCTTATGGACTACTTTGGTTGCTGAATTTACGGCCATGTATCTAGAGGGGCCTCCAGAAAAGACTATCCCACCCATTCCATTGCCTTTAGCGAGAATCAAGCCGCACAAGACACTGGGTCCGGCATTGGGACAGCTGTTGGGGGCTTTGGTGGTGCTCAGATTCGACAACGATGACTACAGCCCACTGGCAACTAAGGTTATCACAGCTTTCAAGGCAATCTTGAAGCATTACCTTACGCCCCATATGTACGAGCCTACGGACACTACTTTTACCACAGAGATTCAAGCGCCCGAGGAATTCGGAGCGGTGCGAGACACAGCATTGGAGGCCTGGTGGGCGGCCGGCAGTTCTTTGGCATTTGAGGTTCTGGAGACCTTGTACGCCAGACACCGCCAGAACAACTTTCGTGAAGCGCGGCCCTTTGGTCGGTGTGCAGAGACCTACTGTGTCACCTCGTTGTTGTAAGTGCCGTCCTGTCTCCTTTCCAACTGTCGGATTTGAAATTAATATGTACCCTTTCAGACCGAACTACTTTCCCTGGCTGGGCCAGACGGGAGCTTCAATGTCTGACGTGCGAGGAATCTGTATGAATGTCCACGACGTAGGTTTCTCCCTCTGCTTCCAGCAGACGTTTACCAGCGGGGACCTGGCTAAGGCAACCGAGAGGGGGCCGTATCTCCTTCCGTGTGCAAATTGTCGGGTTTTATTGCCCCTTTACAAGCTGGATGTGAGCGACGACGCCTATAACAAGGATATTCTCACCCTCGGACCGCAGGACCTGGCCTAAGAGGTTCTTTTTGCCTTTGTTTCTGCCAAGTTTGTTTCGTAATTTAGTCAATATTCAGTGTCTGAACGCGTATTCAGTTTCACCCGTAGCTTTCTGTAATATACTACTTCTCTTATACATCATCATGGAGGGAAAGTCGGCTCCGAACGCCAGCGCCATGTCCTCCGTAGAACGGGCTAAAACTCCCGATCCCACCACCCCAGGGCAAGCCACAGAACGGTAGGGCTGAAGAAGAACCGGCCCAGCCACCGCGCCGCTCGCCCTGAATTTCTTCATGTGCTTCGTCTTTCGTCTTAGCGCCATGCGGGGTGTGTCCAGAGGTGTGGTCTTCAGCATAAGGCTAGTCTAACCTAGAATTGAGCCCCCGCTTGACACGATTGGTACGGACTCGCCGGCCTCAAGGCTTTCCTGCACGGTTTTTGGCTTGATCTAGCTTATATGTTTCATTTTTGCTTTTGTTCCTACCACTCCCTGACACGCCGCATGGACTCTGAAGAAATATGGCTGGCTGAAAGCTTCAGCTCTGTATCATGTAGTGATGCCACAATTCAGGAGATGAGCTGAGAGATAGCAGGAAGACGCCATGTGATGTGCTGTGAGGCGGCCGGATGGCAGGTAATCAGGAGACTTATTGTCTTCTAAGGTGTAGATAAATCAAAACGACTGTCTTGACAGCCTGCAAATCACTGAAAGTATCCATCAACTTGGGCAAAATTCATAATGGTCGTCTACGGAGTGGACAATCGCCATGAGTATGCGTCGACTGCCACTGGTGGTCCCACCAACCAGCAGCGATTGTAGGCTGTTCCGATGATATTCCCATCTATCCGTCCTTTGGCGTGTCTAACACTTTGGGCAATAGGGTGATGCAGTCTGTCGGCTGCCTGGTGAATGTGGTCGACCTCACCAAGATGGGTGACAGGTTCTACGCCGCGAACCCCCGATTCAATATGAAATCTCTTATTATGAGGTTAAATCAAGATTCAAAGCCAAAGGACCTTCATCCCGATGTAAAGTTTGGGAACCAGAGCTGCCTAGCCTTTGCCACGGCCTTCCTGGTGACGCCCAACCGAATCGTCACCTCCGGCCACGCTGCCTGGAAGATGCCGCCGCTGGCACCGGACAGCATCGACTGGCGCAATGTTGAGGACATTAAATCCTTCGTTTTCGTGCTTGATTGGCTCATGGATGATGCGAATGGGGAATGGAAGGAGACAGAGCTGATTCCAGCAGAGAACGTGTATAGAATCGACCGGTACGTCTCTTCTACCCGTACTAGTAGTAAAGGAAATACACCAGAACGAAGGCTCAAAACTGCAGGATCACGCGCTTGACCCCGACAGATCCCAATGTTCAACTGCCAGGAAACCCAGACTTCCTCATTATGACCCTAGACCGACCCGTCCCCAACCGAGCCCCCTTGCGCTTTGCAGCCAGTCAGCCGCGCAGTGGGGATGCCATCTGGATCCCCGGATATCCATACGGGACGCCGCTCAAGTTCGCTCCAGGTCACATCGGCCTTTATCCGGATGATCCAGCTGCGATCCAGACCTTCGACTGCCTTCACACCGTGTGCACGTACGGCGGGAATTCTGGGTCACCGGTCCTGAATGCGAACAACGAGGTGGTGGGGATCCATCGCGCAGGTTACTACCTCGACTTCTTCGTCGATGCCAACCAGCTCATCCGGCCTGTTGCGTTGCAGACCGTTCCTACAAATGCCGACGAGTATGCGAGAGCGACGCGCACTGACTCCCTGCGCTGGTTTTTCAGTGGCAACTCCAAGGTCCAGCTGGGAGTTTACTTCTCGCCATCCCTTGGATCCAAGTTCTGTGACATCCAGGTCTGGCACTCGACTCAGGGTTTGGGCCCGGGAGACCAGCTGGGGATTATGCGGACCGTGGACACAGCTGAAGGCCTGAGATGGTTCGATTGCGGTACCTATTTCGACGCGAACATGCTTCCCATTGCGATGCTTCACTTTTCTTTCCGTGTGCTCCGAAAGCCAGACCAGAAAGCCCCCGAAAGTCGCAATTATTCTCGGGTCAGAATTGTCGTGAGCAACCCGAACAATGGCAAGGAAAGGGTCGAGATGTGGGTCAACACTCCACGAAAGGTCACAGACAGCGATTTCGCAAATTGTTTCCCTTTCAGGATTCTCGGCGACCCTATTTGGGATAATGGAGTTTGGCCAGGCAGGGCCGGTAATCCCTAGGTAGTCTTGAAGAAGGAGACGTCGACGTAGCAATGTGTGCCGGGATCTTGGCGCGTTAGCATTTCACAGTAAAGAGGACTTTATCGAATACCGAAATACTTTGACATTTACATCCCAACAAAGGTCGTTCTATGCAGGACTTTCAAATAACTCATTAAAGATGGGAGCTTAAGATTTGAAATAGACGCTTGAGGGTCCTGGTGACGGTCCTCCAGTCGTTTTATTTATCTGCGTTGATTATATATACTTTGCACCCCAGGTTCCCGTCACCCAGCACCGGATCGAAAGGGTCAAACCTGGACACACAAAATGTTGATCATGATAACTAGAGACATCTGAAAATTGAGATTCGAAACGTGCAAGTAAAGGCGAGAGCGACCTATTTAAATGCGACATTCACCCGGTTCCCGCTACTCTCCGCCCCCTAACATAGACATTCGCTACATTGCGATCATCACCAGTCATGATGTACTTTTCGAATATTCTTCGTAGCGCGTCGCTCTCTTCCCGGGGCGTCATCGCCGACTCCAACCCGGTCGTGGTTCTCACCCAAACAGCGTCGAACTCTTTCCCGACCTCGAAATTGCCAATCTTGTCATCCAGGCAAAGAACCTTTGCACCACCCAGGGTTGCCAGATAAAACACCTCTTCAAGTGTTAGTGCGCCGTCCTTGCCTTCCGATAAGACTTCACGAGCGTTGGATGCGATCATCGCCTGTCGAATGACAGAGAGCATTCCCGACGCCCAGCCACCGCCGCTGTCAGTTCCCAGTCCAACCTTGATGCCACGCCGCAAGAAATCCCGAACGGGAGCGACCATAAATCCTCCCCCCACCGTCATGTTGGCGATCGGGCAATGTGCGACACCGCACCCCAGAGCGCGAATCCGCTCCTTTTCATAGTGGGTCATGATTGTGCAATGAGCAAGAATGCTTCGGCGATTCAACAGCCCATAACTCTCGTACAAGTCCGCCTCACTTCCGCCGAACTGGGGGAAAAGTTCCTTTGTTGCATCAATCTCCTGTTGCGCCTCGTTGAAATGAGTTTGAATGGCTAGCGTGTCATCGCGTTTCACAATATCTCCCAGACCCTGCAGGAGCTCCGGCGTACATGAAATCGCGAACCTCGGCGTGACAACCGGCTTCACCAGCGCGGTGTCTGGGTTCTCGCAACCACGTAGATTGCGAATATATTGGATGCAATCTTCGGTCTCCCTCAGAGAAACGGCCACACTTTCCTCCCTAATGTAATCCGGTGCATTCCTGTCCATATTGCACTTTCCTATCAGCGCCCTCTGTCCCTTCATCCAGCATTGCTCGGCCAGGACCTGCGTTCCCCCTGCGTGCCGGGAGCTGTAATACGAGGCCGTCGTGATGCCTTGGCGAAGGAAATCGTCAACCGTCTGCTGGTATATCTCCCGGGCGTAGTCCCGGTCCGCAAACCGTGCTTCGACGGGAAATGTGACCTCTTCAAGCCAGTCCAGGATGTGAAGACCCTGGCCAAGACCCCGCATTGGCCACTGTGGGGCGTGGTTGTGTGTGTCGACGAACCCGGGGATCAGGAACTCTCCATGGGGCAAACTGTGCATTTGGGCATGTGTTGGAAGGCTCCAGCCGCCGGGGACATCCTCCGGAGACTTGTAGAATTCGGTTATCTCGCCATCCGTGACGACGAGTGTGGCTTTCTCGTGGACCGCGAGGTGCTCGCTGTCCGTGGAGAAAATGACAGCGCCTTGGAAAACTTGGATTGAGGACATTATGGTCCCTCTAGTCTTGATGGCGGGGATTATAAGTGAGAGTAGTACTCCGTATCGTTCTGGAGACACGACAGAAACGTCGGGCTTGATATGACATGACGGTGGGGTAAGCTGTCGCCGTCGGGCGAGCTCGGCTGAGTTTACCTCACTGTGTTTATCTTGTTTATCGCGACCCGCCGTACCTGCCTAGTTTGGCGACTGCACGTGCTACCTTCCCCGACCCAACAGAAACAGAAGCACATGCCCGACTCTAAACAACAATCCATCGAACCTTTCTCCGCAGCTTCAATGGACCGCTCTAATGCATCATCCCGATTGAATGACGCCCCCCTCAGGAGAACCCAGCGGGCACCCCGAAGCTGTCGATCTTGTGCCTCTCGCAAGGTCAAATGTGATAAAGCGGTGCCCTGCTCAACGTGCATCAAACGAGGCGAGGCCAATCTCTGTATGAGGGAGGTGGTTATTGTGCGGGGTGAACCAACAACGTATGTACCCTAGTTGGAACAGTTGCTATCGAATGTTATATCTTAAGTCTTCGGCAGGTGGAAGGATGAGGGTAAACCTACATATGAGGAGCTGAGCCACGAGAACCAACGCCTGAGACAGGAAATTGAGTCCCTTCGGACGGAGAACGGACGATTGACTGAGAGTCAGGCCGCCTCCAATTTATCTCCTCTACGGGCCGAACCGGGGTGCAGGGTTGAGCATGATGAGGAAGGTCTCGAGGAGAGATTGTGGGAAATGCTTTCTGCCGCATCGACAACCGCGGAAACCAGCGTTCAGACCTGGGCCGACGTTGCCCTTCCAAGCGCAGCATGTAGCCAACAGCTTGTCGCATATGACCGGACGTGGAATTCATGGGTACACTACGCTGTTGAGTATCCGCGCTTTCAGGAACAGTGCACCAGCTTTATTATCGCCGTGGGAAAGGGTCTTGCACTCGAAAAAGCCGACCCGTCGTGGATGGCTCTTTACTTCAGTGTCCTAAGTGTAACCTCCCCAATATCGTTGCTGTTGAAATTATGGCTGAAACATTGAGTGGTTGTGACAGGCCGCAATTCTCATGATGAGCGACGATGAAGCGGAGAACCTAGTGCTCCCAGCAGGTGAGTCTTCGCTTGAACAAGTGGTGGGTCAGTGTGTGAACTGAAATGGAGCTAGGCTTCGACCGTCGAAGAACTTCTCGGATGTGGTACGATGCCGCCATATTTTCATTATACAAAGCGGATTTCATGAGAGTTCCGCGGCTCCACACCGTCCAGTCAATAGCGATCCTAGGGATGTGTTTCAACAACTGGGGAGACGTGGAAATTGGACGGCACATGTGGAGCTCTGCCTTACGAATAGCAAGAAGAATTGGATTGAACACTCCTTATTCAAATGCTGCTGCTTCGTGTTTGAGCGCAGAAGGTCAGCACCGGTTATGGTGGACGCTGGTGATCTGTGAATGGTAATCGATCACTCCTTGCTTAAAGCTTCATGGAAGTGATACGAACTGAACTGACTGACATGGTGGCAACTAGGTTGACTCTACCCTATCGGCCTCCAGAAGTTGATGATATTGACTTCGACGTGCCCCTTCCATGTGCTACCTTGCCAGATCCCGGGGACGACGATCCTTCCCACTATCACGTATATTATCATATCTTTATGGCAAGAACTGCGGCTGCCATTTATCGCTTCCGTGTCACTATTAGGTCAGGCTCCAACTCCCTTGATGAGATCGTAAAGGCAGTGAAAACGGTCGACGAGGAGTTGGCAGAAGTCATCGACGGCCTCCCCCGCCTTCTTCAGCCCGACACCGACCTCAAAGAAGAAGAGTTGCACCAGCTTGAGCTTGCGCACCCCTGGATTAGGTGGCAGCGTTACGACCTTACATTAGTCCTTCTTCACCTTCGCCTGCGCATCCATCGTACGCTGCAAGCACAATGGTTGTCATCTCCTAATCAATTTGACTGGGCTAGAACCGTCAGTGTTAGCTCGGGAATGAGCGTTATCTGGATAAACCGCAATTGGGACCAGCCAACCTCCATGCGGAAGCAATGGTACCCATGTTCTCCATGTGTCTGTTCGCTTGAGTGCTCACAGCTGCAGGGCCCTATCCTACCACATTTTCGTCTCGGCAATTCTTCTTCTCCGCGAATGTCAAAGCGACCGGACGACCCAGGCAGAGGATTATTACGAAGCGTGCCGGACTGCCATATGGTTGCTAGAAGAGGTGCAAGAGTGGAACGCCGTTGCAAATTACGCAGCGATAATACTTCGGGATCAGTTACACAACATTTCTTCGGCTATGAACAACCTTCTGATTTAGCGCAATGCCCTCTTCTGATTTATTTGGCCTCAGAGACTGCCTATTAAGTGAAAGCCGAATGCTCTTCGCGCATCTATCCCAAGCCCGTCCAACCCAACATATCCATGCAGCCGGGTCTCGTCAAGGTCACTGCCCTCTGAGTAATCTGGGGCCGGATGACCCTCGAGTGTGCAGGTTAGCTGCGTCTTGACATAGTCTTCGTTTACACGAGTCGTGGGGCAAGAGGCTATAAACGCGACAGAAGCGTTGTTCTTCCCTAGGTGTTCCGTGTCTACAGCATGGCAAAGCTGGAACGCAGCGGGTTAGCCAAAAGGTGAGGCAAGACATCAAAACAATTAAGCAGTAAAAACGAAACTTACATCACAGTGCCACCAAACAGTATCCCCTGCCTTCACTGGTGGGGCGTACACCAGACACTCCTCTAACCTGAGATGGGGATGAGAGGCCCGACTGAGGCGCTGGCTCTCTGTCTTGAACGTTCCCGGGAACCACCCTGTTGAATCATCAATCGCCCACTTTTCGGCATCCATGATGTCCTCCTCCTCGACCGGTGGCCTGAAGAATGGCCGCAACAGGATGTAAGCAATCACGATTTTGACATTCGGATAGAACATGATGGTGCCTTCCCGCGGAGCCGTACGTGTTAGGGCAGTCCACCCTTGGAAAGTACGCAGCACCTTCGAGTGGGCCACCCCCTCGTATAAAGTTTGATTCGCTTCTTTGCGCACGCTCAAGTCATAGGGATCAAAGTCTTCTGGATCCCCTGCAAAAATGCTCCCATACACTTTTCGGTATGTTGGATCGGCCCAGCGGCAAAAGCTGCCAGCGTCAACGTGAGGGCCCAAGCCGAGGAATGGTTGCCCCGGAGCACGGTCGCGAACGCCATCTAAATAGACGAGAGGGTCTGGGGATGAGTCACCCGTTGAATCGTGCCACAGCTCATTCAGCTTACGCTGCAGTTTGAGATGGTTGGGATGTGAACGGAGGGCGTTCTGAGTTGGTGAGTTGTATAGGATGAGCATTGACGGGCTCTCCTCGGGCCAGCCTTTGATGGAGCCTTCGTTGTCGGCCACAAAATGCTTCAGATCGTGGTACAGTTTGGCTGCATCCTCTTCCGCAACAGTCTCCTTACAGACAAAGGTCCCGATGCGTGTGATCTCGTCCCGTTGGGCATCCGTAAAGCCATTCTTGAGGATTTGTGCCGTGTCAAACACCGGTATTATCTGATTTCCCTTTCCCGCTATCTCATCGGTAATATTCTGCAACTCCCTGCACACCTTGATCCAGCTTTTACAGAGAGCCTCAGCACCGTATTCTGCAATGATAGCTTTCTTCACAGCGAGGAAGTCAGGATCTGCAGCCTCCTTTGCGGCCTCACGGATGTATTCGGCCCAGGAGGGCCATTGTTTGATTGGAGCCGACATGATGACTCTTGTCCGAAACCTTCGGCGTTCGTTGGGATAGTTTGCTCTTTCGTCGATTCGAGTGCGAATATGTTGAGAAACTAATACTTATTGCCCGATAAGCGTTGGTTTTCGGACCACTGGTCATGGGGTATTAAATAGCTTATCGTTAGCGTTAACCGAACCGATGTCCTGCAAAGTTGATTAACGTACTCGTGGACTCGAACGAGCTCGCCCGTTGGGAAGGCCTGCATTATGAAATAACTTATCGTCATATCACATCGCTTACTGGTCAGCTCGCCCGAACTGGGCCGAGTTGGGGTAATTCTACCCTCGTCTAGCTACTAGTTCGTCTGGCGTGTCCGGGGGGGCGGGGCCTAATGTCAATTCCGAACAGTGGGTACAAATTACAGGTCTGATAAAACCGCAGCCACAAAGCGATAAGACCAATGGCCATGAAAATCTCGGCATTATAAGAGAGACTGAAACCACTGAAGTTGTTCCATGATGATGACCGCTCCTCGGACGAAGACCACTAGACTAAACCATGACCACATTTCAGCGCAAACACGTCTCGCGATGGGTCCCGGCAGACCACAGGGTGCTGATGCCCCTACTTCTTGCCGTGACCATCGTCAACTCGGCAGTGAGTCTCACGTCGAGTTCGGAGTCGAGGTGCCTTCACTGGTGCTAACCCCTGCCAGACTCTAGGGTACGACTCATCCGTCATGAACGGCCTTCTCATCCTACCGTCATACTCTGAGTACTTCCACCTCACCACCGCCACTGAAGGTCTCAATAATGCAGCTATGTGGATGGGAGGCATCCTTGGCGCTTTTCTCATGCAGCCTATCCCCGATCACTTTGGTCGTCGCCGTGCAATCTTTATCGCCTCGATTGTTACCATTGTTGGCATAACCCTGCAGGCCGCCTCCCAGAACACAAGCATGTTCGTTGTGGCCCGCATAATTGTCGGAATCGGCTCTGCCATTAGCAACGGTGCGGCTCCAACTCTGCTAGGTGAGCTCCTGCCTCCTCGTCGACGCGCTCGGGTTCTCGGCCTGTTTTTCTCCTGCTTCTACGTCGGAAGCTTGGCCTCATCCATTATCAACTACGGCAGTCAGAACATCAGCAGCACATGGGCCTGGAGATTGCCTTCGCTCCTCCAGATTATCCCTAGTCTACTCGCTATTATTATCTTACCTTTCGTTCCCGAGTCTCCTCGCTGGTTGATCGCCCATGGACAGAGCGAGGAGGCCCTTGAAGTCCTCGTTATCATGCAAGGCAAGAACAAGAGAGACATTCAGCAAGGAAGCGAAGAGGTTCGCAAGATCAGGGATACTCTGGTTCGTGAGGCAGAAGAATACCCACGCAACCCGTGGAGAGAAATTGTTTCCACCAAGGGAAATCGGCGCCGACTGGTTATCCTATGCACGTTTGGCCCAATGATCAACATGTTTGGTAATTTCATTATCTCGTGCGTGCTTCCATCAATACAATGTCCTGTATTTTGTTGCTAATCTGTACCAGGTACTACCTAACGAAGATCCTCAGTCAGGCTGGTATTACAGACACCGTAACCCAGACCCAAGTCCAGGTCATCATCAACTGTTGGTCTTTTGTTGTTGCTATTGTCGGTAGTTTCATGCTCGACATTCTCGGTCGAAGAATGCAGATGTTTATCGGGGTAGGCGGGATGGTGGCCACGCTGTTGATGATCGGAGGCCTCATTAAACGTAAGTCTATCGACTCAGTTTATCCTACTTTGGCCTCAGAAGCACTGACTTTGGGCTACCAAGGCTACGGGTCGAGCACCAACACATCCGGCATCTACGGTACTATCGCGGTCATCTTCCTGTTTCAAGGGTTCTACGCATTCTCCATAACCCCGATGACAAGCTTGTACCCCACGGAAGTATCGCCATTCAAGCTCCGTACAACTGGTATCGCTATCTTCCGAATGCTAGATTCTGGATTTGGGTACCGCTTCCTCTCCTACAGTCACCTCATTAGGACAAAATGTGCTAATTTCTCGACGCGTGCAGTCTGCTCGCCTCCTTTGCCATGGCGTACGCAATGGCTGACCTAGAATGGAAGTTCTATTTCATCAATGCCGCTTGGGACTTTGTCTTCCTTATCATCGCGTACTTTACGTTCGTTGAAACAAAGGGACTTAAGCTGGAGGAGATTAACGCTAGGTTCGAGGGACCAGAGGTGCTTACTGGGGTTCTCGATGACTCTTGTTCGTGGAGCGGTCTGGGAGACACAAAGGATTGTGGAGTTGTGCCTAAGGCTCAAGAGTTATGAATAACAACAGCTTCCTTATGAAAGTAATCTGTGGTGGCGTTCTTCTATGGTTGAGGCTTGTAGCCTCGGTTTACATAAATATCAAACACCACTGAAGCGTCTTCTCCCCTGTCTACATGAAAGCTGAGATCAGCAGTTATTATTGGCGGATGATAACATTTTAGTTTGTGTCGTGGGACACTTGGCCCGAGAGAGCCCCATCGTAGCTACCGACATGGCAGTTGGAATAAATATGCTGAGTCCCGTCCACAATGCTTTCAAAGCTCTCAAGGCACAGCCTGCTCCGGCCAGATACGATCTACGGCCAAGATATCTGGTGATTCTATTTGTCATTGACTCCGAGGTGCACCCCTGGGCGAGATTGAGGAATCTTCGTCATGCCAATCTTTCCGCAGGGGGGGCTTGCCTTGCGACCTGGCGCTTGCGAGCTAATGTTGGATGCGATTCGGGGCCGGGATGTACCAGTAAATGGTGGTTGGATTTTTCATTGGCTCCGAGGTACCTCCAACGCGAGCGAAGGACATCTCCATTATGCCAGGCTTTCCGCGGGAGACTTGCCTCGCGAGTTGGAGCTTGCAAGATACTTGACGAAGGGGCATTTTAATGATTTCGGGAACGGGATTCGCCAATGGTAGCTTCTGCGTACGTTGGAGGCATTGCTCGCTTGGCCCCCATGAAAGCGTCATGTAAGCGCCAAGCTACCGAGAGGTGGTGAGGTAGGTATTTCCTCAAAGTGAGCCCTGAAATCCTTGCGGGGGATGTGCAAAGGACTATCTCTCCATTCTAAGGTCTACCAGGCTACATACAACCTTAAGAACGCTACCCCTCCTCCACAAGATGCCTCAGGATCGCCCCAGACACCCTTCACCATCTCACAGCGTTTAGTATTTCCCTCAGATAACCTACGCGCGCGCTGTATTCTCGGCCTTCGCGATGATGGGTAGTGGCTTAGGCAAATTCTGTCTGAAGATGTGCCGCTTGATAAACCAAGGGAGCCACACGGTCAGCTCATGGTTGATATAGGACTTCGTTGGAACCGAGAAGACCTCTGCCGGAGACGTTAGTGCAAGTATAAATGTGGGTGTGTGGGTGTTAACTTACGGTCCAACTCTTCTAGTGTCAGCTGCTTGGTCTCTCTGACGAAACAGAATATCATGCCCCAGGCTATAAGGTTGAGCCCAGCATAGAAGCCAACTTGAACGGTAGTTAGTAAGTGAATAGCTCCACCGACGGGTCCACCAGCGTTAACTTACAAGCACCAGCTCCAGTCATGACGGTATTCATTCGAGGGAATGTCAAACTAAGGATGCCAGCTGTACCTGTTAGAAGGATCCCGGTATACCTCAGGTTAAGAATGCTCACCGAAGGTGTTGTTGATGCATACGGCCCACGCCATGCCCTGCTCTCGCTGGATAGTGGGGAACACCTCGGCCGAGTACTGGAAAGCCACGGGTCCTTCACCTAATGAATAGCAGATGGTGAACAGGTAGACGAATCTAGAGGAAGCAAGGCACCGGTCAGATCAGGTCTGGTAGTTACAGCGGTCGTTGGGAAACTTACAGGACCACTGGTCCAATCTGTGACCCACGGCTCCCAGAATCCTTCAGAGTGGAAAGTCCAGCAGCTAGCAAAAAGATAGCCATTAAGGGGAAGGTCTAGATGAAGAAATGGGTCAGTTATCGCCCTGCCCAAAAAGTCCGGGGCCGCTTACAATCAAACACAGGGTTCTTCGGCCTTTCGTGTCGATGAGGAACAGAGTCGGGATAGTGGCCAGAACCTGCACAACCCCATAACCAAGAGAGGCGTACAAGGCTTCGTCCTTGTTGTAGCCCACTCTGACAAAGATAGAAGAGCTATAGAAAGAGATGACTGCCGGGTGCGCGTCAGGAGCTGGTTACTGGTACGAGGAACGGCTGGACTTACTGTTGATACCGCACATTTGCTGAGCGATCATGACCGTCGAGGCGCCATAGTTCGAGCGCCTGATCCTAGGCACCGCGAAACAGTCCCACAGGCGGGTGAAGTAACCGGATCCACGAGCCTCCTTCAGTTCCTCCTTGTAAATGATATACGAGTAATAGAAGTCTCTGGCGGCGATGATGGGATGGGCTCGCAGGCGTGACATGGAGTGGAATGCTTCACTGTGCCGGTCCTTTTTCATGAGCCATCGAGGGGACTCGGGACAAAAGTAGATACCAACTGCGAGGATAAACGATGGGATGAAAGCGGAACCAAGCTGGAGGCGCCAGGCGATTCTCCCGGTATCCTTCACAATGCAGTTGGCGGCGAGACCCAGGAAGATACCTACCCCGACGATTTAGCATGAGCTGTCACAACAGAAGCGATAGGAACCAACTCACCAGCGACGACCCAAAGCTGCCAGAACATGACCAGCGCCCCTCGGGTCCGGGCTGGCGCCATCTCAGCCGAGAAGATGGGGACAGTGGCGTTCTTTGCACCGATGCCGATGCCCATGACAAACCGGGCAGCAAACAATGCCTGCCAGGAGTGCGTGAAGGCCGAGCCGATCGGGGTGGCCGTGAGACAGCAGGCAGTGACGAAGATCTCACCTCGTCGACCCAGGTACTGGTTGAGGGGATCGACAATCCAGGCACCACTAGATGAAGGGTCAGTCACGGCTACCCACACGAGGAATCGCCACAGGCACCGTGCGGTACTCACATGAGACCGGCAGTCAGAAAGATAATGGCGTTGACAATTCCGATAATCCAGTCGTCCTTCTCTATCCCCTCGTGCAGGCCAAACTCTTCGTGGAACAGCAGGTTCGCGCCGTTGGAGCCCGTCTGATCCCAGCCCTGCGTGGCAGCGCCGACGGCACATAGCCCGATCGAGTACCAGAGCATCCAAGGGCCGTGCCATTTGTGGTCTCTCTCGTATGCGAGGGCCTCGCGCTCGTCTTCCTTCAGCTCAGACATCATCTCGAACCGGTCGGGCTCGCGCGCGACCAACGCCGCTCGGCCAAACAAGTCGGCGTGCTCGGTCATATTATTCGACTCGGCGAATGCGCGGGCATCGGCGGCGACCTGCTCCTTGGAGCTGCTCTATACGAGGCAAGAGGACCCGTGTCAATGCTTGTTGGGGCTGCAAGGCAAGTAGGGGGAGGGATCGAGGTTTCGAGCTCACCATTAGGGGATTCAGAATGACATTGACTGCGACGTCCGCCGCCTCGTCGGGCTTCCTCGGCACATCGACATTCCCATTGTTCGGGGCGTCAGTGATGTCTGCCACTGCCTTTTCATCCATGGCGACGGGTGGGTTTTTTTTGTTTTTTTTTTTTTTTTTTCCAGTAGCTTGAGTGATATAAGACGCGCCGAGTGATTCTTACCGTTGCTTGTCGGTCCAAGAATGCAAGAAATCTCCAAGGAGAGTCCAGGCGGGGGACAACGACGGGCTAATAAAGCAGTGCTTCCATGCAGATCGCACTGAGCCCAGCCTCGGCGGTTTCTGCACAACCGCTGGTCTGATCCCTGAGCAGCGCACCTGGTCAGCACTAGGACGCGATAGCGAGACTCAGTCGGACTCAGTCCCCGTACTCTGCGTCCGGTGTTAGGGCTGATCCATGCCCATAAAGCAACGGCAGCAAATAGGCATAGGGCTCTGCTGTTGGAACCTGGCAAATCAGTTTCCAAGTACGTAGGAGGCGCACTTGGCGTTGGCCACACGGGAAGGATGATTCTGAAGTGGGCCAGCTCGACTCATTTGAATGTGCAGGGATTGGTGGACGCGGGATTAGGCCTTGGTGGGCGCTCGGCCGTCCCGTTTGTGGAGGAAAAGCCAACGTCCATCCCCGGATCTAGCTTGGAAGTCCCATTGTTCATTCGCTGAGACCATCTGAGCAGGTGGAGGGCTGACACCCCGCGCGGAGAGAGAAGAGTGCGCTCGTTGGCCGGGCAGGGTTGCATTCAACAGCCCCGGACTTGGCTCGTCATGAGAGGGTCAAATCCAAGGCTAATCAAGCTAGTTAAAACGCAGAGGCAAGCGGGGGAAAACTGATCATTCCCTGTACCAGCACGACTGCAGGCCACGCGAGTATGACGAATCGCACAGTGTCCCAAATCACGCATCCCCGCGGGGTCTCAGACGAATGAAATCCTCAGCACCCAGGAAATTCTCCTTTGCCCGATCTATTTGGCCGGGTCCTACCCTGAAGCTCACGATCTCACGATCTCACAATACGAAGAATCGCCGTACCGCACCACCAGCCAGCAGTGAGGCTCTCTAAGCGTTAACTCCAGTCAGCGCCCGGGCACTGCTGACACGAGGCCAGGGTTCTTGCTAAACTCGACCAAGACAAGAAAGTGGCGTTGGGCTTCGCTGGACCAAAGCGTCCGCTAGCATATTGGCACGCCAAGAGGTGACATTGGCGTGACACTAATTTGGTTTTATTATTACTCGGTGATCCCTTCCCTCCCTCAGGTTATTATCATTCTTACGGCTCGAGGCGAGGGTCTCATTCGCCCGAGAGGCCGGATCCATGTTCAGGCATTTGTCGCGACGACGGATACTTCAGCCTTTGTCGCTTAGCCCGTGGGATTATTAAGACTGTCTCTTCAGACTTGGCTAGAAAAGTGAAAGGCTCAGACAACTGAACAGCGAGAACGAGGGGGAAAAAAAAAAGGGGGGGGCTGAAGGGCGGCCACATCCGCCCAAATCGCCACAACCGCAGGCGTCCGGAACCTGTCGGAATTTACAGAGTCAGATCGCCCTGTTACGAGAATAATCAGAGTGAAGGGTGGAAATAATAAGTCGCGCAAGGCAAAGCATGCTGGTCCGGACTCCGAACTGCGACGACCGGACTTTTTAGCGCGTCCTGGTGCATGCAGCGTCTACCGGGTCACGTCACAGCGACGGGAATTATGAGTAAAATACAAAAATCAATCACCTCTCTATCATAATTAAGGGCACAATAATAGTGGCCACAAACAGCACCCATCGGAATCACATTATTCTCCGATGATCTCCCTTAAAAGACCACACCCTTGACCTGGGGAACCTTCTTCAGGTCGATGTTTCTGATCATCAACGTCCAGATAAACGCCAGCGCCATGATCCCAGTTCCGACCGCCAGCATTCGAGTCTGCGCGTAGCCATAGGCCCGCTGGATTGCCAACCTGGTGGGGGTTCCGACCTCATATTGGAGCTGGGTATCCACGTCCTCGTAGATCAGGTCGAAGTTGTCCATGGCCGACGCGGGGAGATACATCCTCAACGCGTGGGGGTATGTGTTTTGCCAGATCGCCGCCGAGATGGTTGCGCCGATGCCATCCCCGACAGTGCCAACGACATTGAGTAACGCCAGCACGGTGGCGACGTGCTGGTGGTCGACAGCCGCCAGGATGGCGAGCTGTTCCACCAGGATGAACACGCTGCCGCCGATGGAGATGAAGATCTGGCACATCACCAGGTACCCAATGCCCTGGTCCGGCTGCCGGAAATAGATCATCAGGCCCTGGGCAAAGATGTAGAGCGGCACGGCGATCCACAGGGTCCATTTAAAGCGACCGGTCCAGCGGATCAAGGAACCCACAATCAGCAGCAACACCCCGGAGACGACATCAAACGTGTTGGCAATGTACCCGGCCTTGGACACACTCAGGTCGTTCACCACCAGGAGGAAGGACGGGAAGTAGTTGTTCCAACAGTAGTAGCACAGCTGATACGTGGCGTCCAGCAAACATGCGCCGATGACCGTCCGGTTGTAGAGAAACCTGAACTGGAACAGAGGCTTCGGAGCCACCAGCGCCTCCCAGAGAATGAAGACAAAGAGTAGACAAAATCCAACCACGATCATGGCGATGATATAGGGGGTTTTCCAGCTGTTGGGGGCGCTACCGGCGATGTCAAAGGGGAGGAAGAAGAGGACCAGACCAGCGGAGAAGAGCAATACACCGACGACTATTCAAGGGTTAATTCCCTGGCCTCCAGATACGGATCTTGAAGGGGGGGGAGGGGTTTGCGGTAGTTGTCTTGCTTACCATCGAACTCGATGAGATAATACCAAATATTCTGGGCCAAGGTCCGGCCGCTTTTCTCTCTGACAATGCGACCCGCCTTCTCGGCTTTCTGAATGTTGTACTTCAACACACCGTACAGGGGCGCAGCGACGATGGGGAAGAGAATCGCAAAGATCCCAAAGGGCCATCGCATGCCGAGACCTTCATCCGCGATGGTGTCCTCGGCGGCTTTTGGTCCCGCGAACGCCGTGATGATATATGGAGAGGAGGTGAAGGCGAATGCCAGACCTCGACTCTTCAGCATGGACGTGTCGGCAGTAATCACGTCCACACAGTACGTCATGCCTCCAAATCCAAGCGAATAAAAGACCTAACCGAAGCTGTTAGCACAAGGCCTGGAAGAGCGATCCTTTATCGCTAGTCTGGTCTTACATAGGCCGCACAGAACGTGGCGAGGTTATTGCAGGCCGCCATCATCACCAGGCCCACGGTAGCGCAGATCGTCATGAAGAGAAAACCCTCGGCACGGCCCCGCAGATCCATGAGCTTTGCGAGGGGAATATAGCAAGCTGCGGTGATACAATCCGCAACAATGTAAATCGTGTTCAGGAGCGAGTGGGATTCCCATTGACTGGTGATGAAGGGGATCAAGCTGTACAGAATCGAGCTCTGGAAGGCGTTTGTAAAGTATAGCAACCAGATACTGTGGCACAAGCGGTCCGCGTTAGAACGCATTCGAATCGAGCCACCGCGAGGTCATCCGCCTCCCATGGAGAGCGGTTGGGGATGGGGAAGGGGGAACCAGGACATACTTCAAAAACACCGCGATGAGCGCCGCCCTGGACCAGGTCTGGGTCATGGCCTCCATATGGCTCACACCCGGCTGGAGCTCCTCGGCGGGGGTCTCTTCATCCTTGCCCTGGTCATTGTTTGCAGCAACAGCGGCGGGGTCGCTTTTGGTCTCCTCGGCCGTGTTGCCATGGACCTGAGTGGCCGTGGTGTCCGTCGCCCGACGGCGAAACGCAGCTCGAAGGCCCATGATGTTTTCCAGTGAACCGCAAGGGAGGGGGGGGGGCAGCGAACTGGAGGAGTACAGAAAACAAGCGGACAAAGCGTTGGAGAGAAAATCTTTAGCCTTATAAGTCCCGGATCAGGACGGCCCAAGCGAGTGGCTCCGCATGCACCTGATTGATAACGAAAAAAAAAAAGGCGCCGAAGCCGGCGACTGGCAAGCCACCACTCAGGACTCGGATTCAGCAGGGGGCAGACCATTGGGCAGGCCACCCTCGTGGTCCAGCCAAGAGGGCGAAGAAAGCGAAGACTTTCCAAGCATTGCTAGTGCCGCGCAAGCCGAGACAGACGTCTGAGCCGAGACGCAGCGATGACTGGGCGCTGTGAATCTGGTCGACCCACTCCCAACACACGATCTGATAACTTTACTCGCTATCAGATTCTCCTGGCCCTCGCTTGCCATCTCCTCAAGTGGGGGGTGGTTAGCTAAGAGCAATCTCGTAGATTAAATTTAATCACGGCGAGGAGAGTCCGGTCGGACGCTTGCCTGTTTCCAGACGTCGAGCTGCCATGCGTTGACGCAAAAAAAATCTCATCAAATCAAAATCGTGATCGGAAACAGGGAAAGAAAGATTTTTGTCTTCGATTATCATATGATTTCTCCATCGCGCACTCTAACTGGGCGGTTCTCCCTGATGCCCCGTCAACACGAGTGGCTTCGCTCCACTTTTTAACTCCGAGAATTCTCAGTCTTGACTCGCGTGGCCGGAGAAATGTGCGGTTTTCTCCCCGGTTGGCTCTCAGCTCTGAAGGCTGATTGGTTGATGCCCAGCTCAAAACACCCCTTCGAAGCTTGTCGTGTTTGTTCGGTTCAACATCGTTCGTCTGGGATGTGCACCAAGAGTTTTGGTCGTGGTGCGATGCAGCCACATGGGTGACACCCAATCAAACTTCACTACAATATCCATTCTGTGCCGTGACTCGTTGCTGATCACGTGTGTCCTGCCCCACTGGGGCCCAGCTTTTGGTGCACGTCCAATATCTGCTATACCACCAGCCAAGATCTTGAGCCCGGTGGAAGAGTTCAGCATCACCAATATCACGTCGCATCATCTGACAGGATGAATGTTTGTCCCGATGGGACTGGGTCAATTCCAAGATCCATTCCAATCAAGCTATGGAAAACTTGAGTGCAGGCACTAAAGTAGGACGTGGGGGCCATTCGGACCGGGGATATATAACTATGTGAGACTAGAGCTGACTCAGTACTGCCACCGAACCGCGTACGCATAACTGAGACATCTCCCTGTGGACACTCGGCAGAGGTATTGGTATCCCGTGTCACAGGTAGCATATAGCATATAGCATAATCTTAAGATAAAAAAAAAAAACCCTAGCCGTTTTAACAAAACTAAGCCCACCAAGAATAGAGCTCCCTAGACTCAAATCTTGTGGAACGAATCAGATTTGGAATCAAGGGGTAAATTTGTCGCTCTCTGCTCAAGGCTCTTCAATTCCTTACTGCCTACATAATCCGACGTAAAAGTTCATGCAATTCACGCGCCACCAACCCAGGGTTGTCCTTGTGTATAAAATGCCCCGAGTTCGGCGCCTGCAGTGGCCCTCTGCTCCGGCTGGGCTCTGTAATTCTCGCCAGCCCCTCGTTATACAAATGCCAGTAAGGATTCACATAAGCCCGCGTCAGTGACCTCGGACGGCCCATTTTTTCCGCCTCTTCCTCGAATGTTTTGAAATCATGGCCTACGACAGTCACAAAGGGACCGCGTCCGTCGGGCCCCGTGAGGACGGGACTATCGCTCGCAGGAAGCAGGTCCTTGAGATTTCTCCGACTCAAGCCTTCCTTACTACCGACGTCGGGGTGGAAGATGGGTCGGACGCCCTCCCGTGCTCCTCGGATCGTCTCCGGGGTGATGCCGGGAGGAAGGGAGGCGGCGTCAAAATCATCCACGTCCGGGTCGGGGAATATCGAGACGAAATCGGAGTTGGCGAGGACGCTGTCCAGAAGTAAAAGGCCGGCCACGGTTCCGGGGTAGGCCTGGGCGTAGAGACGGGCCAGCGCGGCTCCAATGGAGTTGGCCACGAGAACCACGGCCACCTGGTCGATATCGGCAATGGATAACCGCTCCGACACGACCTGGGCGATCAGTTGGCGGAGATCTTGAACGGCACTGAGGCAGTCATGGCCGTGGGAGGGGTCTGCGGCGGATTCGTCTTGGGGGTCTCGATCGGTGGTCTGTCCCTGGCCGAAGCGATCGTAAGTCAGAAGTGCTGGGGAGCTCGTCCCCAGTCCATGGTAGAGCTCTTTGAGGCTGGAAATTGTGGGTAACCAAAAAGCTTGGGGCAGTCCGAGGCCGTTGAGGAAGACGACCAGCTTAGGATTATTATTGTTACCCTCATTAAGATGGGGTGCAGGGGTGTGCAGGCTGTAGCAAATCTGGGCTGTCGGTTTGGTGGACAGGGCGATATACTCGAAATCAGCCATTGTGAGAACGATGTGCCCAGGATCTGCTTTTGAAACCCAGCTTTTCAGCCATCCAGCGCCTTAAATGCTGTAATCCTCACCACCGGTTCCATTGCGACCGTGGTCAGCTCGGGGTCAGCGCCGGACACTAGCGGAATGGCCACGCGTGCGAAATCTACCTCACTCGCCAGACTGTTATAAGCTAATCGAATGAGCAGGGTAAAGTTTGCCGGCCCAATCCGTGGTTCTTTGAGTGTCTTCCAGGTGGGCTGATCTGTTCATTCAAGCTTACGGTTTGTGGGTGGTCTTCCGGCTCTATACGTTTGGATACTCCACGATTATGCTGATAACAACTCTATCTTTCAGGAATGTAATAATTGAAAATTTGCAAGGAATGGGTGATATGGGAGAAGCGTCGTTTAGAGATGGCGATTTCTCACCGTCAAGGCAGTCACTGAGCCGACCAGAGAGCACACGAGCGCGACAACTACCACGCATTGATTAGCATCGACCGTATTTATCCTCCTCTGCGTCATAGTGGACTCACGGTAGGTGTGTTTCAGCCCAGAAACATAGCAGTCGACCACGGTTGTATAAAGGGGGTCCGCGAGACCGGCAATGTACTCTGTACTCGACAGGGCACGTTCAATGATCTACACAGACAACCATCAGCAACTGTCGCTGCTACTCGGGATCCCAGCCGGTCTTGGATCCATTCCACTTACCTGAGAGGCCTCTGGCCCGTGTAATTGACGGCGCAACTGTCGCCCAAACTCTAGCCCTAGAACGCTGTTCGTGCCAGTCACCCCGGCCGTCATCGCAAAGCTCAAGCACAGCAAATACCCACCGGTAGCCATCCCGACCTCATGTGGCTCAAGAAGCGCCGTCATACTCACAAACGAGGCCGACGCAGCAAAGCCCGTTCCCACCCCCCCGGGCCCAATGTACAGCGACTCCCAGAACCCGGTGTGGCCGTTCCAGCGGGCGAGTTGCAGCACATATGTGATGGAAGCCACCAGCCCCGCCAGAACCAGAATGGGCTTGTAGCTGCCCGTCCTCCGGATGAAGCCACCGGCGATCAAGCCCCCGAGGGTATTTCCAATCACGGCGGGGATCAGGTGGGCGCCTGCGACGGTGCTGGAGGCCCGCGAGCTTACCTGGAAGTACAGCGGCACTGAGAACATCATCCCGACCTGTGCGCAGATTTGGAGGGAGGCGATGAGATAGCTGGTGGCGATGTTGGGACGTGCGAGAATGCGTAAATCGAAGATTGGTTCCACGGCGACGCGGCACTCAATGTAGATGAAGATGGCCAGGGCCAGGGTGCTGGCAGTGGTGAGCAAAAGGGCTGGGAGGGATATCCAGGCGAAGGCCTTGCCCCCTTGGTCCAGGAGCAGGACAATGGCGGTAATACTTGTGGCCAGCGAGATGAGACCAGGCCAGTCGATGCGACGGATACTAGCTTTGGCTGATGCTGGTGCTGTATGCGCTGCGGTGTTGGGGCTTAGTTGGAGTTGGCCAACCACCAGGACCGCGGCAAACGCGAGGACTGGAGCCTGTGAAAGGAAGGCCCTGTCTGTCGTTTTAGTACACTACAAAGGAGAGGCCTCTATTGAGGAAGGGGATTTTGACTTACCACCGCCAGCCAATGGTGTCGGTCAACAATCCACCGACAGGGCCGCCGACGCTGCGACCAAGAGTCATCGAGACGTTGACATAGGCGCGCCACCCGGCCACCTCTCGCTTTGGCACAATATCTGGGAGAAAGGGCTCAGCTGAGAGCTGTTTACGGGCCTTTCTTGGGACGACTTACCAGTAATGATAATGGCGCTCATCGCCATTACCCCGGCGCCGCCGATGCCACTGATCATACGGCCCAGGATAACGATCCAAAAGAAGTTTCCGACTCCACTAGGTCACAAGTTAGTTAATATGATCAGCTGCAGAGACCCAGTGGGGTCGGGGGAACTTGACATACCAGACAATACAGCCGAGAGCGAGGAGGAAATACGATGCGAGCAAAAGAGGTTTACGCCCGTATATATCGCTCAACCTGCTGTACTGTCGCCACAATCAAGTTAGAACTCGTTCCGGCATCGAAGTCCGAGGGTCAATTCAAACTGACCATGGGCTGGGCGGCGCAGAGACCGAGGGTGTATGCAGTCGATAACCAGCCGGCGCCCTGCAATTGACTGAACTCCGACGAGACCCGGGCAGCGGCCGCCATGACGAGCGTGGAATCTGCGTTTGAGATGAATTCGCCCAAGAGGAGCACGGTGATGATGCTTCTTACGCTGGTGAGGACTTGGACAGGGGGCGGTGTCGCGGGGAGAGGCTGCTCCTCGACATTCTCACCATTGGAGATGCCGGAGGGCGTAGAAGGCACAAGGGTTTGGTAGGACGAACCGCCGGGGTTCAGAGGCTGGGTCTCATCGGGAGAGACAGCCATGGTCTTTTGTTTTGATATTTGGGGGATAAATACAAGAAAATATGATCAACGAATGACATCCATGGTGAGGAAGGGAAGAGAACGAGGAAAGTGGCGAGATGACATATAAACGCTGCACGCCCAGTGAGTCGATCTGATTGTGATAATTGTCAACCCCGAGCAATGCAATGCATGAATCAGATCGTGAGCCTGGTCTGGAACTAAGACTTTCCCGAGTGGAGTCGTGTCAAGCACGCGATTTCGCCGCGCCAGGTGCTCATCCCGCGGATAGTCTCACGGATTGGCCGCCCGAGGCCACATCGACCCTAAAATGGCGCCATCCATATAAAAAAAGTTTGGTGATACCCCATATCTCAGGTTATCAAGACTCAAAGGCCCGTTTAGGTCGGCTCCGGATCGTCCGAACCCCAAGTCGCAGCGCAGCTCGGCAATTCGGGGTGGGTGACTGGCTGGGTGACGTCTTGGTGCGTTGAACTGTGGATGAGATGAGATGAAATACTTTCTTGTCCTAGGCTCTGGGCCTATCATGGTCGCCGTCACGGCCAACGTCACTTTCTTTGGCGATGAATTATTGCACCGTCGTGTGTGGTGCCGGGGCAGGAGATGCTGAATTTATGGAAGATAACTTCCTACCTAGTGGGTGGAATGATAGCTCCCACGAAGATATTCCAGAGGCAATTGAAAAAGAAGAGCCCAGACACTTCTGACTGACATCCCAGGCCAATTAATCGAGGCTTGCGGCCGCTATCTGCTCCATCTGCCAAGCGCAACGAACTACAATTGCGCCATTGTTCCATCTGTTGTCGACAGCAGCCACCACACGGCATCTCTTCATGCGAGCCCACGTAATCAGAGGTAGGCTTCAAAAATGGAAACTATATAGAGTCCCTCATAGTCTAGCAGCTGCTCTGCATTTTGTTTTGCTCCAGGAGTATAACTATATCTAACCACTCCCAGGCTCTGATCTGACCCCAATCATGACTTCGACCCACGGTCACGAAAGGATTGGTGCGGCAGCGGAGATACAGGATGAGAAGAACTTAACCCAAGTGACAGACCGTGAAGAGAGCGAGTCGAGTTCGGCCCCAGTCGAGAAGGACTGGGACGTGAAAGAGGAGACAAGACTCCGCCATAAGTACGTATTGGCAGCCTTTTCATGTCGTTTTATTATCTCCTACTAATCAAGCACAAAGAATCGACCTAATCCTCATCCCCATTCTCGGACTGGCCTTTTTCGCCCTCCAGATTGATCGTGGGAATATCAGCGCTGCCCTAACATCAACCATCACCACCGACCTCAACATCACAACCAACCAGATTAACATTGGCTCCCAACTGCTCTCTGCCGGCATTGTGATCAGTGAACTCCCATCGAACGTGATCCTGCAGCGCATTGGGCCGCAGAGGTGGCTTTCTGCCCAGCTGTTCGCCTGGGGATTGGTGGCGACGTTCCAGGCCTTTATCAAGTCCTACCCGGCATATCTTGTCACCAGGCTCTTGCTCGGCCTGTTAGAGGGAGGGTTCATCCCAGGTACATCCAGTATGATATACCACGTCTGTGGCAAGAGCTGACTTGTCTTGTTGTGTTGCCGCATAGGAGCCCTGTATTACCTCTCCACCTGGTATAAGAGAGAAGAGACCAGTCTTCGCGTCACATTCTTCTTCTTCGGGCAGATGTTTTCAGGTGCCACATCGAGCCTCATCTCGGCGGGCCTTCTCACTCTGTCTGGGAAATGCGGTCTATCTGGCTGGCAGTGGATATTCCTTGGTACGTAACCCGCCCTGCGTATATCCCGCCCCTGGTTATTGACAATGCCTGCGATAATTAGTGGAGGGGCTCATCACCCTCTTCATTGGGTTC
This sequence comes from Aspergillus conjunctus, assembly GCA_027569095.1. Classification (NCBI taxonomy): domain Eukaryota; kingdom Fungi; phylum Ascomycota; class Eurotiomycetes; order Eurotiales; family Aspergillaceae; genus Aspergillus; species Aspergillus conjunctus. The sequence goes on along the minus strand of JAPDEL010000023.1, from coordinate 20,817 downwards.
GTCTTCATCCTCCTCGTCCCCCCGACCGCCGGCAACGGCAGACCTTTCCTGAGCTCCCTCAGCGGCGGTCGGTGGAGCTACTTCACTGAGCGCGAGTCGCACATCATCGTCCAGCGCGTCCTAGTCGACGACCCACGCAAAGCCACCGGCCATCTCAAAATCACCGGTCGCGATATCTGGAACACCATCCGCCAGCCCCGTATCATACAGCACTTCTTCATCACCTTGGTTGCCATGTCCGGGTTTCAGGGGCTGTCGCAGTATACGCCTAGCCTGATCAAGTCGTTTGGCTTTAGCGCGGTCAGAGCGAACGCGCTGGCTTCGGTGCCAGTTTACTGCTCAATGGCGTGGGTTTTGATCCTCTCGTACTTGAGGTATGCTCCTAATCTACCGCTCCTGTTTTTCAGAGGAGGTCGAATGCTCACATAGAGTGAAACAGTGACCTTCTCGGCCATCGCGGCCCATTCGTCCTCATCGCCATTACTTGGAATGTCATATCCTATGCTTGTTTGCGCATAACCCCAGTTACTGCCTCCAGGTGGCATAGATATGGGACGGTCGCCATTGCGAACGTTTCCTACGCGAGCATGCACATTCTCAACGTGGGATGGCTCTCGGTCTACTGTAAATCCCCGCAGGAGCGCAGTGTTGCCATGGCGTAAGTTTCACTACCTCCATTTCCCTCGACTCTTGATATAGGAAAGAACTAATGCTCCGTCCAGGCTGGTTGTCATGGCTGCTAACTGCTCCGGAATCTCTGGTTCTCAGATTTTCCGTACGGAGGATATGCCCTTGTACCTACACGGATTGACCGCCATCTGTGCCCTGGCTGCGGCCTCCTGGGTGTTGACTCTTGTTCTGAACCTCCAGTACGGTTTCCTGCACTGGAAGAGTAAACGGGAAAGCCAGCGTGGTGCTTTACCTGATGTATGAATGTCGTATATTCTATCTAAATACTAGATTTATCTCCAACTATCGACGATTCAAATGAACGGTAGATTACAGGTTGATATTTGCGGTTATCTTCAGGTATAAACTGTCTTCCCCGGGTACTGTGAGGCCAGCTGCTGTCTACCTGATACCAGCTCCGGGCTGGGGAAATGAGATCCAACTGGTTAACTCGACCTACCATTAACACGTTGGTAGAAGCTGGCTATCAATAGCAGAGAAGCCCTAGACTATAGTGCCACGTGAATAGACCTCAGCTCTTCAAACCCAGTTCTGAATCCACCTGGCTGCCCTGATTTCTCGAGACCCAGGCTTTCAGCTTCTTGAATCTGGTCATGATACCTTCCCATCGCAAGGTGTAAACAACGAGGCCCCCCAGTGCAATCGAGTAAGCCGCAATCTGTTCCCAACTCAGATATGTATGCCAGATCGCTGATGATACCAAAATCAGGGCTAGGTTCTTCAGTATACCAGCCAAGGCCATGGTAAGGCCTGAGGTTTTCCCGATCTGACATAGAATTAGCCCCGTTCATAACACGCGTAGCCGAATTTCGGTCCTTACAAGAGTGAAGATAGCCACGTTTAGCATAAATCCTGTTAGCGCATTCAAGACCAAATGTCCGATCCCAGCTTCAACAACGTCGCTGAACTGAAACTCATTCATCTCAGTGGCCCAGGCAATGGATAGGTTCATGACTGCCGAGATGGGCGCCACATAATACAAGCTGACGAGGGCGTCCATTTTGTGGCTCTCTTCAGAGAGCAAAAGTTGGATCATCACCAGCCGGTTGGAATCAAACACTAAACTTGCCATCTGATAGGCAAATCCCAGCCAGGAGAAGAGGATCTCTCCGGAGATAGCTAGTGCTACGCTGGCCGAAATGACAACCACGGTCACTATTCTTTCCAACGACAGACTCTCAAGGCCCCATATCCAGGCTGAAAAGAAGGCAACAACGGGTCCAGCCGCCTGTAGATATACATAAAATGTCAACAGCAGCGCTAGGGTCAGACGGGAAAGGACGCAAGGAAGAGCTACCTTTAGCATTTGGATAAAGGGAACATTCAAATATAGGTACGCAACATTGCTAGTCACGAGGCTGGCGCTATAGAGGAGAGCAATCGGGGCCACTTTCTGTAGATAGGTGGTGCTGTTCATGTGGACCTTTTTTCGACCATCCAACACCGATGTTGTCCGTGATAGGATCTGTGTTGCTATCGTGATGAAGACAAGATGCCATGTCGTCAGGAGTATAGCTTCAAAGGTTAGGCGGATGAACGAGGAATGAGGGAAGGCTTGACGTACGATATCCTGTTTAGCCCATCAGCATGAGGAATCCGCGTCCCCAACATATTGACTTGCGAACTTACGAAAGGGGGTTGACCCAATGATCCATTTGTTATATAAAATTGTCGTATTGGAGAGAAAGAACCATGATCTTGCATTGAATCTGTGTTAGTTTCCACCAATGCCAAATACATAGGGGGTGAGTTGTGCCTACAGCATGCAAAATGCGGTGTTGGCAGCGAAGGACATAATACAATCGCATTGGATGATATTTCAGGGCGAACCCAATACTAGTATAATGTCGATGGGAGCAGAGAATAGGATTCACAGAAGCTGAGACGGCCACCAGCTATATAACAAGATTCGGGTTCTGGACTGACCGCACGCCATGAGCTGCGACTGATTGTTGAGGATGAGGTTACATTAGATGCCCCATGAATGGCACCTGGGGGGTACATCTGTCATCCACCCCAGGACGCACGAGGGGGAGGTCCACTTTGGGTGTAACCCCTGGCCATCGCCGGGTTGGGCTTCAGTTCTACTCGTATTGTGCTCTTGCGCCATCCTACACGAATTCAAGTTTTGGCGTATTGTCCAAGAGTGGATGCCAGACGTGTACAGAAATAATTTTTATCGTACCTAGTACTTTTATTACAGTACAATCTAATATCCAACTTCACAGTCACCAAGCATGAGTGCAATATGTAATAAAATAGCTCGGCCAGGCCTCCACGTTCATGAGCTGCTTGCACTTGCCCGGATCGAACTCGGGCTCGGAGGATCCACGGCACACTATCGCGTCTTCGTCATCCACCCAACTGTATGGATAGATCTGTTGCGGGGGCAGCAGCACCAACGCGTCTGTGATCTGTTCTTCTCGCACTGCCTGAGTCTCAGGGTCAGTCATATGGCAAAATAATTGCCACGACGATTGCAGCCGCTGGATTCTCCCGCACAGAGACCGGCGCAAGGACTGATGCGCGGTGTGGTTATAGTACTCCTTGATTAGGGGCCCCAGAACCCCCGGACCCGTCAGCCCTTCAACGCTCCCATCCCCGTCGGGATTATCTAACACGTAAAGAACCGGGAGAAGCCAGAAAGGGTGGCCCGGTGCTGATGCCATCCAGCCGTTGGGCACTGCGGCTAAAGTTTCCAGATCCTCGGATCGTGCCATTCGGCCCATGAAAGCTCTTTGGACGGCGCTGAGGTTATGCGTCCATTGAGATGAGAGGGTATCTTGATGTGGAGCGAGGGACGTGGAGTGCGCTGCAAATAACGGCTCTACGGGACGGAGGGCCTCTGTATCGACGTCGGCGTACATCCTGGAGGTTTGTTAGCCGGGTTCATGACCTTTGATGAGTTGCGGGGTACGTTACCCCCCAAAGAGATACATGTAGAAATTGCGGGCAATGTCGGCCCGATTGATCTCGAAAGGCAGCGCGAGATATGCGTCCAGGAACCACGGGAAGTGTTTCCTGACCAGGAGTTCGTTGGTCTCATCGTCCCACAGCACATACTCCCACTCGGGGTGATGGCCGATAATTGTGTCGACCCAGGACTTTGCGTCATCAGACATGTTGCTGCCAGCGGGAAACCAGGTTTGGTGGATAATCATCGGGATGGTATTCCAATCCTTGGAGGTTGGGCGAGACAAAAGCTCCCTGGCGGAGAGTCGTCGGGTTGTTGTCGTCTTGACAGGGAGCGGGGGAATGACCGTGAAAATCGAGTACAGGAGGAGACAACCTGCGACCGCCATGAGGACCTGGTATCGCCGTCGGCTCGGCCAGTGGCTCGCGAGAAAACGGACGGCTGAGTTCGCTGCCATGGTGGATACAAGCTTATGCAAGATATCTCATATTCGGGGAGCTGGGGGATCTCTAGAGGGAAGACAGACAAAAGCTTTGCGGACTGAGCTTCCTTGAGATAGATATCCAATCCCCAGATGGTGAAGCGGGCGTGCTCAAGCTCAACCTGTCTGCCCACTCGGTTGTTGCATCACGATGAAGTCTACATTTCCGGCTTCGGGAATGCGGAACCGACCGTTTTGGGACAATTCCAGCGGTTGCGGAAGGGTGCCGCTTTGGGACGCTCCACGTTTATTTCCATTGTTGCCCTATTCTTCGTGCTGCTGGGCACTACGGTCGCCATGGACAGCGAGCCTGTATTAATATTCCATTATAAATGAAAACGATGCCAGCTGTGCACCGGGCCAGATACCCACCAAACAAATTCGAGGCTTAGTTGTCCCAACAACTCAGCAGCATGCCTCATCGCCCTACAAGAATGCGGTGTGAATTTCAACCGAGCGGTGGTTTCGGGTGGCTGGGAAGAGTCCGAGGCCAAAATCAAAACCTGGTGGATTAACAGCTTTCGAATAAACCTTCGAGGCCTGATTGAGACTGTCGGGGCTCAGTCACAGCATACTGATGGCATGTCAGCTGCCAGCGAGGGCCATGTACAGGCCGGCCAAAGGACCGCGATCCACGTACAGAATGTAGAGTCAAGGGGTTCACATCCTTCTTAAAATTCCTTCGACGCCCTAGTTTTGCTACTTAGGGCCAAGGGGCTTACCAGAAGAGAGCATCCTCGGCGCCCTGCTTCTAGGTTGAACGAGCACAACTTTGGAGGCCGGCCTCCCAAAGAGCCCAATGCCCTGTCTTTAGTGATCCGGAATTCGAGACACGATACATTGAACGGTGTCTCCAAAGACTATGTATGGGTTTATTGATTTCTCCCCTGGACCAATGCCTTCCAGGTCTTGGGGTCATCTGTTTACCTTCTTCCCAAAAGGGCAATGAATAAAGGCTGTCTCCAAGAATGGCGAGGTATCACTCCGGCTTTCCTTTGTTGTTATGTTTGTTTGGGATCGACAACATGAATGCCGGCAAGGGCGTTTTCGAGAATGGAGGGAAATCAAGGAAATTTGATACGTCCTTGATTCCATGTTGTCGTAGCGATGGTCGGACACAGTATATTAGGATATGTCTTCCATAGCTGGCGATAGTCTCGATATCATATCCTTGTGAACACGGTGTGATTCATTGTGCCTGACAGCCTACCCCTGGTCATCAAACCGTTGCCTATTCCTGCCACCACCATGGGGCTGAACACTGCCCGTCATATTTTGTTTTCGCTGAGCGTCCTGTCCCTAGCTGCAGCCCAGATTCTGAACTTTGTTGCGCATCAAGACGATGACCTGCTTTTCCTCAGCCCTAACGTGATCACCAACGTGTGGTCCGGTGCCACGGTGCGAACAATCTTCCTCACAGCTGGCGACGCAGGCCAAGGATCCGACTACTGGGCGAGCCGACAGGCAGGCTCCCTCGCGGCGTATGCAAAGATGGCCGGTGTCACCAACAGCTGGGATCAGATCAGCTCGGGTATTGATGGTTATGAGATCACATTCTACTCCTTGACCGACAGCCCACAGGTAACCCTTGGCTTCATGCACCTACCGGACGGAGGGCTGGATGGGAGTGGCTATCAGGCCACGGGTTACACCAGCTTGCAGAAGCTCTGGCAGGGAGCCATCAGCTCTATTGGCACAGTGGACAATTCGGGGACAAAGTACACTAAGGACCAGCTGCTCAATGTGATCACGAAGCTCATCGACAACTTCCGACCCGGCCAGATCAACACGATGGACTATGTGGGGAATTTTGGCGACGGAGATCATCCCGACCACTACGCCACGGCGTACTTCGTCCAAAGTGCGTCCCAAGCGTCCTCCTGCGAATCCAGTCTTGTCGGATATCTGGGGTACTCGATCAATAACCTCCCCGTCAACCTGGACTCTTCCGACATTGCGGATAAGACAACCATTTTTTACGCGTATGCGGCGTACGATTCCGGCACCTGCGCGAGTGCTGATGCATGTGCGTCCCGAGCGGAGTCTGGTTGGTTACAAAGGCAATACACTGTCTCATAGTTATTAAGGACGCGGCTTGGTGCGGCCAGGAGGGCGCAGTGTAATTCATTGATATGTTAGGGCAGTGATAAGGAAGAATTAATTAATTTTTTATAAAAGTAATGTCGATCCACGATTCGCTTCGCTGCTTTTTCGCCATTTGCCCGTCGTACCGATCATGAATAATGTTTTGTTCTGAATATCCGGATTATGGAGCTACCTCATAAGTCCGGGGCGTGTTTTTCTAATTTGTCCTCCGCCAACACCTTGTTTCGTGTGGTCCAGAACAAGCCACATCGCTACTTAATACATGCATTGCTAAAGATACTGGCGGCCCTCGCGCCCAGCAGAGGTCTGTGGTGTTCGATCTCTCGGTGATAGACGACGCGCTGAGGACGCCTCCTAGTTCTCGAGATCGGCACGTTCACAGGTGCCAGCGCTCTTCCGTTCCACGAGGCGACGAAGAAAGCACAGGCAGAAATTGTGACCATGGCCATGTCGGAAACATATCTTGGGGACGCATTCCGCCGGTACGGCAAAACGATCAAAGGCCCTTGTCTCAAAATGTGAGTTGTGTTTGTTTGTCTGTCTTCATTCCTGCGAGCATGATCTCCTAGCCGCTGTGACGCCCCAGGCTTCCGACGTGGACGGACTAGTTTGACTTGATCTACATCGACGCAGTACATGACGAATACGAAGCCTACACACGATTCATCCTTGACAACAAGCTACTTTCGCCACGCGGGGTGATCTTGGTGGATGACGGCAAGATCCCGCGGTGCACTATTCTGCGTAGCCTTCAGTGCTGACAATTGTGCTAGGACCGATCTATCGCCAAAAGTTTCCCGGAGGAGTTTCAAAAACCGTACCTGGTCTCCGCGGACAAAATGAGTGCATTCAATGCGTCCGCCGCCTATGAACCTCGCATCAGGGTCACCATGATTCTGCTATTTAACGGAGTGACCCACATTATGTGGAAATGAGAGTGTCGGCAGTACGTTTATCATATGGCCCCGAACACCCGGAACGAGGTTTAGCCTCCTTGGGTTACTCAAAGTGAAGTTATGTTCTAAAGTCAACATCAAATATTTCGTCAAGCACTACCTAAGCTATTTCTTAATCTCCTCTTTGCTGTTGCAGACCACAAATGCCCCGGAAATAGTACTCTAAACCAGCCAGCGGACATTTAGTCAGTCCAACCATTCATTTAGAGGGAGGAACAAAGAATAAAGAAAGAAAGAAACTGACCTGTCCACGCAAGTGCATGACTCTCAGCATTCTCTTCCGCAGCCTCCGAATCGAATGATGACGCTAGCCCTCGACAGTCGCTATGCGGATATATCTCAGTCTCACGTTCGCCTTCCCCTAGAGCCCCAAGCCCCAGATTTCGGCCAGCTTGCTGCGCGACAGCGTCAACGTGTGTAGCCTCATGAAGCAGCGTAATGGCATATGAATCAAAGTGAGTTTTGATAGACGCGTCCTGGTCTGGATCAGTGGTATCGAAATTGACCGAGCACCATTCCGCAGCTGTTCGCCCTCCTAGGAAGATTCCGCTTCTCACGAGACCGTCACAAAGCGTGATCTCCGGGAGACAATCGGGGTCACTTCGGTCCCAGTTTCGGGTCACGGCTGAGTTACCATTGCAGGATTCAAGCGCGTTTTCGAAGAGGTCTGTCGCATCCGGAACATCGTCTGTCGGCTGCCAGGGGTTGTCTTGTTCTACACAGACGAATTTCACCCATGGTTTGCCACCAGATATCAATTGATTGTGGTCGTAAAGCCTCTGGACTACTGCACCCAGCTGCTGGAATTGGCTGAAATACCCTGCGCGTGGGAAGTAATCTTGGAAACTAGAAAGGCAGAGGAAAGGGATATGTGAGTTCGTTGGAAAGTAACCCTGATACTGAAACCCAGATACACTTACGCAAAGGACTGAGCATTCAAGCTGCCAGCATTCTGCATTATGTAGAGTGCATCCCTGAAAGTAGCTGTCCAGTATTCCTGGGCCTCATTGCTGCAGCCATAGAAATCAAATGGAGCTGCTGGTAGTTGAGCTGATCGCCTGACATATGGGAAATCACTGCACTGGTTCGGCTGTCCATCTTCCACCAATCCCAGGTCATCATCGTCATCAATGTCCTCATCGAACATCTCGACGTCCTGCACAACATGTAGTGGCACTTGTTGATTATTTGTATTCATGTAGTACGCGGATCCTTGCACTTGGATCGGGTCCAAATCCATGGACATCGTGACGGATAGCGTCGGAGTGGCTGAAGGGTTGTTGTTAATGATTGTACTGGGGGCGACAGAGATAGTGGTGGTAGTCGTGACCGGGTCAAATTCCACTGTAATCGACTTCGGGCTGTCACTTCTCGAAACAGTGGCCGCGGGAGGCGTGACAGTTAGAACCGTAGTAATAGGAGTCCAACTGATAACACATGATGAGCCGCATTCTGAGGCAGGAAACGTCGTATGCGCCTCAGCGGAGCTGGATGCCCGTTTCTCGGGCAGATGGGCCACGGTATACCCCAAAAAGAGCAGTACAGCTGCTATGATTGTTCGCAAAAACACCATGTTGCAAATAGACGAGGCTGGCCAATGTAGCAAACAAAAGAAGAAGGGACAGATTGACTATTTATGCTGTGATTTATCCTGGGTGAGCCATGTGCGCGCTTTAAATAACCACAGTAAGAAAAATTATCGGCCACGGCACGATACTTAAAACGCGATCTTTAACATCTTGTAGTAGTGATGCTTACTCTACAGGTGGCTGAGTACGGCACTGAACCTTTCCGCGGTGATTACGCTGCCAGATTAGACTTAAGCTAGGTTTATATATAGAGTGTTATTAAATTTTCAGGGGGGTTAGACTAATTATACATGCCCTGAACGGACCTGCAACCTGCTCTGTCAGCCCTCTCAAGCTTTTGGGTGGCTTTTCTCGGGGAAATACCGCACGCTAGCGGACGCGCTAAAGCTATACATATTTCACTTCTATTCCGGGCACACACACAAACAGGCCCGCCTTTCGATATGGGTAAGCTTACTCAAGATCTAGCGCGAGGTCCACCAGACATCATCTCGCGGTTATTAGCAGCCGCTAGTTACTCTGAGCCCTAAATTACAATGGCTATTTTTGGGGTTGATAACAACGCTGTGTATATCGCGTTATGGAGTACAAGATTCTCAAAGTGCCCGTTGCACTGGGTCCAATCTGCATCGCAAGACAGGAATTTTTATAACCTGGGTGACAGGCATTGAGAAGGTTGCTATTCTCACCATCTTCGACCGCCTCTTACAGGTCCATCGTGTAGGTATATTCAAGTTCCAATACTTTTTATCACTACCATGCGGTGTTTCCTGCTCCCACTCTATGTTACTGGTGTGCTACTCTCCTTGCCCTCCGAGGCACGACCTCAGAATAGGGTGAGAGGTGATATTCGGTAAGTCTCTTGGTCACAAATACCCTAATCCAAGGCCCATTATCTATGAATTCTATGAATTGTCTCGTTGACAAGGTCAAGAATTGAGAGGGATGATTGGGCGGTTTCAACGACGAGTTCATCCGTCGCGATTTCCCTAAGTCAAATACCGAGCGTCTCTACATCTACAACTACAGAATCCTCGATTTCCGTTCCGTTACCGAGCTCTACTACTAGTAGCTCCTCGGAATCTACTGGTACAGAATCCTCGATTCCCGTTGCATTCCCGGGTTCCAGTGGTTCCTCAGCATCCTCTACCACTACAGTATCTGCGACCCCTGAGACCAGTCTCACCACTTTGACCTCGACCACAACCTCCCAATCGCCTACCGTCGTAGTGGTACCTCCAGCATCTATAGCCCCGACGAGGACCGTTACGAGTACCTCAATTGCTATTGCGAACCCAACCTCGACAACGGCGCCGCTACCCACAGCGGTTGGCACGAATCCATCGAACCCTACTCAGACGGCTGAATTCGTGAAAACAACCTTGCCGCCAGAGGACCGTGACGGCCTTCCAGACATCGACGATGCTGCACCGCTGGCGTTATTGCTCTTGATCGGAGGCGTACCAACCTTCGCCACGGTGACCTCTTCATTTGCCATGGTATTCCCACTCGCAGCGCCTTCGTGGCTTACTATTGCGCTTTATCCTGCTGCCGCCAGTATCCCGGATAGCCCGGAGCCGGAGCCAACATCCTCGTCAAGCGAATCAACATCCACATCGACCACTTCAACCTCAACAGTCAATGGGGTGACTATCTCGACCACAGTCTCTGTGACCGTGAGCATAGCCCAATTCACGGGAGCAATAGAAACCGAAGATAGCTCCGGAAGCTCCACCAGCGTCCAGATCTTTTCTGAGACACCAAGAGGTTCTGAAGCCGGCAACCAGGTGCCTCCCAGCGACTTTCCAACAACACTCAGTGTATCCGTTTCGAGTACGGCAATTTCATCTACTACTGGCCAAGGCACAGGCACAGGAACACCAGTCCCTTCAACTTCGAGTACCACCGTAGCATCTAGCTCGCCAATGCCTACCGCAAGCTCTTCATCCAGTTCATCCAGCTCAGTGTCTACCTCATCCACACAAACAAGCTCAAGCACCTCGACGCAGCCAGATACAACCCCAACTGGAAATTCTGGAGGAACCAACATTGTACGTCTTAGACCTCCCGGTGAAAGATGGCGATCACTAATATTAATATCATCTAGCACGTTAATAAAGGGTGTTGGGATATCAATGGCAGCTCGCGCTGTGCGGGCGGAGACACTTATAGTATGTGTGCCGCGGTCACGCTCCTCTTGGAAGTACTACAAGGCTAATTATATTGTAGATGTTGCGTACCAAGGCCAGGCAGAATCAACTGCAACTATCTATGGGCAATTCGACGGCAGCAATACTTCTGACGAGAATGTGGTACCTGGTTGCCAGCTAGATGCGCACTGGCCTTATAACTATGGGGATATTTATCTTGGGGATGATAATTGCCTTTATGATTCAAACTGTGGGTTTTGGTAGTATCTATTCCAAGAGTCGAGAGACGAAATGACTAATGAGGACTGCTATAATTTTACAGATGGCGGGATCGATGGCCAATGCTGTACTGCAACTACGAGCACAGTTGTTCCAAATCCTTACTATCAACCAAACACGGAGGGTACATGGCTGGTATGTGATAGGTTACACAAAGAGTAGACTTGAAATGTTCAACGGCTAACTCAAAATAGCATATTAACTCGGGGTGTGCGGTTGTGGAGGGTACTGCGCGATGTGCCAGCGATGCAGGCCCCGTCTCAGCGATTTATGAGAGCTCCTACCGTATGTTCTTCAATCTTCGACGCTTTCATTAGCACCTCAGCTAACGATATAAATTTGCCAGATTTCGACAGTGATCCATCCAAGCCAAACAGCACGGTATTGATTCTATATGGGTATAATGCAGATGATAAATCCGCAACACAGCAGCCAACCCTCCAACTAGCCGCTTACTGGCCCAATTCCTACCACGATATATATTTTGGTGCGGACGGATGTTTATACGATTCAGAGTCAAATAAGATCTACGATCAATGCTCCGCAACGATAAGTAACCCTGATACCGATTCCACAATCAACCCTTACTATGATTCCCGGCCGGCGGTTACTTGCGAAAAGGGTATTGGATTTGGTTACACGGTTATCAAGGTCTGGGGCAAAGGATGGGTCACTGATGGTGGAGCAAGCTTACACCATGAGTTAAGTGGCTGCGGTGCAGTAACTGGCTACCACTTCGACCAGGATCCCTCCACACAGTCAGATGGGTCGTCTGTGGGTATTGGGGAATACCAGGCCGACTTTCATATGCAACTGAACATCCCGGCAACATTTAAGTCAGGGTGTCCAGGACGGGCAATTAAGAGCGCTGGAGGTCCAGACATTAGTTGTTAAACGCGAAGCAGGCCCGTACCACAGTGAAGCCAAGTTATTGAAAAGCATTAGCTTATTATTAAAAGAGGGAATTTTTCGTCTACAATATACCACTGCTTATCCTCATAATCTGGGTTGAAAAAGCTCTATCCTCCAAGGCCTCGGGCGAAAGCGTCACCCGACAGATGTTCCACGTACCCTTATACAAAGGCACATCTCCAAAAATGCAGGCCAAACTGTCGCTCAGGTCAACCACCGCTATCTGTCTCTGCATAGATTATGAATAAAATCCAATTTTTCCTCATCAATCGCGGGGGGTAGGTGGCTTATCTACTTCAGGGGGGCGGCAGCGTAAGTGCACCCCTCTACACTTGACGGGCCGACACACATAACCAGAGCTCCCATGCGAAACCACATCGCGATACGCAGCGGGCGCCGCGGCAAGACACCATGTACCCCGATACCATCAGCAATCCCCTTGATGGTAGTCGTTCTATCGACCGTCTCCAGTACAAGTATCGAGAATCGGTTTTATACTGGTTCGATCACCAGACTTGACATTCCGTTTGGTCGGTTTTGACGACTACGCCTGCGCCTTCTGGCCGGGGAATCGAGCCCGAATGACGAAGTTAGGGGGGAAGACCTAGGTCTCCTTGCATCATGTATAGGTCGGAAGCACAGATGCCGGTTGCATTTCGGCCGATTAGAATATCATCTGGGCCTGGATCCATTAGTATTGTAGAAGGTTAGTCTTTTAATGATATAAAAGTGCAATATTGGCACACCTAGCTCTCAAACTTGCACCATCCCCACCTTAACTTGGACGTTGGGACCGGGGTTGAGGACAACAGGCGCCCTGCACTACAAAGGGATTTAAATTCTGGCACCACCGTTTGGAGAGCAAATGAAAAGCAGTTCTTAAATATGTCTAGGGTAGGGAAAATAGAGAACCCCTGTAGTAGCTCATGGCAAGGTCCCAAGAGTGGTTTGGGAAGCCCTTAAAAGCAGCCGTGCCAAAGCAGAGGACGGAATAAAGCCGCGACAGCTCGTCATCGATGTGTGTCTATCTGACCGTGCAGCCATCTGCAGGAATTTTCCTAATTCCTACCTTTAGCTATGACGCTGTAACACCTCTTTATCATACTGTTATTGGCCTGGAGGGCTATCTCCCAGCCCCCGGAAATACGGCACTTGAGGTCAAAGGGCATATTTTCGATGATCATTGTTTATGTATATTAGGCGAAGGCCGGCTGTTGAGCAAATATGAAATATAAATCTAGAATATAACATGATACCCTCCCTCTTTCATAGATGTCGCGTTAAACAATGTTAACGGTCTGGTTGACAATTTGCATGTGGGGATTATTCATAGCCTATATCATTAGTATATTTATGCTTGTTTCACATCAAGCGGGACGTTGCTTACCCCAATGAGATTGGCGTGGGCTACTGCAATCATCGCGCGACCCTTGGGGGTATCTTTGGGAATGGCGACAGTAAAATTCTTATAGTACACGCCTCCTGGCCACACGTCAGAGGGCTCATATGGGCCAGAGTACAAGGCCCAGCCCAGGACGCCTTCGGAAGAGTAGCATGGCTCGTCTGGGCAGGGCTGCAGGCCGATTGCGATGCCGATTTCTACGGCGCTGCTTTGGAAGCCCTATGAGGGTAAATCAGTATCACGATATTGGTATTTGGGACCCAAATATCAAACGTACAGGACGCTTGACTTGAACAGTCACGTCGCTCCCAGCCTTAACGTCCGCATCGAGTTCAGGAGCGGTGATAATCACGTTTTGTGCGAGTGCACCGGCTGCCAGAGTCAAGATGGCGGTGATCTTCATTTTTAGTTCGTTAGGAGAGTAAATCGGAGGAGAATTTGACTTTTGAAGCTGACTGATCTTATTATTTTGTTCATCCTCTTCGAGATGTTGACCTGATTTATAGGTTGGTCAGTCATGCCGAAACCATGTTTATTTTTTCTTTGGTCTCAGACATGATCAGCACCAAATAGTCAGCAAACACATCCGCGCCGCATCAGACTATCTCAGGACACTGCATGAATAAAAGAAAGTGAGCCTGTGAGGGATTCATTGGTTAAAAATATGTTTCAGGCCCTCCGTTGCTTCCTTGTTAGTTGGCTCAGCCTTGAATTAGCGTTCTGCTTGGCTGCGCCTCCCACTTGTTTCCTCAAGAGTAAGCCCCCGGCTAAGCGCTAAGCTGGCTAATTTTCAGGCCCCCCAATAGGATAAGATAGCGAAACACTGTCTTGGGGGCGAAAAAAGCTCGGCGCTGTGCACTGTTTATGCCCCATTGAAAAAACTTGAAAGGGCTGAGCAATAACAAAAAGTCTGGGCTTTTGTGCACGAATCAAATAGCTATCATGGGCGGGTGATTCCGTCGCCCCAGGATCACAGACTAGGGAACAGAGTGTTAAGACAGACAAAAAACCTTCAGGATGTTTTCAGTGTCATTTTATAGAGAAATTTCAAATCTAGCTCCCTACCCAATTTTTGTTTTCCTGAGATATAAAGCTATTAACAAGAATGTAAGACAAAGCCACTGCCATCAAACAACCTACCAGATAGCCCACTAACTTACTGGCCAAGGACATCACCTTGACCATGACCATGGCGTGACCATCCTTGTCTTCTCCCCACACCAACCAACCCCGTGCAAGTTCCTGGTCCGCCAGAAGCAGGATTCATATACAACAACTAGAATGAATAATCGCTACCTTAGTAATTAGTTTACTAATGCTCGCTGGTATAGTACTAACTCTGATATATATACAGTGACCCGTAAACATACTTTTCAACAGCTTAACCTGTGATGACGAGAATAATGGGTAGGATTTATTATGGGGCTTTGGATTAGCCTCTTCCCAAATTCCACTGTAAGCCCTGCCCAAGAATATGGGATAGTAAGCAATCCTATTCTGTGCCCCAGGCATTGAGAATCTAATTCTAGGACACCATAAAAGGTAGTCTCAGTTATGTAATTGAAACATGACTTTGTGCAAGTTTATATCTGATCAATATGTACTTTGTCCAGCTGGTCTAGAAATATCATACTGTGGTTAGAAACCTAAATAGGGAGTTCATGTTCTTTTTTTAATACCCGTCTCATCCCCATTCCCATCCTCTTGTAGCGATAGTGCCATTTGATGTCATGTTAGCCACCGGTGGTGCAACGACCAGATTGCCATTCGCCATCTTGCAGCCGCTTACATAGTTAACTTTGAACAAACATCTATTAGAGAATATAACAGAGCCATAGATGCTGCATTTATTTTTATTATTATTATGCAGGTAATTATTGTCATGTAAGGTCGCCCTGGCTCCCTTACTAACCCTAGGTTCCCCGTGAGCTCTGCAGCTAGTTAAGATTGACTTACCCTAATCCCCTGGGATTAGATTAAAGGTCTTTGTGGCAAATCCTAGCACTAATCCTGGTCAGTGCTTTCTCATGAGTCCCTGGACTCAAGTAGCTCTTGGTAAAGGTAAGGCTATCTATTAAAGATAAGTCTCTCTTAAATAAAAATATAGTTTAAATAAGTTTGTTATACTAGCAAAGATATATTTAGATAATAATATAATATTAAACACAAAGAACTAAAAGATTAACTAGATACAGTGAGTAGTAAATATCCTTATATATTCCTCCCATTCCTGGTGATATAAACTTGTGATATAAGATTAATAAATAGTTAGTATAAAATATACCTAATTCCCTCCTTGGTATCTATTATTTTTATATTATTTATATATTATCTTCCTTGGCAATCACATGCCATGGGATTCTGCCTTGTTTATCTAATTAAGTCTGAGACTTTTATTAACGTATTTGTTACAGAAACCCAAGCGCGAGGGTTAGCGCCAACACTAGGCACCGTCGGCGGAAGCCTCAGACCCAATCGGACGAACAAGGCAGAATCCCATGTCACGTGATCGCCAAGGAAGATGGTATACGGATGGTATAAAAATGATAGATGCCAAGGGTATAATTTATACCAACCTGCTACCAACTTTATACCACAAGTTTATACCACCAGGAACGGGAGGAATATATAAGGACACTCACTACCCACTGTATCTAGTTGATCTTTTAGTTCTTCGCGTTCAATATTACATTGTTATCTGGATATACCTTTGCTAGTACAACAAACTTGTTCAAACTATATTCTTATCTGAGGGGGACTTGCCTCTAACAGATAGCCTTACCTTCACCAAGAGCTACTTGAGTCCAGGGGCACACGAGAAGGCACCGACCAGGGTCAGTGCTAGGGTTTGCCACGAAGACCTTTGATCTAATCCCAGGGGATTAGGGTAAGTCAATCCTAACTAGCCGCAGAGCTCACGGGGAACCTAGGGTTAGTAAGGAAGCCAGGGGCGACCTTACATAACAGTATTCCACGGGCGAGCGGCGAATACGGGCGAGCGGCGAATTTTCACCACAACCACCAACTTTTGAAGGTTTTCCAACCACCACGTGCATTAAATTAGACTATTTAAAAGGTCATTATATAGCTATTTATTGGGGCAATTCCATATTGTATGCCCAATAGTCCCACAACCACTGCAGCACTGCGGAGCGCGCTTCCAAGGCCCTGGTATAGGCTCATTGACCTGTGCTTCAACTAGTATATCAAGGCGCTGAGTGCGATCAAGGCCTTCCTGTACAAATAAAGTAATATTGCTTCCTAGTACACCATGCCTTCTTGCCTTTTTCTTTATCTTCCACTCATTTTCAGCGCGTAGAATCTTAATTTCTTAATAAAGAAGAATGTTCATATTCATTGCCATTTGGGCAGCTTTCTCAAGATGTTGAATATGAGAGACTGGACTACTAGAAAGGGTCCTTTTCTTTTGAAGACTCTTCTACAGGCTTTTAACCTTATAATCAAGCTGACGAGGGTTCTGAGGAGTCTAAAAAGCAGAAGAAATTAACCCTTCAATATTAATAAGAGGTGGTGTAGGCATACAAAGTTAGAAGGTAATTTTTTCAAGAACATGAGCCTAATTAAATGGTTTAAGGCCTGCTCCTGCAAAGCCACCATAGATATTCCCTGTAGTAAAGACCTTCTCCCATGCAGGTGGGTAGAGATGAAGAAAATCCTGCTTATCAATGTAGTTATTGCCAGCCATCATCATGCCTTCAACTAGCTTCCCATATAAACACTTAAGAGGCCCAAAAACACCCACATCAAGTGGCTAAAGAAGGTGAGAAGTATATAGAGGCATACAGAGGCAGATAATCCCATTCTCTGTACAGAAGGTGTCAAACTCTACAGTCTGGTGACTAGAATGGCCATCAAGGACAAGTAATCGCTTTGCACTAGTAGAGTAGAGCCTAGAGAAAGGTTCAAATAGCTCTTTAAGCCAATAAAGGCCTATCTTATCTGTTGTCCACCCATTCTTGCTAACTGCAAGCTTCCAATCTGTATGCATCTGCAGGTTAGGCTCTTGATACCAGGTAGCCTGTTATTCTTGTCCTTTAAGGATAATCATAGGTGGCAGAGAGACCCCTCTTGAACTAATACATTCAATAATAGTGACCCATTCACAATTTCCTTGAATAACTCTGCAAGGTCTCTCACTGCACTCAATAGCAGTAATAACTTTAGATGTAGTACAAAGTCCCATGGCAAAGCCTGTCTCATTAAAATTCCAGATATCATCTTCATGTATGCCATGCTCCTGAATAGCTTCACATACAGTTTAAAACCATGGTTTTATGATCTTTGGGTCTTCCTGCTTTGCACGCTGGTATGTAATTATTCAATTATATCTTGTATAAAGCTCAGGGCAGCATTTAGTGAAGGTATAGGCCCAGTTGACTCCAAGAACTGCAGTTGAATCTTGAGTGCGCGCACAAAGTAGAATTTGAGCCATTGTTCTTAGAAATTCTGACCAAATTGAAAAGCCACGCTTGTCTGCATCTAGCAGTTGTTTAACAAGTATATCCTCTTCATTAGATGATAATTTATGATTATTTGCAGGCGTTTCTGGGCGTGGTTTGACTCCAGCAAGGCGCCAGCAAAGGGATGTTTCAGAAACCCCAAATATCTGGGCAGCCTTTAGTTTTAATTTAATTTTTTACTACTTCCATGCAGAGATGGCCATCTGCATCCAGGACTCATTAGATAAAGGCATTTTAAATGAAATTGATGGATAAATAACACGTTGAAGATGTCATGTCAAGATATTTTGGTGGTTGTGATGAAAATTCGCCACTCGCCCGTATTCGCCGCTCGCCCGTGGCTTACGTTAACAGTGCCTAGTATTAGCACTAACCCTCATGCTTGGGTTTCTATAACATCACTCCCCCTCTTTTAGTTCTTTATCCCTAAAGAACATAAATAGGTGTTCCCCCATGTTCATGGTCCTTTTCTTGATTTTTTTATAAGTCATGTTATTTTATCATGCTAAAGCATTATACTAATAATATTTTTAAAAGTGTCTCTAAATAACCTCCTCATGATTAGGTTACTAGTCATGATAATCAGTTTAAATATATCTCTTTAAATAATTTCATCTCATCAGTTACTTGTGAATATTACGCTTTCTCTGGTAAAGACTGTATAATAGATTAGACTTATTATTATTTAAAATATATCAAGTGCACTTATCATGGTCATGCTTGATATCATGAATTTTATATAAATAATAAATAGACTGTGTTATGAAAAGTAAAAATAAAACTGATATTAGATCTTAAGGCCACTAAGGATTAGCTAGAACTCCTAGAGCCTGAACTAAGCTTTCTCCAGCATTATCTTGAGAATCTCCAGAAATAAATAATAAATAAATAAAATAAAATAATTCAGAAGCAACACAAGGTTACTATAATCTTGGCTTGTCATTAGCGTATTCAGAAATAATAAAAGTTCTTAAAATAAAAAAGTTTTAAAATATCTGAACATGATACAGAATTATTAAAAATTCTTAATAATAATAATTCTTAAATTATTATATCTTCAGGCAGTGATCAGGTTCAGTCTCTGGCCACTACTACTAATAATCTCATGGATTTTAATAGAATAGTAAAAAAGATTTAATAAATATCCCTGTCATTCTAGACCTCTGCTATCTTAGGCATTAATAATATAATTATACTAGCTTTAGATAACTCATGAGATTCTCTGTAAGTTCTTAAGTATTCTCTAAGATATTATAATCTTTTTATTTAACAAGGTATTCAGTACGTCCATTAACTTATTAATGTTTTAGGATTTTTTTAACTTTATATTCTTTTTTACTTAATTTTTTAATTTTAATATTTTCAGTAAGTTTAGCATTTTCTAATACTGGTTCCAGTAATAACACGTAAAATACAGGGTGTATTTATTTTATTAATATTAGTAATTCTAATTAATAGTTCACTGGTCCTGTTTATTTATTAATTATAAATAATTTAAGTTATATATAGTCTAATTTTTAGCTTGGTCACTTTATTTTAATATTTTAGTAAAATAGGAAAACTTTCCCCCCCTTTTTTAGGGTAGATCCCTCTATTCTATATTTATTATAATAAATCTTTATCCTGAGATTTATAAATTCCAAATCTCTTACTAATTATATCTAGATGCACTGTAGCTTTTTAATATAATAATTAGCTTTATTTAAAATTAGTTTTTTCTATCTAGGTTCTCCATGCATGTTAACATAATAATTATAGTTAGCTTTAAAAAGCAAAGTCCCTGTTGCCATGTATTTAGTGTTATTATATATAAACTATACTATAGGCAGCTTTTCTACTTAATTATCTTGTATATAGTTTATATAATAATATAGATATTATTTAATTATTTAATTTATTTTTTCTATTTATTTATTTAACTATGATTAGTATACAGTTATTATTTTTAAATTAATATCCATGAAATCAGTAACTGATTTCTAAAATTTTAATATAAAAAGTTTATTTTTATCTAAGATAATTAATTTTAATACTCCATGATTTATTATAATATAATTAATAAATAGTTCTGCCATTTTAGTTACTATAAAGATTATTTTTATTAATATAAAACAAATATATTTAATAAGCCTGTTAGTTATAATAGTGAGCATGTCCTATCTATCTTTTTCTTTAAATAATAGCCTAATAAAGTTTATTATAATCCATTCCCATGGCTTTTCTAGCATTTCTAATAATTATAACTTTTTATAAAATACATGTCTGTTTAATTTGTTTTATAAATATATTTTATAATTATGAATATATTTTTTAACTTTTTTTTTTATATTCTGGAAATAATAGTTCCATGTAATCTTTTCTATAATTTTATTAATTTTAAAATATCCTTCTACTAGTGCATCATGGTGCATCTTAATCATTTTATTAATTATAATTTTTAGTATATATATAAATTCTTTAATTTATATTATTTTATTCAGTTATTTTAAAGCATCTTTATCTCCTGATACTTGCAGTATCTTTTATATAAGATTATTTTTTTTAAGTTTCTTTTTAATTCATTAAATCATGTCTGTTCTAATAGTTTTAATAGTCACTATAAGAATCTGTGAATTATATCTGATTACTCCTTCCTTATCTATCTATAGTATCACTGGTTATAGTGTTCTTCCTGTAATTTTATAATTCATTTTTTTACTAAGGGCATTAGCTTGTTTATTTTCTATGCCCTTGTGTAAGTGACGGTCAGGTGACTACCTAGGGGTCGCCGTCGAGTTGCTGGCAGGTCGCCTTCGGATCGCCTGCTCGTCGCTTATAAGGTTTATGAGAGCAAGCGCTACCACTACAGAGGAGGTTA